>CM051241.1:154039841-154540042 GCA_027917425.1 Gastrophryne carolinensis | reverse complement strand
GGACGTGGCTTCATCCATCCCTCAATAAGGGGGCGTGGCTTCATCCATCCCTCAATGAGGGGGTGTGGCTTCATTTACATACTGTCCCTCTTTGAGGTGTAACATGCATCGATAAATGATTCATTTGCCTATTGTGTAAAGTGTTTCTATTGTTGTAAATGTTACATCCTATCTCCTATCCATCAATCAATGAGGGGTTGATGGTTGGTAATATAGTTGTTTACATGCATTTAATATATTTAAAATTTTTAGTAACTTATTATTCTTTCCCCCGCTGGGCTGCAAATCTGTTCAGGACTCTGAACATCACATACTGTGGAGAGCAGAGGGGGGAAAAGTTCAGGAGGGTTATAGACTATAGTATATAGACAAAGCAGAGCTGGGGTCAGGGAAAGGACAGCAATCCCAGAATGCAGAGCGACACAGTCAGAAGACACTTCCTGTTTGCAGGCAGCCTAAGACTCCATGGGCTGCCAGGTTGGATGTTAAAGGCTCAGAACATGCAGTAGATGCAGGTAGGATGATTTTGAATGTGGGCAATCTGTATGTACAGGGTGGGGGAAACATATAAGATAGGCTCTTGTTCAGGGTGAAGGTCCAGATTAATGTGGGCAATCTGTAATGGGGGGGGGACATACAAGATAGGCTCTTTTCCAGGGTGAAAGTCCGGATTAATGTGGGCAATCTGTATGTATGATAAACAATGTAAAGGGTATCGCACACTGGTAAGACAGGGTGCCTGACCCGGGGTGGTCCCACACCCCAATTATGCAAAAGGATAAAGAGAGTGGGTCCGCACCGGTAGACCCAGAGTGACACAAAACATACAAGACCTTCTGACGCGTTTCGGGTATTCTGTCAGCCCTTAGTCATAGATAAAAGGTCACATTCAAGTATGCATATATATAGTATATAGAATATACAGTAAACACTAACCTTGCAAGCTTGGAAATCTGTATGTATGAGGTGGCGGAAACATACAAGATAGGCTCTTTTTCAGGTTAAAGGTCTGGATTCATGTGGGCAATCTGTACGGGGGGGGGGGGGATATACAAGATAGGCTCTTTTTCAGAGTGAAGGTCCAGATTAGTATGGCCAATCTGTATGTACGGGTGGGGGGACAAACAAGATAGGCTCTTATTCAGGGTGAGGATCCGAATTAATGTGGGCAATCTGTATGTACAGGGTGGGGGAAACATATAAGATATGCTCTTATTCAGGGTGAGGGTCCGGATTAATGTGGGCAATCTGTATGTACAGGGGGACATACAAAATTGGCTCGTATTCAGGGTGAAGGTCTGGATTAATGTGGGCAATCTGTATATACAGGGGGGAAACATATAAGATAGGCTCTTATTCAGGGTGAGGGTCCGGATTAATGTGGGCAATCTGTATGTACAGGGGGGAAACATACAAGATAGGCTCTTATTCAGGGTGAGGATCTGGATTAATATGGGCAATCTGTATGTACAGGGTGGGGGAAACATACAAGATAGGCTCTTATTCAGGGTGAGGGTCTGGATTAATGTGGGCAATCTGTATGTACAGGGGGGAAACATACAAGATAGGCTCTAATTCAGCGTGAAGGTCCGGATTAATGTGAGCAATCTGTATGTACAGGGTGTGGAAGCATACAAGGTAGACTCTTATTCAGGCTGAATGTCCGCTTTAAACCCATTTATTATGCCTCCCAAGTGTTCCTGATTTGGAGGGATTGTCCCTCTTTTAAGTTCATGTGCCCCTGTCTCTCATTGATATTATTATAGATTGAAGTAGACATTTACTGCTCCATGCTAACACAGAGATGACATGCTTATTTATTACCTTTTTTGTTTTTAGTGCTTTTCAAGTAAAAAAATAAAACATATATTAGACTTTCAGCTTGCTGGCTCTAGTCCCAATGTTCCACTAAGTCATGTGGGAATGAAAAACAACAAACAGCTTAACCCGTATTCAAAGCAATAACTCACTGCTTGATCCCTCTCTGCACGCTAAACAGGCTCAAAGCTCATCATTTCTCTGAGGTCCCATCCAGGGGTGTACATACCATAGGGGCAGTGCAGGCCTATGCCCCCGGGCCTGTGGAGCACCACAACTGAATGTATGCCCCCAACTTCATACTTACCTATGCAGCCATGGTGCTGGTTTCCCCATGGAGCAGCTCAGCACTGTGCTTGCGCCGCATGTGTCTCCTACCTGCTATGCATGCTCTGAACGTCCCCTTTACAGGACCTGATTTAATGTGGTGGAGACCTTTGGGCATAAAATCTGGTGGAGGCCCCATATACAGTATGTTTTTCCTTTAAAATAAAAGTCCAGCCAATTAACTGATTGGTGGTTGTCTCGCACCCGCCTACTTACTGGAAGGTCAGATGGAGTCCCTTGTGCCCCCCTTGTGCAGGTGCGTGCTGCTCAGGATCGCCTGCTTTACCATTCTGGGTGGGGGGTAGTGTAGTCGCCCGGCTGGTCCAGCAGAAAACAGTTCCCTGCATTAAGCTGCCAGTGGCTGTGCTTGGTGGCTTATGTGCAGTGACAGCTTTGCACCCATCACTGTAGTGTTACTGATGGCGGCTTTGCTGCTCTAGACTCTCCATTCTGCCCTGTGGTGGCTTTGGCTGCAGGTTTGCAAAAACAAAAAAAGCTTGCCCTAACGCAGAGCCCCACTGTCACTGACTGCTGCCCCACGGCCCGTTAGACCAAAGACTGAAAAGCCTCCTGGACCAGACCATAACCCAAAGGTTGGTGGAGGCCCCCTTTGCAGGGCAAGTGGTGAAGGCCCCGGGGCTTGCGCCCCTTGCACCCCATCATATTCCGGCACAGCCCCTTTACCTCCTGCTCCCGCACCTCTGAACGAGACAGGGATCCTGACCAGTAAGTGTCCACGGGGGGCTGGAACTGCTGATGGGGGTCTGGCTATGGGGCCCCAACGGGGTTATGTACTCCTCTGGTCCCACCTCAGTGTTTTAACTCCCCAGAGCGAAAAAGTGAGCAAATGCAAATAGTTTTTGTATTTTCTGGTCCATTTTTGAGCTTCTGGTGGGTTTTTTTTTGGTCGTATTAGCTTTTGCATGTGTGTGTTCAAGCCTTTCCACTATTATGTCTATTGCATATTTTCCCTGTGTTGTTTTTGCGTTGTAGTGTATAATACGTGATTAGTATGGGCTTGAAAATGATTCACAGCTCTGATTAGGCATGATTCGCCCTCCGAGATCGGCCAATAAAGCGGGTTTTTTCATGCTCCACTTACGGGCTCTATTTCTTGGCGGGGGTGCAGTGACGTGGTGTGCGGGAAAGTGTAATGGAGAATTCTTAGGAAGTCCTAGTAGAGTAAGAGCGTCTGCCGTGTTGTAGCTTACTCTGCATGTAGTCTATGGTCACTCAGGGCCCACGGTTAATCCGCCAGTCTGGGCTCTGCCACACACTGGCCACTGGCAACTGAAGCCCCCCAGGCTGCACATAACAAGCTGCCCCTGGGGGCTACTGCTGGGTGTGATCCCCTGATACTTATGGCCGGTCAGCACATTTATCAAAGCTTGATCTGGCTTCCTACAAACCAGCCCGGACCTAGAAACTTGCAGTTTTTTAATAGTTAACTCAAGATTATTCCCATCTTGCGACCCAAATGCATTCCCGTTCCCTTTTACCTCTGTCCTGATTTTCACAGGACAATCCCGCTTTGGGGCCTTTGTGCCGTGCTGCAGTGTTGCATCCCTGGGGCGCTTGGAGTTGTGTATGGCACTTTAAGAGGTCCTGTTGTTGAGCATGGTGGCTCTGATTTAAGTGGTCTCCAGCATGGTGCGCCACTTTAAGAAGTGCGGTGGCCCAGTAGCTGGACGGAAGTTGGAGGGGGCAGAGCCAGGACAGGTACAGTTGGCAGAGCTGAAAATGGGCCCCTGTGAACCGGCAGGGTGGTCTGTGGAAGCTGGGGCTGCGTTAGGCGTGCAGCGCTCATTGCTAGAGCTGCTGTGGCGTTAAGAGGTTAGTGCTGCATTGAGTGGGGCTGGTGAGGCGGCATCTCTCTCTCTCAAAAAAGAGACATGTGTAAGGGGGGCTTGGTTGTGTGCGGGGGCTTGGCTGTGTATGCATGGGGGTTTGGCTGTGTGTTTGGGGACAAGCTTGGCTGTGTGTGTGGGGGGGTGAGCTTGGCTGTGTGTGGGGGACAGGCTTGGCTGTGTGTGGGGGACAGGCTTGGCTGTGTGTAGGGGGCTTGGCTGTGTGTGGGGTGCAGGCTTGCCTGTGTGTGTGGGCAGGGCTTGCCTGTGTGTGTGGGCGTGGCTTGGCTGTGTGTGGGCAGGGCTTGCCTGTGTGTGTGGGGGTTTGTCTGTGTTTGTCGGGGGTGAGCTTGGCTGTGAGTGTGGGGGAGCAAGCTTAGCTGTGTGTGGGGGACAGGCTTGGCTGTGTGTGGGGGGCTTGGCTGTGTGTGTTGGAGGGCTTGGCTGTGTGTGTTGGGGGGCTTGGCTGTGTGTGTGGGGGAGCAAGCTTAGCTGTGTGTGGGGGACAGCCTTGGCTGTGTGTGGGGGGCTTGGCTGTGTGTGTTGGAGGGCTTGGCTGTGTGTGTTGGGGGCTTGGCTGTGTGTGTTGGGGGGCTTGGCTGTGTGTGTGGGGGGCTTGGCTGTGTGTGTGGGGGGCTTGGCTGTGTGTGTGGGGGGCTTGGCTGTGTGTGTTAGGGGGATTGGCTGTGTGTGTTGGGGGGCTTGGCTGTGTGTGTTGTGGGGCTTGGCTGTGTGTGTGGGGGGCTTGGCTGTGTGTGTTGGGGGGCTTGGCTGTGTGTGTGGGGGGCTTGGCTGTGTGTGGGGCGGGCTTGGCAGTGTGTGGGGGCGGAGGCTTGTCTGTCATTTTTTTTATTGTAATGTAATTATTAGGTGGTGTGTTATAAGGGCGTGGCTGGGAGTGTAGTTTAAGGACAAAAAATGTCCCTCTTTTCTGTTTTCAAAAGTCGGGAGGTATGCACACCACACAAAGTTTGATACAAAAAGTGTAAAGTGTAGCCAAATAAGATCAATCAGTGAGCACCCCCCCCCCCCCCCACCCTCAAATCAAATAAACAACCATTAGCAAAGGCGGAAAGATGACTAATACGAGTTATTACCCACAAATCATACTGCAGCCCGGGGCAACAGCTCCTCTTGGAAGCAGCGTTACTGCAAGTGTTTGAGGCAGTTACAGTATGATTTGGATGTATGGTGAAACTCTGCACTAGAAATGGGCGAACTCAAACTGCACAGTTTGGGTTCGTACCAAACTTTTGCGAGTTCGAATTCCAAAACGAACATCATACATCCCACGTGACCCTGATTTGGAGGGACTGTCCCTCTTTGGAGTCTATGTCCCCCTGTCCCTCGTTGTTCTCATTTGTCCCTCTTTGAGGTGTAACATGCAGATCTGCATTAATAAATGTTTCATTTGCCTATTCAAAGTGTTTCTATTGTTGTAACTGTTACATTCGATCTCCTATCCATTCCTGTCCCTCTTTCCCACCCTAAAAATTGTTAGGTATGCGAACACAGACGTTTGTGTCCTGCTCGAACACGGAAAACCTGGTTGATGGGTTGCTGAGCATCATTTTCAGGGCTATAGTTAACTGGCGTTTAGCGTTTTACCAGTTTCTAAATCCCGCGCTGAATGGCGCTGTGAGGCGCTGACGCTTCTTAAATTAAGCTCTCAATCTCCTTGGCCTTGTTGCAAGAACATACTCTACAATTCAAGGGCTAAGTCAGATATAATAGCTTTAGACCCCATATTTATAAAATAGGTGCAAGTGGATCCGTTTAGACCCCCCACAATTATATGAAAACAGCAGGTGCATCCTTTCAAGTTCCCACAAACAACCGACATCTCATGAGAAGAGTCTCCTTCCAGACCACACACATATCTTCCAACTTTTCAGGGTTGGAAAGAGGGACTTTTGATTTCATAAATTGGGCCACGCCTTCCTCATTGAGGGATGGATGAAGCCACGCCCCCTCAGGGATGGATAGAAGATAGGATGTAACAGTTACAGCAATAGAAACACTTTGAATAAGCAAATGAATCATTTATTGCTGCAGATCTGCATGTTACTCCTCAAAGAGACAAATAAGAAACAAAAGAGGGACAGTCCCTCCAAATCAGGGACACTTGGGAAGTATGCAGTACTACTCGGCATTATGTGTGTAAGAGATGTTATATTCTTGTTTCTGAAAAGGAAATACGTATTTTCTATTAAATGGCTTAATTTTGATTTTATGTTGTTTCAGGTTTAACAATGGGCGAGATCTCTGCTGCAGTCTCAGGTGGGTTCACTGGCTATTTAAGAGTTCAATAAGATTATAGAACATGCTTTAAAGCTGACCAAAACCTACATTTTTAATTAGCATCCCCTGAATTGCTCCCCACACGAAGAGTAACTTTTGGCAATTCTAACTGCTCTCTTGCTTCACTCTAATCCCAGATAATGGCGCCTGTTTTAGCTGTAAAGCTCCGCCTCCCCCATTCATTGCCATTGTTGTGTGTGGCAATGATGTCATAGCCACACCTATGCGTTTTACACAGAAGAACAGCAAAAAAAATCAGTGTTCCAGGACAATTCGAAAATAGCCATTTCTAGATCTGTCTGCTCTGTCCCATGTCGGAACGCTCCATCCACGTTCGCGCCAGTGGCCAATTGCGGGACTCCTTTCCCCGAAGTTAAGGTAAGGATATTGGGTGTTCTCTTTGTTCCAGCATTCTGTATGCCCCCCCCCCCCCCCCCCGAGCTTGTTCTTATTCTCTGTATGAGGGACCGACGCCCTTCAAAGGAAAAACAGGCGTTGGTCTGGTTTAAAGTGGACCAAAACCCAGGATTTTGACTATCCTGGGTTTTGGTCCATTCCACTATGGTAAACCCCCCAGATCTCCTGCATAAACACACCTCACCGTGGCCCTATGGTGCATGCTCGGAGCCGCTGAGCTATGCACGTTTCAGCGAAGTCTTAGCTCAGCGCTCCGAGCGTGCTTGTGGCCGCATCTCGCGCTTCCCTCAGCAAGCGGGCACGCGCCCTGCTAGAGGGATAGCGGGGATGCGGCCACGGCCCGCGCATGTGCCGCTGGGCCGGGATTAAGGTAAGTGTAGCGGGCGACCTGGGGGCTTTCACACAGCGGGGCATCCTGATTTTGGATGGGAATGGATCAGCCCAGGAATCTCCAGCTGGGTTTTGGTCCACTTTAAGCTATGAAAAACATGAGTCCGATAGGGAATTAAGCGGCCCTGGAATCTTATAGATTCCAAGGCCGATCCCCCTGGGTTTTGGTCCACTTTAATAAGCGCTTAAAGTGGACCAAAACCCAGGATAGTAAAAAGTAAAAGCGGAGAATGCGGCTGTCAGAGCTGCTGCTCTCAGATGCGCCGTGGGACCGGGATAAGGTGAGTTGGCTGCAGCGATCTGGGGGGTTTCACACAGCGGGGCACCTCCGATCGGGCTGTCCCGGGGGAAAGGACCAAACCCCAGGATAGTCAAAATCCTGGGTTTTGGTCCACTTTAATAAGGATGTAATCTGACTGAGTGAAGGCAGGTGACCCCCCAAGGCACTTAAGCCCTGAACCGTAAACAACTGTGCCAGCAAGGAACCCATAACGGAAACTGGCGGCTGTACTACACAGCTGATGCAGCAAGGAGCCGGAGACAGAAGCACAGCAAGGGTCGGGAGGTCAGAGAGCTGTGCAGTATCAGAGACAAGTGATGGTAGTGCTAAAGGTCTGGAAATCAGAATCTAAATGCGGTGCCAAGGGACATAGATGGAAGTGGTGGTCAACGGGTAAAGCTTAGATCACAATAGTAATACAAAGCCAAAATCCAAACCCGTACAAAGCACCCTAGCTTTCATTATAACGGGCAAAGAAAGGTGAGAACAGGGAGCCTTTTGTTCTATGTTATATACACTAATACAATTTGGGTTAGTGCTGCTCAGGAATTTTATTTTTGCCTTGAAGGGTTGGCACAAATACTGTTGATGCGTTAGGTGGGGATTTTTTTTTTAGCTCGTCAGGTCATGTAACATGTTGGTGAGATATTGATAGCATGATATATTTATAGTTTCTATGAGAACACTCGGATGACTGGAGTCATAGAAGTGGGTTTCCTGTGCAACAAGAACACATAGCTTGTATAAACCGTGTTCACAAGTGCTTATGATCTCAGTGCTTAAACCGGACCTTCAGCATCGTTTAATGAAAAGCCCAAACCCTTAAAAAACTATTCCCCAGCATTTAAAATTAATAATTAATAAAATTAATACAAATGTTTTAAGTCGCTGACTTTGTATGTGGGCAATCTGTATGTACAGGGGGGAACATACAAGATAGGCTCTTATTCAGTGTGAAGTTCCAGATTAATGTGGGCAATCTGTATGTATGGGGGGCATACAAGACAGGCTCTTATTCAGGGTGGAGGTCGGGATTAATGTGGGCAATCTGTATGTACGGGGGGGGGGGGGGACATACAAGATAGGCTCTTATTCAGGGTGAAGTTCCAGATTAATGTGGGCAATCTGTATGTATGAGGGGGGCATACAAGCTCTTATTCAGGGTGAGGGGACATACAAGATATGCTTTTATTCAGGGTGAGGGTTCAGATTAATGTGGGCAATATGTATGTATGGGGGGCATACAAGATATGCTTTTATTCAGGGTGAGGGTCCGCATTAATATGTGCAATCTGTATGTTCAGGAGGGGAAAGATACAAGATAGGCTCTTATTCAGGGGAAGGTCCAGATTAATGTGGGCAATCTGTATGTACAGGGTGGGGGACATAGAAGATAGGCTCTTATTCAGGCTTAAGGTCTGGATTAATGTGAGCAATCTGTATGTACAGGGGGGGAGAAACATACAAAATAGGCTCTCATTCAGAGTGTGGGTCCGGATACACTTATACGCGCTTCAGATTAATGTTTTTTCTTATGAAGTATTTACTTTAATCTCCAAAGTGGGCATAAAAAATACTTTGTATAAGGCTTTCAAGCTTTAAAGCTGGCAGCTATAATCGGAAATTAGTTCCCTTTTGTTTGGACTAAACTCCAAGGTATTCCAATATAATTCTGGCTAAGACAGAACAAACACTTTTGCTCTATTTCCTTCCTCCTGAACCATGTAGCTACCAACTCTTTATAAATGATCTGCTTACATGCAATGGAGTAGGTCGGGATATAACATGTGGAGGGTAATTTACTCTAAAAGGTCCGGGTGGCACTTAAACTTCTCGTCAGAGACGCTCGGCAGCGCACGCACCGCCACACCGACTTCAGGTTCCTGGCGCTATCAGCTGTAGCGTTCCCGGGCAGGCAGTGTTTGCATCACATGGCTTATATATACCTATGCGCTAGCAACACCTTGTGCCGACCGGGAGCGCCGCAGATAAAAAAAGCATTAAAAAAATTACATATCGCTCGCAGGGACGCTCTGAAAACGGAATTCCAGGCACAATGCGCCTGTTGTAATTTTTTTTTTTTATGGTCAGGGAAGTTTTTTTTTTTTTTTTAATCGGAATTACATTGGGAACACTTACTGTATTTTTCGCACTATAAGATGCACCCGCCCATAAGATGCTCCTAGGATTTGGAGGAGGAAAATAAGAAAACTAATATTCTGAACCAAATAATAGGCAAGGTGCAGAATCCTCCAATTACAAGCAAAGTGGCATCTCCTCCTCCAATTCCCCATATAGACAGTATGGCATCCCCCCCTCCAATTCCCAAAGACAGTGCAACAACCCCCCATCCCATTCCCATAGGCAGTGTGGCATGCCCCCCTTCCAATCACCATAGGCAGTGTAGCATTCCCCCCTCCCATTCCCCTAATAAGCAGTGTGGCATTCCCCCCTCCCATTCCCCATATAGGCAGTGTGGCATTCCCCCCTCCCATTCCCCTAATAGGCAGTGTGGCATTCCCCCCTCCCATTCCCCTAATAGGCAGTGTGGCATTCCCCCCTCCCATTCCCCTAATAGGCAGTGTGGCATTCCCCCTCCCATTCCCCTAATTGGCAGTGTGGCATTCCCCCTCCCATTCCCCATAGGCAGTGTGGCATTCCCCCTCCCATTCCCCATAGGCAGTGTGGCATTCCCCCCTCCCATTCCCCATACAGGCAGTGTGGCATCCCCCCTCCCATTCCCCATATAGGCATTGTGTCATTTCCCCTCCCATTCCCCATATAGGCAGTGTGGCATTTCCCGATCCCATTCCCCATATAGGCATTGTGTCATTTCCCCTCCCATTCCCCATATAGGCAGTGTGGCATTCCCCCCTCCCATTCCCCTAATAGGCAGTGTGGCATTCCCCCTCCCATTCCCCTAATAGGCAGTGTGGCATTCCCCCCTCCCATTCCCCTAATAGGCAGTGTGGCATTCCCCCTCCCATTCCCCTAATTGGCAGTGTGGCATTCCCCCTCCCATTCCCCATAGGCAGTGTGGCATTCCCCCTCCCATTCCCCATAGGCAGTGTGGCATTCCCCCCTCCCATTCCCCATACAGGCAGTGTGGCATCCCCCCTCCCATTCCCCATATAGGCATTGTGTCATTTCCCCTCCCATTCCCCATATAGGCAGTGTGGCATTTCCCCATCCCATTCCCCATATAGGCATTGTGTCATTTCCCCTCCCATTCCCCATATAGGCAGTGTGGCATCCCCCCCTCCCATTCCCCATAGGCAGTGTGGCATTCCCCCCTCCCATTCCCCATACAGGCAGTGTGGCATTTCCCCATCCCATTCCCCATATAGGCATTGTGGCATTTCCCCTCCCATTCCCCATATAGGCAGTGTGGCATTTCCCCCTCCCATTCCCATAGGCAGTGTGGCATCCCCCCCCCCCCTATTCCCCATATAGGCAGTGTGGCATCCCCCCTCCCATTCCCCATAAGCAGTGTGGCATTTCCCCCTCCCATTCTGATAGGCAGTGTGGCATTCCCCCTCCCATTCTGATAGGCAGTGTGGCATTCCCCCTCCCATTCCCCATAGGCAGTGTGGCATCCCCCCTCCCATTCTGATAGGCAGTGTGGCATTCCCCCTCCCATTGCCATAGACAGTGTGACATCCCCCCTCCCATTCCCATAGGCAGTATGGCATTCCCCCTCCCTATCCCCATATAAGCAGTGTGGCATCCCCCCTCCCATTCCCTTAGGCAGGGTGGCATCCCCCCTCCCATTCCCTTAGGCAGGGTGGCATCCCCCCTTTCCCATAGGAAATACACATGCTACGGGTGCTCCCGCGTTGCTGGCCAAAAAATACCATTTTGTGATTACTCACCTGTAAAATGGGTATTATAAGTATGTCACACACCCCACTTCATTTATTAATTATTACACTTGGGTTAACCCACCGCTAGGTGGCAGCGTTGCAGAGAACTCCAAAAAAGCAGCAAGCCCCTCCCGGTCTATACATACCTGGTACCTCCCAACAATTCCCCAGTGTTCAAACAGCAGTAAGACAAGGTACCAGGAACAAACAATAGTAACCCTCAACTGTTATTAACAAAGAACTAGGATACCAAAAAGGGCGGGTGAAGTGGGGTGTGTGACATACTTATAATACCCATTTTACAGGTGAGTAATCACAAAATTGTATTATTCTAAGTATGTCACACACCCCACTTCATTTATTAATTATTACACTTGGGACATCCAACAGCAGTGTCCAAAAAGGGCGGGTATCCAACCAGGCAATAACGCAGATAAACTCAAACCACTGCAGCCTGCAGAACTTTGCGGCCAAAAACAGCATCCGCTGAGGCCCGCACATCAACCTTATAAAACTTAGAGAAAGTGTGAACCGAAGACCAGGTAGCAGCCTTACAAACTTGTTCAACAGAAGCCTGGTGCTGAAAAGCCCAGGACGCACCAACCGCACGAGTAGAATGCGCAGTAACACGAAAAGGGGGATCCTTCCCCTTGGCAGAATAGGCTCCAACAATCGCCTGACGAATCCATTTGCTAATGGAAGACTTAGCCGGAGCCAAGCCCTTCCTAGGCCCACAGGGCACCACGAAAAAGGCATCAGTCTTACGAAAGGAAGCCGTAGTACGCAAATAGTACCTGACACAACGTACAACATCCAAGCAGTGCAACGCACTCTCCTTGTCATTCTTAGGCTTAGGACACAAGGAAGGAAGAACAATGTCCTGATTAAGATGAAAAATAGAGACCACTTTAGGGAGAAAGTCTGTCTTGAAACGAAAAACCACTTTGTCCTGATGCTTCTCAAAATAAGGAGCCTGAATCGACAGAGCCGCCAACTCTGACACACGCCGAACCGAAGTGATGGCCACCAGAAAGACAACCTTCTGGGACAGAGTGGACAGAGCAATATCCTGCAAAGGCTCAAAAGGAGGAGCCTGTAACGCAGAAAGCACCAAATTCAAATCCCAAACTGGGAGCAAAGGCTTCCTAGGAGGCCGCAGATGCGAAACCCCCTGGAAAAAAGTCTTGACCAAAGAACGGCTTGCAAAAGACCTCTGAAAAAAAGATAGACAAGGCAGAAACTTCAAGGTACTCAGCTGAAGACCAGAATCCAGCCCTGATTGAAGAAATTCCAAAATCCGAGAAATAGAAAAGACCCGGCAGGGCAAAGATCTAGCCTCACACCAATCAATATAAGATCTCCAGACCCTATAATAGATGGAAGAGGAAGACCTCTTCCTAGCACTAACAAGAGTCCGAATGACCGAATCCGAAAGACCCTCCTCCCTCAAGATGGAGGTTTCAGCAGCCAAGCCGTCAAAGCCAGCGTTGGTAAACTGGGGTAACACAGTTGACCCTGAGTGAGAAGATCTGGCCGAAGAGGCAGATCGAACTGAGCCACTGCCAGACGAACGATGTCCGCAAACCACACCCGCCTTGGCCACCATGGAGCCACGAGAATGGCGGGAACTCCTTCCTGAACCAGCTTTCGCAGCACCCTGCCTAGCATGGGAATCGGAGGAAACAGATAAAGAAACCCCAGGTCCCTCCAGCTCAGGGCCATGGCATCCGCCGCCAGAGCCAGAGGATCCCGAGACAGTGACACGAATGTCGGAAGTTTGTGATTGTGACGAGAGGCAAAAAGATCCACCTCCGGCGTCCCCCACCGAAGACACATTGACCGAAACACCTGGGGATGGAGAGACCATTCCCCCCGGCGGGACGAACACCGGCTCAGGAAGTCTGCCTCTGTGTCCTCCACTCCTGGAATGTACACTGCCGAGATGCAAGGGACATGAGTCTCTGCCCAAACTAGAATCAGAGACACTTCTCTGTGGGCACCCAGACTGCGAGTCCCTCCTTGGTGATTGATGTAAGCAACCACCGTCTGATTGTCCGATCGAACCTGAACCAGCAGGCCCTGTAAATGATGCGTCAAGTGAGATAGCACCAACCTGAAGGCTCGCAACTCCAGAACATTGATGGGCAAGTGAGCTTCCTGAGGATCCCACTGCCCCTGAAACTGAAGATCCTTCCAGAAACCTCCCCATCCTGACAAACTGGCATCCGTGGTGACAATTTCCCAAAGCGGGGTCAAAAACGACCTGCCCTTCAGAAGATTGTCCGAGACCAACCACCACCGAAGGGACTGCCGAACCCGAGGGGACATCCGGAAAGACCGATCCAACGACCGCGGTCGCCGGTCCCAAGACGCCAAAAGATGAAGCGTCCTCGAGTGAAACTGTGCGAAGGGAACTGCCTCGAACGAGGCCACCATCAACCCCACCAGTCTCATCCCCAGCCGGATGGACGGGCGAGGATTGGAAAGAAGAAGCTGAGCCAATTCCTGAATCAAAAGAACCTTGGCCTGAGGGAGAAAAAACTCCGTGCTGGCAAGGGTCCAAGGACATCCCCAGAAAGGTCACCACCCTGGCCGGAACCAGAGAAGACTTGGGGTAATTGATCACCCAACCGAAACTCTCCAGCATAGACACCACCATGCCGGTGTCCCCCTCCGCTTGACTGAAGGAAGGTGCCATGATGAGAAGATCGTCCAGGTAAGGCACAATGCAAATCCCCTGAGCTCTGAGCAGGGCCATCACCCCTGCCAACACCTTGGTGAACACTCTCGGCGCCGAGGTGAGGCCGAATGGAAGAGCTACAAACTGAAAATGCTGATCCTCCACCACAAAGCGAAGGAACCTCTGGTGGGCCGGAAAAATCGGAATGTGAAGGTACGCGTCCTTGATGTCTATGGACGTCATAAAGACCCCCTGTCGAAGCGAGCCGATCGCAGACCGCAGGGTTTCCATGCGAAACTTCCGGGGACGAATAAACCGGTTGAGAAACTTCAAATCCAGGATCGGACGGAACGACCCGTCCTTCTTGGGCACAGTGAATAGATTGGAATAATACCCTCGCCCCACCTCCGAAGGAGGGACCGAGCAGATGACTGCCAATTCTAGGAGATTCCGTACCGCCGCCCGGCCCCGCCCACAGAATTCACCACACTGAGGAGAGCGCTCGTCAAAGACGGGCGCCCCAACATGGCGCCCGCCCACCGCACCGGGTGGCGGGCCGATGGACTCCCCGCCACACGTAAAGCGCAGCCACACAGGAGCCCCCAAACACACCAACGAGAAAAGGCAGATGCAGGCGGGCCAACGCCGCACAGGCCGCCTGTCCCTGCCCCCAAAGCACGCTAGCACACAAGTGAACACACACACACTCCAGAATGGAAAATAAAAGATAGGGGGAAAACCTAAGGGGGGGCATGAAGGCTGGGGCATCCCACGTCCGGATCACCAAAAACCGGATCACCGCTATGCCCCATAATATGGGGTCGAGCGGAGGAGCTAATCTCCTAGGCACCTAAGGTGCCATCTACCTTTACCCGGCCTACAGCCTAAGCTGGGAGGCTGCCATTAAACAAGGGGATAACACAAAAGAAGAGCCAGGCAGAAATAGACCATGGGGGGGGGGGGGGGCCGGGGTGATACCCCGGCTACCTGCAAGCAGGAGACTTCTTTCTTCTGTCTTGTCGCCACCTTGCAGAGAACAACACTGGGGAATTGTTGGGAGGTACCAGGTATGTATAGACCGGGAGGGGCTTGCTGCTTTTTTGGAGTTCTCTGCAACGCTGCCACCTAGCGGTGGGTTAACCCAAGTGTAATAATTAATAAATGAAGTGGGGTGTGTGACATACTTAGAATAGAATCCCAAACTGTGCAGGGATCCTGTGACACATGCACCAACCCCAAAATCCAATATAATAGGAAAAATGAACACCCAATCATAAGAGCTATGCATGCCAAAAAGGTGATTTAATTACATGAAACCAAGTATTATACAAAAAGATATCAAAAAAGCACAATGTGACATAAATAAGCATATATACAAAGTATAGCCACCAGATGGCGCAAACGAGTCGGTGCCAATGTTGGTATTGCTTTTTCTCATAAGCTTATAGAGGATAAATGTCTATATAGCAAGTCCAGAGATTACAGGTAAATTGAAAAAAACACAATATAATAACCAAATGGCAAATGCAGAGCAAGCAAGGAGCAGACAATAGAGAAGCATATAGGCAGGACCACAGTGGATAACCACTAGTACATACTCAACATTTCGGCAACGTTTGCCTTCCTCAGGAGTAGTCTAAAATTAATATATATTGAGTTTTAGTCACTTTTTATTCTTTCCCCCACTGGGCTGCAACTCGGTTCAGGACTCTAGGATACGGGCGCCGCCATCTTGCCTCAGAAGCATCACAAGGAGAGGAAGGGGGTTGGGCAAGTGCAGGGGGCGGGGTTATAGCTGTGCTTAGCATAGACAGGGCAGAGCTGAGGTCAGGAAAAGGTCAGCAATCCCAAAATGCATGGCGGCACAGACACTTCCTGTCTGCAAGCAGCCTGAAACTCAATGGGCCGCCATCTTGGATGTTAAAAGGTTAAAAAAGCACAATAGGTGCAGGTAGGCTGATTTTTAATGTGGGCAATCTGTATGTAGAGCGGGGGGAAACATACAAGATAGGCTCTTATTAAGGGTGAAGGTCCGGATTAATGTGGGCAATCTGTATGTAGAGGGGGGAAACATACAAGATAGGCTCTTATTAAGGGTGAAGGTCCGGATTAATGTGGACAATCTGTATGTACGGGGGGAAATATACAAGATGGACCCTTATTCAGTGTGAGGGTCCAGATTAATGTGAGCAATCTGTATGTACGGGGGGGACTTACAAGATAGGCTCTTATTCAGGGCGAGGGTCCGGATTAATGTGAGCAATCTGTATGTACAGGGGGGAAACATATAAGATAGGCTCTTATTCAGGGTGAAGGTCCGGATTAATGTGGACAATCTGTATGTACAGGGGGGAAACATATAAGATAGACTCTTATTCAGGGTGAGGGTCTGGATTAATGTGGACAATCTGTATGTACAGGGGGGGAAACATACAAGATAGACCCTTATTCAGGGTGAGGGTCATTCATGTGAGCAATCTTGTATGTACGGGAGGGGCATACAAGATAGGCTCTTATGCAGGGTGAAGGTCCAGATTAATGTGGGCAATCTGTATGTAGTGAGTGGAGGAAACATACAAAATAGACTCTTATTCGGGGTGAAGGTCCGCTTTAAGTTACTCTGCAATGCATGTACATTAGCCGCACCATTTATATGCTTTAGGCCATCTAATATTTACTCTGCATTGTCAGGTGAAAGTGATCCAAGATCCTCAATAAATAATATATGAGGAAATAAACAACATTATAGAAACACATAGTATATTAAAGCCTTAATTTTTCTGTGTATAAATAAGCTAATAAGCTCCCTTGGCTGGGACCAAAACCCAGCGCGATTGGCGAGGGAATCTATAAGATAATATATATATTCTCAGTGTGCCACACATCCCGCTTCCCCTTTAAAAATACGGACGTATGGGTTACACACCTGCAGGGTGACGATGTGCAGAGAGACGTCTTGAAACGAGCCCCCTTCCAGCCTATATATACCTGGGACCTCCCATTAACAAACCAGTTTTTCCTCTCTGCATGAGGCGACAAGACAGAAGAGATGTCTCCTGCTTTCAGGTAGCCGGGGTTTACCCCGGCACCCCCTTTTAGTCTATTTCTGCCCAGTTTTAAATTGTGTTTGCCTTTAAAAGGTTAATGGAAGCCTCCCAGCCCAGGCTGTTTACTGGGCAACGGCAGATGGCACTATAGGTGCCAAGGAGCTTATCTCCTCCGTGACACTCCGCTTGAGGGGCGATCGGCTATCCGGCTGGTGATCCGGATTTGGGATGCCGTGTCATTCTGGGTAAGGGGGCGTGGCAAGACGCCTTGGGGAAGTTCTCCTGGCCAGTTCCGGGTCACGGCTCACATGTGGAGAGGGAGGAAGATCCCTCACTGCCGCGTTTAAGCCTGCACAGCGGCAGGCTTGTCAGCATTGTGGAGCGTGGCTTTGGATTGATGCGGCCGTCTCTGCGCTGGTCCCTCTTAGCCCCTTGCCCTGCTGAAACAAGGTAGGTCGGCCCCACCATTTTACTGTGTGGGGGCCGTTTTTTAGTACATGTGATTTTTTTCTTGTGTATATGTGGGGATTGATGTCTGTTGTTTCCCCACAGATCCTGGGATCCCTGTTTCAGCGGCTCTCCCAGTCTATATATACTGGACTAGTTAATAAAAAAAAAAAAAAATCCTCCCATTCCGGGACGTTTATTAAGGGGGCATCCCGGGTTGCTTATATGCTTAAAAATCCCAGGGTAATTGCGAATACCATAAATTCACCGTAATGTAGGCTTCCGATGTTACCGGGGGCTCTTTGGGGCCTAGGCTGTGTGCGGGATGTGGGGCCCTGCTCCCAGGCGATGACTCATTAATTTGCGTTCCATGCGCAAAGCAGACTATTGCGCGTCAGTCCGGTATTCCGGCTTCTGGCTCTTCGCAGCTTCCGTCATCCCCTACCCCCCCTCCCTTATCCCGGACCCCGGTTGACACTGTCAAAAGTGGGGATTCGCAATCCGAGATGGCTGTGCGAGTGGCCAATCTCGAGAAAATTATTTCCGCCACTATGGCTCACAAAGCTACGGCGAAGAGGAAGCACCTTTCCTTAGCAGCGCCTGGCCCTGAGGATGAAGTGTGTGATTCCTTAGAATGGTCCGAATATCCCCCTGATGAGGAAGGGGAGCTCCTTGAGGAGCCGGACGAGCCTGCAGATCAGCTTTTGGCTGACGTTCAGGCTGCAGGGGTGTCTGTGGACACTCCTTCCATTTTGGCCCAAATGTTTAAAATTTTGGCTTTAGATCCGCCTGTTGTGGACCTCCGCCGAAGGGTGAGTTATTTGCAGAACCAAAGCCGCGCCTAGTATTTCCCAAACAACAGCACTTTGTCAAAGTTGTTCTTAAAGAATGGGAACATCCTGCATGCCTGGCTGGCATTCCTCCTTCTTGGGATAAGCGGTATCCCTTTCCAGAGGATATAATTAAGCTTTGGTCTATCCCACCTGATGTAGATGCTCCTGTGTTGGGGCTATCTAATTCCTCTGTGTTACACTCCCCTGACATTACTACCATTTAAAGATGGTGAGGATCGGCGGATTGATCAATTGGCCCGCCATGGGTTTATCAGTGCTGGTTCAGGTATGCGGCCAGCATGCGCTACGGCGCTTCTTCTTTTGGCGGTTAAGTCTGTTATTAGGGATCTGTGCGCAGGACTTGATCCCGCTTGTGATGAATTTATTTCTCTCAAGCAATGTGAAACCTTTATTTCATTTGCCATAAATGCTCAGGATGATTCACTTGCTATGAGTAGCAGGACAGCGGCACTACTGGTTGCCATCCGCCGCTCAATATGGCTACGCCAGTGGACGGCGGACCTTAACTCTAAGAGGGCGCTTACAGCGCTCCCTTTTGTGGGTTTGCGCCTGTTTGGCGAAAAATTGGACACAGTTACCAAGGGTGGTAAATTGCCGCAACGCAAGAAGCCACGTCGCTCCTTTCAGGGGGCAGCTTCATTTGGGCCCTCCTTTAGGGGAGCCAGAGCAGGCAGAGGGGCTTCTTATTCCTCTACCAGGGGTACAGGTTGGTCCAGGGGCAGAGGCCGTGGCCGTTCCGGCCAATCCTGGGGCACCAAGCCCAAGCCTGCAGGCAAGCCCGCTCGGCAATGAGGGGCTGCCCTCACCCGTGCGGGTGGGGGGACGTTTGCGACACTTCTCCCAGGTTTGGGATCAGGCAGTCCCGGACAGATGGGTCCGGGAGGTAGTGTCGTCCGGTCTCAAACTGGAGTTCGAGTCTCGCCCTCCTTCACGATTCTTCCGGTCTCGGGTGCCTACCGATCCTTTGATTGTGCAGGGGCTCCTGGCATCGGTAAAGAACCTTTTGGAAATGGCGGTCATCCGGCCGGTGCCGCATTTAGAGCTGGGTCTCGGTTTTTACTCCAACCTTTTCACAGTCCCCAAAAAGGATGGATCAGTTCGTCCTGTTCTAGATCTGAAGTGTCTCAACAAGTTCATCCGCCCTCGGAAGTTTCGCATGGAAACTCTGCGGTCAGCCATCGGTTCCCTTCGGCAGGGGGATTTCATGACGTCCATAGACATCAAAGATGCTTATCTTCATGTTCCCATCTGCCAAGCTCATCAGTGTTTTCTCAGGTTTGTGATGGGAGATCAGCATTTCCAGTTTGCAGCACTTCCATTCGGCCTTTCCTCGGCTCCAAGAGTGTTCACCAAGGTGCTGGCAGGGGTGATGGCCATTCTCAGATCTCTGGGCATTCGGGTGGTCCCTTACTTGGACGACCTACTCATCATGGCTCCTTCGCTCGTTCAATCGGAGACAGACACCAGGATGGTGGTCTCCATGTTGGAAAGTTTTGGATGGGTGATCAACTATCACAAGTCCTCCCTGGTCCCGGCCAGGGTAGTGTCCTTTTTGGGAATGTCATTGGACTCTTGTCAACACAAGGTATTTCTGCCTCAGACCAAGATGCGTCTGATTCAGGAATTGGCTCAGGTCCTTCTTGCCAACCCTCGGCCATCCATCCGTCAGGGGATGAGGCTGGTGGGGTTGATGGTTGCCTCATTCGAGGCAGTTCCCTTCGCACAATTTCACACAAGGACGCTTCAGCTACATCTGTTGGCATCCTGGGACCGGCATCCGCGGTCGTTGGATCGGTCCTTCCAGATGTCTCCCCGGGTCCGGCAGTCTCTTCAGTGGTGGTTAGTCTCAGACAATCTCTTGAGGGGCAGGTCCTTCCTGACTCCTCTTTGGGAAATTGTCACCACGGACGCCAGTCTTTCAGGATGGCGGGGATTCTGGAAGGATCGTCAGTTCCAGGGGCAGTGGAGGCCTCGGGAGGCCCAATTGTCCATCAATGTTCTGGAACTGAGAGCCATCCGTCTGGTTCTGGCTCTTTTGACTCAGCATGTTCTGGGCCTTCCTGTTCAGGTTCGTTCAGACAATCAAACAGCTGCTGCTTACATCAATCGTCAGGGAGGGACTCGCAGTCTGGGTGCTCTGAGAGGTGTCCCTGATCCTGATTTGGGCAGAGGCCCATGTTCCTTGCATCTCTGCTGTTTACATTCCGGGAGTGGAAAACAGGGAAGCGGATCTTCTGAGCAGAGGCTCGTCCCGTTTAGGGGAGTGGTCCCTTCATCCTCAAGTTTTCCGGTCGTTGTGTCTCCGGTGGGGGACACCAGAAGTGGACCTGTTTGCCTCTCGTCACAATTGCAAGCTCCCGACCTTTGTGTAGCTCTCCCAGGATCCGCTAGCTCTGGCACTAGACGCCATGTCTCTGAACTGGGGAGGTCGGGGGTTCCTGTATCTGTTTCCTCCGATTCCCATGCTGGGCAAGGTAATGCGGAAGCTGGCTCTGGAAGAGGTGTCCGCCATTCTCGTGGCTCCAAGGTGGCCAAGGCGAGTATGGTTCGCAGACATCGTTTGTCTGGCAGTGGATCAGTTCGTTCTGCCTCTCCGGCCCGATCTGCTCACTCAGGGTCAACTACGTTACCCCAATTTACCCATGCTAGGTTTGACGGCTTGGCTGCTGAGACCTTCATCTTGAAGGAGGAAGGTCTTTCTGATTCGGTTATTAAGACTCTGATCTGTGCCCGGAAGAAATCTTCCTCTACCACCTACTATAGGACTTGGAGAGCCTATACTGCTTGGTGCGAGGCCAGATCTTTACCTTGTAGAGTCTTTTCAGTTTCTAGAATTCTGGATTTTCTGCAATCAGGGCTGGATTCTGGACTCCAGCTAAGTACTTTGAAAGGGCAGGTTTCTGCCTTATCTATTTTCTTTCAGAAGCATTTTGCGCTTCACCCTTTAGTTAAGACTTTTTTCCAGGGGGTTACGCATGTGCGGCCCCCCAGGAAACCATTACTCCCAGTTTGGGATTTGAATTTAGTTCTTTCTGCTCTTCAGGCTCCTCCTTTTGAGCCTTTGCAGGATATTGCTCTTTCTACCTTGACTCAGAAGGTTGTCTTCTTGGTAGCTATCACTTCTGTTCGGCGTGTCTCGGAGTTGGCGGCCTTGTCAATTCAGGCGCCATACTTTGAGAAGCATCAGGACAAAGTGCTTTTTAGGTATAAACCAGACTTCCTTCCAAAGGTAGTATCTGCTTTTCATTTGAATCAGGATATTGTTCTTCCCTCCTTGTGTCCTAATCCTAAGAATGACAAAGAGAGGGCCTTGCATTGTTTGGATGTAGTTCGCTGTGTTAAGCACTACTTGATTACTACTTCTTCTTTTCGTAAAACTGATGCCTTTTTTGTTGTGTCATGTGGGCCAAGAAAGGGTTTGGCCCCAGCTAAATCTTCCATTAGCAAATGGATACGTCAGGCCATTATTGCGGCCTATTCTGTTAAGGGGAAAGTTCCTCCTTTTCGCATCACTGCTCATTCTACTCGCGCCGTTGGTGCATCTTGGGCTTTTCAGCACCAAGCTTCTGTTGAACAAGTTTGTAAGGCCGCTACTTGGTCTTCTGTTCTGAGCTGAGGGTCAGGGATGGATGGGGCTGAGCTGAGGGGACAGGGATGGATGGGGCAGAGCTGAGGGGACAGGGATGGATGGGGCAGAGCTGAGGGGACAGGGATGGATGGGGCAGAGCTGAGGGGACAGGGATGGATGGGGCAGAGCTGAGGGGACAGGGATGGATGGGGCAGAGCTGAGGGGACAGGGATGGATGGGGCAGAGCTGAGGGGACAGGGATGGATGGGGCAGAGCTGAGGGGACAGGGATGGATGGGGCAGAGCTGAGGGGACAGGGATGGATGGGGCAGAGCTGAGGGGACAGGGATGGATGGGGCAGAGCTGAGGGGACAGGGATGGATGGGGCAGAGCTGAGGGGACAGGGATGGATGGGGCAGAGCTGAGGAGACAGGGATGGATGGGGCAGAGCTGAGGAGACAGGGATGGATGGGGCAGAGCTGAGGGGACAGGGATGGATGGGGCAGAGCTGAGGGGACATGATTGGATGGGGCTGAGCTGAGGGGGCTGGGATGGATGGGGCAGAGCTCAGGGACATGATTGGATGGGGCTGAGCTGGGGCAGTGGGACATGATTGGATGGGGCTGAGCTGGGGCAGTGGGACATGATTGGATGGGGCAAGGAGATTGAGAAATGAAGTTTGTGTGCACCTTGCAATGCCACTTCCTGCCCGTGCAGTACTTCATATGGCAATGCTGGGTGTTAGGGAGTCAGGACACTGGCAGGGAGAATAAGAACTACATCGCCCATCAAGAAAAGGGAGCAGCACTGAGCCCAGCATCACAGAAGCAACTGAGGGCAGGACTGTCAGGGCCGAGGTAAAGAAACCTGGCGCAGGTGCGCAGTCAGGCCGCAGGCCGCCAGTTGAGTATCTCTGCTCTATTGTATTGCGTATTTGCACAGGTTTGTTAAAAAAAAGTGTAACGCGCATTGTCTTTATCAATCAGACGCTGTGATCTCACCACCTTCTGTTGCACAATAGAGTTTCTGTTGATCCTAGCGCGGGGCCAGCTGCTAATTTGGCAGCCGAATCCTATGCACAAGATTTGCTTTAAAGTCTATGCTGGTTGCTTATTATAAATGCCAGCCGCGGGGTTAAACCGGACCTTCAGCATCATTTAATGAAAAGCCCAAACCCTTAAAAAATTATTCCCCAGCATCTAAAGTTAATATATTTTAAGTTTTGTAGTCACTTATTATTCTTTCCCCCACTGGGCTGCAACTCTGTTCAGGACTTTAGGATACGGGTGCCGCCATCTTGACTCACAAGCATCACAGGAGAGTGGGATAAAGTACAGGGGGGCGGGTTATAGCTGTGCTTTGCACAGACGGAGCAGAGCTGGGGTCAGAAAAAGGTCAGTAATCCCAGAATGCAGAGCGACACAGTCAGAAGACACTTCCTGTTTGCAGGCTGTTTGATGCTCCATGAACCACCATTTTGGAAGTTAATATTCTCATAACATGCAGTAGATGCAGGTAGGATGATTTTTAATGTGAGCAATCTGTATGTACAGGGTGTGGGAAACATATAAGACTCTTATTCAGAGTGAAGGTCCGGATTAATGTGGGCAATCTGTATGTACGGGGGGGACATACAAGATAGGCTCTTATTCAGGGTGAAGGTTCGGATTAATGTGAGCAATCTGTATGTACAGGGTGGGGGAAACATATAAGATAGGATCTTATTTAGGGTGAAGGTCCGGATTAATGTGGGCAATCTGTATGTACGGGGGGGGCATACAAGATAGGCTCTTATTCAGGGTGAGGGTCCGGATTAATGTGGGCAATCTGTATGTACAGGGTGTGGGAAACATATAAGATAGGCTCTTATTCAGGGTGAAGGTCCGGATTAGTGTGGGCAATCTGTATGTACAGGGTGTGGGACATAGACTCTTATTCAGAGTGAAGGACCACTTTAAGTAATAATGTGGTTTGACTGCAGCTAGTAATACAGAAAATGTGTTAAGATTTAAAACTGCATCCTGAACCTTGTAATTAGTACATTTGGAAATTACAAGTTTGCTTTCTAATTTGACTCTGTTACAAAAGGACCCCGGGTGAGGCCTGGCCCTGGAGAGACGCTGCTTCACATAGGCTGCACCACACACAAAATATAATCAAATCACATGAATTATTGTTACAGACTCTACAAGCTATACAATACACAACATCATTAAAACCAAAATATAGGGACTGATTTAAGCTAATTGCTAATGATTACATAATGTAAAGCATACCTACCAACTTTTCAGGGTGGGAAAGAGGGACATTTGCTAAATTAGGCCACGCCCCCTCATTGAGGGATGTATGAAGCCACGCCCCCTCATTGAGGGATGGATAGGAGATACATTGTAACAGTTACAACAATAGAAACACTTTAAATGGGCAAAAAATCATATATTGTCATATATTGCTGCAGTTCTGCATGTTACACCTCAAAGAGGGACAATAGGTCTCATGCATACCTCACGTCCCCTTATTGAGGGATGGATGAAGCCACGCCCCCTCATTGAGGGATGGATGAAGCCACGTCCCCTTATTGAGGGATGGATGAAGCCACGCCCCCTCATTGAGGGATGGATAGGAGATAGCATGTAACAGTTACAACAATCTAAACACTTTAAATAGGCAAAAAAAAATGTTATTGCATCATTTAAGGGGGCAGGGACCGAATGTGGCTGTTAAAAGCAGCAGCCCAACTGGACCCAAACCAGTGTGACTCACATGGCATTGTCTCCCTAATGCCAATCTGCCCATTTGTGGATAGTGCCCCATCCCCAGAGCTTCTCTCTTTAATCCGGACCTTCCCCCTGAATAAGATCCTATCTTGTATGTTCCCCCCCCCCACATACAGATTGCCCACATTAATCCGGACCTTCACCCTGAATAAGGGCCTATCTTGTATGTTCCCCCCCGTGCATACAGATTGCTCACATTAATCTGGACCTTCACTCTGAATAAGATCCTATCTTGTATGTTCCCCCCCTACATTCAGATTGTCCCCATTAATCCGGACCTTCACCCTGAATAAGAACCTATCTTATATCTTTCCCCCACCCTGTACATACAGGTTGCCCACATTAATCCGGAGCTTCAACCTGAATAAGAGCCTATCTTATGTTCCCCCCTGTACATACAGATTGCCCACATTAATCCGGACCCTCACCCTAAATAAGAGCCTTTCTTGTATGTCTCCCTTCTGTACATACAGATTTCCCACATTAAAAATTATCCTACCTACACCTAGAGCCTTTTCTGAGCCTTTAAACATCCAAGATGGTGGCTCATGGAGTTTCAGGCTGCCTGCAAACAGGAAGTGTCTTCTGAATGTTCCGCTCTGCATTCTGGGATTGCCTTCCTTTTCCTGACCCCAGCTCTACTTTGTCACTGCAAAGCACAGCTATAACCCGCCCCCCCTGCACTTTTCCCCTCGCTCCTCTCCTCAGTATGTGATGCTTCTGAGGCAAGATGGCGGCGCCCGTATCCTAGAGTTCTGAACAGAGTTGCAGCCCAGCGGGGGAAAGAATAATATGTAAGCAACTAAAAACTTAAAATTCATTGATTTCAGATGCTGAGGAATAGTTATTTAAGGGTTTGGGCTTTTCATTACATAATGCTGAAGGTCGAGGTTTAATTTGACTCTGTATATAATAAAATCAGTAGACAATCTTGCACAGAAATCGTCTGTTCTTAAAAAAGTAGCATGCCAGTTTTGTGCAAGTAAATATTTTAGCTGAATGAGATATACTTACTCTCCTTGGGCAACTTGGGTTGAAATTCCTCCCTTTCCTGTAACAGATTGCTAGCACATGTATTACTGAGATTGCAGCGACCATATTGTTTTTGGCAACATGTCATTGGGGAGGCGTGCCGAAGGTCTGCCGAGGTCCCACATCCCGGACTGTTCCAGCAAAGTTTTGTGATTGTGAAAAAAGTACAATAATAGTACATACACCGCGCTACAAATGAATTTAAAGTTACAAACTTAAACAAAATGCAAGTCCACACATTAAATGCTCCACGTGTACAAGTCCTTATTCCCAAACGGACCCAAAGATGAATAAATGGTGTAAAACACAGAGCAATATCCAAAATAAACCGATGCCGAAAATAATCTCAATCCCACGGCGTATGCACCTCCACACTGTGAATCCTCCACCAATCGTGCAAATCCTTACCGACTAAATGAAGTTATAAGGCCTTCAAACTTCCACATAGAAATGCTTAATGGAGCCTGCTCCTCCTTGTTACGCTCAGCGCTCTCCAACGAGTAAGCCAGTGGAACCAATCGCCTTTGATGCTGAAGCACTGTATGAAGTCCCAGCAAGCTGGTTTTTGAAGGAAGTTGTGGATAAGATCTCACGCAGCACACACACGTATTCCTAGCGCGGATCCTTTCTTGTCAGGCTATGTGCGCCACAACTTCCTTCAAAAACCAGCTTGCTGGGACTTCATACAGTGCTTCAGCATCAAAGGCGATTGGTTCCACTGGCTTACTCGTTGGAGAGCGCTGAGCGTAACAAGGAGGAGAAGGCTCCATTAAGCATTTCTATGTGGAAGTTTGAAGGCCTTATAACTTCATTTAGTCGGTAAGGATTTGCACGATTGGTGGAGGATTCACAGTGTGGAGGTGCATACGCCGTGGGATTGAGATTATTTTCGGCATCGGTTTATTTTGGATATTGCTCTGTGTTTTACACCATTTATTTAAAGTTTTGTGATTGAAGACATTGGCCTCGATTCACTAAGAGTTGAAAAAGATTCTCATGGTAGTAAAAAATAAAATTCATGAGAAAAAAGCCTGAGAATGTCACTGTTAGTGAATCACCAGATAGGAAGACAATTAAAGTCAATGGCACTTTTTTACTCCTGGAAAAATTATTTAACATTTTATCCCTTTTTACCTGTAGTAAAAAGTGCCATTGACTTTCATTGTCTTCCTATCTGGTGATTCAGTAACAGTGACATTCTCAGGCTTTTTTCTCATTAATTGAATTTTTTACTACCATAAGAGTTTTTTTCAACCCTTTGTGAATCAAGGCCAATGTCTGTTAGTGAATCACCCGATAGGAAGACAATGAAAGTCAATGGCACTTTTTACTAAAGGTTTTAAGGGGTTAAAAGTTCAATACTTTTCTCAGGAGTAAAAAAGTGCCATTGGCTTTCATTGTTTTCCCATCTGGTGATTCAGCAACAGTGACATTATCAGGCTTTTTTCTCATGAATTTTATTTTTACTACCATGAGAATTTTTTTTCAACTCTTAGTAAATCAAGACCCATGTGTTAAGCTCATTTTGTACCAGAATTAGGGTGAAATACATGGCTATGCCCATTCACACATCACATACACCACCACCCCAGGTCACAATAACTATCTATTTTCCTTTTCCTGGGGATGCCACATCCCTTGTCTCCAAGTGTGATCTCCTACATCCCAGCATCCTGTCAGACTACCAGGTGTGAACCCTGATTGCGGAGACTAAGAACCAGTTCACCTATCGACCGGGAAGCCTGGAATCTTATGGACCAACCTGGTTTTCACTAGAGCCTCTAATGGTAAGAATAGACTGGGCTGCAGGAAGGCCCCAGGTCAGGCAACCTAGGAGTGGGTTTTGCCAAGTTCTGGGTAGAAGACAGACCAGAGCTAAACTGGAACGTAGAACAAGCCGAGGTCGTGGGCAGGCAGATAAGGATCGGAGTCGTAAACAAGCCAAGGTCGTGGGCAGGCAGAACAGGATCAGAGCCGTAAACAAGCCAAGGTCATGGGCAGGCAGATCAGAGTCATAAACAGGCCGAGGTCGTGGGCAGGCAGATCAGGATCAGAGTCGTAAACAAGCCGAGGTCATGGGCAGGCAGATCAGGATCAGAGTCGTAAACAAGCCGAGGTTGTCGGCAGGCAGATCAGGATCGAAGTCAGAAACAAGCCGAGGTCTTGGGCAGGCAGATCAGGATCGGAGTCGTAAACAAGCCAAGGTCGTGGGCAGGCAGATCAGGATCAGAGTCGTAAACAAGCCAATGTCATGGGCAGGCAGATCAGGATCAGAGTCGTAAACAAGCCGAGGTCGTGGGCAGGCAGATCAGGATCGGAATCGTAAACAGACCAAGGTCGTGGGCAGGCAGATCAGGATCAAAGTCATAAACAAGCCGAGGTTGTCGGCAGGCAGATCAGGATCGGAATTGTAAACAAGCCGAGGTCGTGGGCAGGCAGATCAGGATCGGAGTCTTAAACAGGCCGAGGTCGTCAGGAGAACAGGGAGTAGTCAGGATCAAGCCGGGTCAGTACACAGGAATAGAAGACGGTAACTCAGGAACGGGCAGGAGAAATGACCAACTGGCAATGGAGCTCAGGGCTCGACAGTATTTAAAGGCCCCTGCGCATGTGCATAAGCGAGCGCATTTTCACGCGTCTGCAATCCACATGCGCGTGCGTTATCGCACATGTGCACAAATCCTATTTCTATTGCGAGAATGCGAGAGCACGGGGAACCTCTGCCCTCTGCTGGGAAATCAGCCTGGTTCTATGACACATCCGCACCCAACGTCACTCACTGCCCTCCCCACTCTACTTATTACTGCCCTATCTCGACTTTTATGGGGGGAACCCTTTTTTTTGGGCTGGTGTATGTGCCACTGGATTCCTGGGATGTTTGGTGTTTGTTGTGGTGCTGCAAACTCGTGATTTGGCCCATGCAAATCCTGTATCATGGATTTTACATGTCCCCAATGCTATTCTTGGTGTCTGCCACCCCCCCCTCAAAAAAAAAAATGGGGATTGCAACCGGCGCTGTGTGCCTTCAATCCCCTTTTTACAGTGCCCGTACAGGCGCTGTGTGTGTTCATTCAAATTCCACTCCTTGGGACTGGGGTCCCCCGAATTGGGGTGCCCCGCTGTGCAAAACCCCCCAGAATCTCTGTTTCACTCACCTTGTCCCAGAGCCCTCGAAGTGTTCCTCCAGAGTACTTAGGGAGGGTCAGACGGGGCATGTGCCCTGGGTGCAGCGGGTTGGGGGGGGGCACCAAAAGGGGGACCATTTTGAATTCTTGCCCCAGGTGCCAGAAATCCTAGCTACATCAGCGTGCACTCCCACCCGGCCTTGGACTGAATTGGCAGCACGAGTACACGATGGCTAGGAGGTGAGCAGAGAATGCGGCTGGCGGCTCCCTTTGGCACCACTCAGCCACTTAGCCATCAGCGGCGCCGAAGGGAGCTGAGTGAAAGTAAGTGCGCTGATTGGTTGAGCAGGCCGCTCAGCCAATCAGCGCACTCGCTCTCGTCTGAGTCTGTGCCATGGGAGTGAAGGTGAGTGAATGGGGCGACCTGGGGGGGATACACAAAGCGGGCAATCCTAATTCGGTATGCCCCATGCAAAGAGGAACAACGCCCCGAATGTAGCAGGCCTCTGGCTGTGAGGAGCGAGGGGGGTTCTTGAACCTAGGGTAGGGTGACTCAGGTTGGTGTGGCTTGTGTGGGATGAGGTGCACTTACTCATTCAGCCTTCGTGGGTCTCCAATCATTTATTTGGGGCTCCTACCTGCTGCTCTGCTTCTCCATTACATTACCAGTCATTCCCCTCCTCACATCTAGAGCTTAGAACTAGAACTTAGTAGAAGGGTTGGGTCCTCCCTTATATCCCTTAGAATATAACTTCCTAAATGTTGCTACTCCTAACTATATATCTAACCCCAACAAATGGCAGGGCAGGTGATGTTGCCAATGGAGCGCGCTGGACTAATTAATGGGAACTGCTCTCATTCCTTTAACACTGCCATCATGTGGATTCATAACGCAATGGCACCTAGGTCCTGCTCTCGATCTATTACTTATTAAAGTCACTATCAGGGTCTACTCCACTGACAGGGTTCTAATTCTTTTCAACTGTACTGATTTCTTGCCCCCCCTCCCGCTTGGGTTTCACCTTTATCTCACCCTCACAGATATACATGCCAGGTCAATGGTGATAACCCCCCAAATGTGTCCTCTTCTACTCACTTCCTCCCTGCTCCCACCTAGTAATAAAACCACTCGGAAAAGCAAAATAAACAAATCACAAATAGATCCCCAATTGAGACAGCGAGGTCCCTCTTCTGCTTGTGTCACCCCCTCCCTTGGAATGTGGTCCCCCTCCCTTGGAATATAGCAGAAATGAGATTGGAATACTCTGAGACAGGCTGTGATACTAACACCAGCCCCCTGGTAGGAGGGGTAAAGAGACCCCCTGTTCTGGGGACTATAAGCATGGCTGGCAAGAATGACCAGGCACTCTAATCTTACCATCAAGGGTGACACACGCTCCCTTTTGACATCTAAGGAGAAGACCAGAAAGCATGTGTGGACTGAGAGACAATTTATTTGATCGAACCGCAGCCCAGACGGACCCTAAGTATTTTTTTTTCCCTTTTTTTCATGATGTATTTCTATTTATCTTATTTACTGTGTTTTTAGTTAATTCTGTTTTTATCACCATGCATAGTTTTTCTTGTTGTTTTTGTGTTTCTGTTTGTTTAAATACATTCTAAAAATACAGCAGAGGGTCACTGATGCTCTGAATTAAGGATCTAAAAAGCTCACTCTATTTCTGGCTACCTTACTTGCCTAGGACTCTCGATCACCCCCCGCCTGGAAGTGGTTGTGGGTCGATCGATCCGTTTGATCTGATTGTGTTGTGTGTGGCTTATATAGAGGTGAACACTATTTGTATTCTGGTGGCAGCAGTTTATAGCCAAGAGTGTTGCCAACTGAATAATTGCGGTTACACACGTGGGGTACGATTGACCGGTTTGATCAGATGAACCATCAATAGGTCTGATCAACCCATGCAATCGTCACACACTGTACCTACCCGTGTATAATATAAATACTGACGTTGATATTAGTAAAGTTTTAAATATCATATACAAAGTTAGAAATGAGAAAAAGTGGCCCCTTATGTCGAAATCCTGGTCTAAGCAGGGCTGTATGTTGTGCATTAGAATACATGGCATACGGTTCTGACTGGATGAGAAAACAAACAAAAACGTTTGCCTGAATCAGGATGCCCCACTGTGTGAAACCCCCACGACACCTTTAAAACACTTACCTCTCCCCGCTCCAGCGGCACATGTTCTGGCTCTCGTCCAATGAGAGCTGCCTGCTATGGCTACGTCATTCGGCAGGTGGCTCTCATTGTTTACAATGGAGAGTGGGTGCTGCCGCATCCCCTGCATCCCTGGCATGGTGTGCGTGCTCCCGCCCCAACCATTGTGATAGGCTGGAGGATGCCCACGGATGGGAATGCAGGGCGCGCTCCTCATTCTAGTAAATGAGAGCCGCCTGCCAAAAGACGTAGTCACAGTAGGAGGCTCTCATTGGACAAGAGCCCGCACATGGTCCGTTGGAGCGTTGGAAAGTCAAATTCACAGGTTTAGTTCTGCTTTAAAGACAAAAAGGGGTTTACAGTGCTATAGTGCCTGTCTAGGACCCCCATAACCTAGGGCCCTTTTATGAATACATTTTGTGGGCCCTATCAGGTGTCCATATGCACAGAGGGCCTATTGGGGTTATTGGGGGGTCCAGACAGACAGGCAGGCAACTAGCGATCATGGTTTCGGGGCCTATATTGTGCTCCACCATTTTCCCCAGCCTATTGGGGACCCTTCTTGGTGGAGGGAGAGGGAGAGGACAGGCAGTGGGTACACTGGCTAACCTTTCTCCCTAACTCCCAGGGGAGACCCTGAACATATAGGCTATAGCACCTGTCTGTATCCCCCATAGCCTGGGCCTTTTTTGCACTTGGCACACCTGAAGGGGTCCCCATAATGTATGCACAAAAGGGGCCTAGGCTATGGGGGGGGGGGGCAGACAAGCACTGTAACCTGTGTGGTCTGGGGCACCACTGGGTGTGAAAAATAGGGCCCTGCATCCCCCTACCCTCGGGCACCCCCTGCAACCCTAACTGCAGGAATTCCCTGCATCCCCCTACCCTCGGCCACCCCCTGCAACCCTAACCACTGGAATTCCCTGCATCCCTCTACCCTCAGGCATCCCCCTACAACCCTAGCCCCAGGCTTTCCACTGCATCCCCCACCCCTGGAATCCCCCTGCAACCATAACCCCAGGAATTCCCTGCATCCACCTACCCTCGGGTACCCCCCTGCAACCCTAACCGCTGGAATTCCCTGCATCCCCCTGCAACCCTAACCCCAGGCTTCCCCTGCATCCCCTTACCCTTTGGCATCCCACTACAACCCTAACCCAAGGCTTCCCCTGCATTCCCTTACCGTTGGGCATCCCCCTGCAACTCTAAGCCCTGGCATTCCCATACATCCCCCTACCCTCGGGCATCCCCCTGCAACCCTACGCCCTTGCATTCCCCTACATCCCCCTACCCTCGGGCATCCCCCTACAACCCTACGCCCTTGCATTCCCCTACATCCCCCTACCCTCGGGCATCCCCCTACAACCCTAACACCAGGTTTCTCCCTGCATCCCCCTACCCTTGAGCATCCCCCTGCAACCCTAACCCCAGGCTTCCCCTGCATCCCCTTACCCTCAGGCATCCCCTGTAACCTTAACCCCTGGATATTATCCTGCTTCCCCCTACCCTCGGGCATCCCCCTGCAACCTTAACCCCTGGATATTATCCTGCTTCCCCCTACCCTCAGGCATTTCCCTGCAACCATAACCCCAGGCTTCCCCTGCATTCTCCTACCCTAGGGCACCCCCCTGCAACCCTAAGCCCTGGCATTCTTCTACATCCCCCCTACCCTCGGGCATCCCCCTGCAACCCTAAGCCCTGGCATTCCCCTACATCCCCCTACCCTCGGGCATCCCCCTGCAACCCTAAGCCTTGGCATTCCCCTACATCCCCCTACCCTCGGGCATCCCCCTGCAACCCTAAGCCCTGGCATTCCCCTACATCCCCCTACCCTCGGACATCCCCCTGGAACCCTAAGCCCTGGCATTCCCCTACATCCCCCTACCCTCGGGCATCCCCCTGGAACCCTAAGCCCTGGCATTCCCCTACATCCCCCTACCCTCGGACATCCCCCTGGAACCCTAAGCATTGGCATTCCCCTACATCCCCCTACCCTCGGGCATCCCCCTGCAACCCTAACACCAGATATCTCCCTGCATCCCCCTACCCTTGGGCATCCCACTGCAACCCTAAGCCCAGGCTTCCCACTACATCCCCCACCCCTGGAATCTCCCTGCAACCCTAACCACAGGCATTCCCCTGCACCCCCCTACCCTAGGGGAATCCCCCTGCAACCTTAACCCCTGGATATTATCCTGCATTACCCATACTCGGGGATCTCCCTACAACCAAAGCTTCAGCTGAATTTTGCTTCACTGTCTGATATTTTGAGCTTCATCACATATTTAACTAGTATTTGAATAACAACTAATGTTTTCACATTACCTTTCACATTTTGTTAAAGACTTTCCGGAGGGTTTTGGGCCTGATATAATTATTGTAATTTTCTATTTTCTATTTTTCGGTAGGAAGCCGCGGTGACAGCCGAGCCTCCAGGAAACTTGAGATTAAGGGTAAGTTGCATATTTGTGTAAAATCCAAATGTATTAATGTGCGTGCCCTACCCTAAACTGACTGGAAACAGGGGTGCGCACAACAATACAATACACAATACAACACAATACACAAACGCTGGATAGTCCTAAATTGTAGCTCAAATCACAAAAGTTCAGGGACTTTTTGGCCTCAATAAAGTGCAAGAGCAGAAAAATAACTGGAGGCTTTTGTTTTAGGTTTTACTGCAGAACAATAGGAACAGAAAAGAGAACAAGAGCAAATACAATAGATGAAACAGTAATAAAAAAGTGAACTAAATCCACAAAATCCTGCACTGCAATTGGCTAAATTTAAATGATTAATGTATCCCCCCCAGCATCCACCCATCCCTGGACATGCCCCGTCACTGGGCATCTCCCACCCCTGGAATCTCCCTGCAACCCTAACCCCAGGCATTTCCCTGCATCCCCCTACCCTCGGGCATCCCCATGCCACTCTAACCCCAAGCATTCCCCTGCATCTCCCACCCCTGGAATCTCCCCGCAACCCTAACCCCAGGCATTTCCCTGCATCTCCCACCCCTGGAATCTCCCTGCAACCCTAACCCCAGGCATTTCCCTGCATCCCCCACCCCTGGAATCTCCTGCAACCCTAACCCCAGGCATCTCCCTGCATCTCCCACCCCTGGAATCTCCTGCAACCCTAACCCCAGGCATCTCCCTGCTTCCCCCACCCCTGGAATCTCCTGCAACCCTAACACCAGGCATTATCCCACCCCTGGAATCTCCTGCAACCCCAAACCCAGGCATCTCCCTGCACCCCCCCCCCCCCCCTGGAATCTCCCTGAAACCCTAACCCCAGGCATCTCCCACCCCTGGAATCTCCTGCAACCCCAGGCATTTCCCTGCATTCCCCATCCTCAGGCATCTCCTTACCCCCTGTAATTCCTTCCTATCCTGCCACTTCCAGGCAACCGCCATGATTTACAATGAAAGTTTTGAGATTTAAAGCACACCAAAACCGGTGGTTTTGTCCACACCCCCCAGTTTCGGTTCCACTTTGGCATCTCATATTGTGATGCCCTGGGGACTCTTATTTCTTGTTGGGGGGCTCACTATGACTTTTGCTATGCGGCCCTGAAACTTATGTTCACCCCTGGACCAGTGGAAGCCATATACTAGTAATAACAATAAGACAACAATAAGACATGTGTTATATTGTATTAGTTTTCTGTTCGTTAAATGGAAATCATAAACCTTTTGAGCTGAATATGCCTATCCGCGATCCTCAAACAATTCCAGGGGCTTACATTAAATAAGTAATTATGACCAAATCCATCAAACCCCAATATTAAGCAGAAAGTGCAAATAGCACACCTTTTAAAGCAGAACAACACCATTTTTTCACAAATGTACATACCTCCCAAGTGTCCTTGATTTGGAGGGACTGTCCCGCTTTTGAGTCCATGTCCACCTGTCCCTCCTTGTACTCATTGGTCCCTCTTTGGAGGTGTAACATGCAGATCTGCAGCAATAAATGATCCATTTGCCTATTCAAAGTGTTTCTATTGTTGTAACTGTTACAATGTATCTCCTATCCATCCCTCAATGAGGGGGTGTGGCTTTATCCATCCCTCAATGAGGAGGCGTGGCTTAATTTACATACTGTCCCTCTTTGAGGTGTAACATGCAGATCTGCAGCAATAAATGATCCATTTGCCTATTCAAAGTGTTTCTATTGTTGTAACTGTTACAATGTATCTCCTATCCATCCCTCAATGAGGGGGCGTTGCCTAATTTAACACATGTCCCTATTTTCTACCTTAAAACGTTGGAATGTATGGTATTTCTAGTGCAGGGAGCGTCCTGTTTGTTGCTCTCCCCCCTGCACATTAAAGTGGACCAAAACCCAGGATTTTGACTATACTGGGTTTTGGTCCTTGCCTCCCGGGGTCCCGATCTGGGATGCCCCGCTGTGTAAAACCCCCCAGATCGCCGATGCCAACTTGCCTCTTCCCGGTCATTCGATGCATGCGCAGCCACTCGTCCAATCAGCGCGCTCGGAGCCGCTGATGTCACAACATCTAAGCCTTCGTCTAAGACCAGCAGCTCCAGGCTCGCTGGCGGCCGCAGCCCCTGCTTCCATCTAACAGGTAGCCTGCCTCAAATGCCTGGTTCTGACACGTGCCCTGCTAGAGGGATAGTGGAGATGCGGCCACGGCTCGCGCATGTGCCGTAGGATTGGGAAAGAAGAGGGCTGCGTCTGTCTCCTCGCTCTTCAGGGGGAGGGGGCGGGCGCCACTCGCACTGACAGAAGCTACGTCAGCGAACGCCGTGCACTCCATGCTGGAGCGCAGGCGTCCTCTTCCTGTCAGGCGGACTGATGCACTTCCGGACAGAGTGCATCGGTCTGCAAAGGGATGTGCGAACCAAGCGTGGGATCGGTGGATGGGTGGGTATAAAACGAGGGATATGACTCCCCATGTACTTACCTTTGCCTTGAGAAAGAGACTCCCTGGTCTCGAAACGCGTGGGCTTGGCTGCGGGGGGCACTGTTACCTAACTGCTGCACGTAAGCATAAGTACCAGCATATGCTATTATTACTCTTATTGCACTTTATTCCTCTTATCTGGATGACATTTCTTGCACATGCTCTAAATGAAACCAATGCACTGTTTTATAGCACCAGCACTTGAAACTTTTGTATTTAATTTATTATATGATAAAAAAAAATTATTATTATTATTGTAAGCACTGTTATCATAAATTAAGTAAACAGCTCCCCCTTGTGGTATATTACGCAAATGGCATTAGGACATGTTTTTAATGAATTTTAAATGGCTACATTAATTAATAATTTAGATGTGTTAATTTATTATTGTGAGTACAATTGTTAGTCCCCTGGGCCCATTAAGGGGGGTTTTTGGGTAACCCCCAGTGTGGGTTTATTGGACCAGGAAAGAAGGTAAGTGTATAGGGTGACCTGGGGGGTTTCGCACAGTGGAGCATCTCGATTTTGGATGCCCCGGGGGAAGGAAATCGAGGGAATCTATAAGATTCTCGGGCCGATCGTTGTGGGTTTTGGTCCACTTTAAAGGATTTAACCTAAAAAAAGCTATTTGTTTATTCTTAGTATACAGTACGTCCTGCTCCAGATAGATTACTTACACTTGGGTTATCCTCCGCCAGATGGCGCTGCACTGCAGAGACATGCAAAACAGGCTCCTCCCGGCCCCTCAAATACCCGGGACCTCGCACAAATCCCCAGATTTCTCTGCAGTGCTTACTACTAAGACATGAAGTTATCACTCTCTCGCAGGTGAGCGGGGCTTTTAAGCCTGCGGCCCTGTTGGGACTATTCCCACCCGTCCTTTCGTGTGATGTGCCTCCCAGCCTGGGCTGCGCTGGTCGGGTGAAGGTAGGCAGCACCATGCGTGCTTATGGAGCTAGGCTCCACCGCAGTCCCCCACCAAAGGGTAGGCGGTTTAGGCTGATGGTGAGCCTCTAGGGGATGCCCCTCCTGCATTATTGCCCCATACCCCGTGTAGCAGTGGGCCCTGTACAAAGGGTCGCCATCCTCCCTCGTTCCCCCCCGTTGCTCGGGGGGGAAAGAAAGGGGGTGTGTGTGTGTGTGTGTGTGTGTGGTGGTTTCAGTGTATTTGGTTACACGCTTATGGCCTTAGTATTGTCCTTTGACTTTTATACCTGGTGTCAGAGCCGCGCTGTTTGCATTTTTATTGTGTACGGCCGCCTCAGACGCTGCGGCGTCTTCATTGGCAAATCATCTATTCTATGTGTGTCATACATTTCGCTCCTCATGACAAGTTGACTACTGTCTTAGAGTTTCGCGCTCTTCGAGGGGGCGGGGACCTAACTTGGCACGCTCCGCGTCACGGACGCTCTGGCCCGCCCTTCGAGGTTCGCTTCTGACACCCCTTATTCTCATTGTGTCTTTCAGACTGGTGAACACCAATGGCTTCTCCCGGCCCTGTGTCATTTATAGCGGGCCTTGTTAAATTCCTCCCACTTCCCTAGCGGGTCTTTGGGGCATCCAGGGTTGCCTATAGCGTAAATCCCTGCTGGCATATTGTGCCTAAGTAATCACCATATGAAGGCATCTCAGAATTATGTGACCGGGGTCCCTCTGGGACACGACAGGCTGTGTGTAGCGTGTGGACAACCCCATGCTGACGCTGACAGGGCACTGGTCTGCGGACTCTGTGCCGAGCAAGCACTGGCCCTTAAATCTCACTCCTGCTGAGTCGCATACAAGTGGGCATTTGCAGCCTGTTGGATCTTCCAGACTGCCTATGGCTGAACAGATTATTGCGAGGTTGTCAAAGCGCAAGGGCCCTGGTAAGAAGCGGCACTTGACGCCTCATGTTACTGTTTTTCCTACAGGAACTGAGGAGTTTACTACTCCGTGTGACTATACCCCTTCTGATAAAGGAGAGCTGTTCTCTGACTCAGGCTCATCTGATGAGAGGCCGAGGAGTCATGACGATTCTGGCCCTGAATACTGGGGCCAGTGTGACACTGACGATCTGTTGATTAAAGTCTTTAAGGTTCTGTCTATCTCTCTCCCTGGTGAGCAATGTTCCCTCTAAGCCGGAGCAGCTGCTGGGCGGAGTAGCGAGGGAGCTGGGCAATGCCAGATGAAAGTTGGGCAATTGGAAAAAAAGTAAGATAAAAACACTGGTACATCTACTATAAAAAGCAAAGCGCATTAAACAAAAAGATATAACATGAAATTTTAGTTTAGTAGATGCAATAGGACAACTAAAGTTTAAATTATGTCAAGTGAGCACAAATATGATAAATATTGGGGAAAGCAACAATGATGGGCCCCCTAACTCTCTGAGCCCCAATGGAGTCGCACCCCCTCAGCATGAGGTTGCCTCCTATTGGAATCAATGGGACTGTCTGACTTTGGGCCTGTCAGGGCCTCATTTGAAAAAGAAACAAGAATAAAAATGCAGATATTAACTGTGCATTAGAAGGTTATGTGCTGTTGTTTTATAGATCAGATTTATTGGAATGCCCTGCACTTTACAACTTAAGAAACAGTCCATTTTCAGGCTGTACTCCTTACTTCCCTGAGATAAAGGATCCACCTGTGTCCTTAAGCTGGACCAAGAGGATGGTGACAACATTCTGTGTGAGCCCAGAGCCCAGGAGGCATGGCACTGTGAAACATAGCACAAACTGAGGTAGCCAGCACTAGAGAGAAAGAGGGAGGCAATGTGAGAAAGAGAGAAAGATGGAGAGAATATGGAAAAGAGAAAAAGATGGAGAGAATGTGTGGAAGAGAGAAAGATGGAGAGAATGTGGGGAAGAGAGAAAAAGATGGAGAGAATATGGAAAAGAGAAAAAGATGGAGAGAGTGTGGGGAAGGGAGAAAGATGGAGAGAATGTGGAGAGAGTGTGGGGAAGGGAGAAAGATGGAGAGAATGTGGGCAAGAGAAAAAAAGATGGAGAGAATATGGAAAAGAGAAAAAGGAGGGAGTGTGGAAAAGAGAAAAAGATGGAGGGAATGTGGGAAAGAGAGAATGATGGAGGGAATGTGGGAAAGAGAGAGAAAGATGGAAGGAATGTGGGAAAGAGAGAAAGATGGAGGGAATGTGAGAAAGAGAGAAAGATGGAGGGAATGTGGGAAAGAGAGAAAGATGGAGAGAATATGGAAAAGAGAAAAAGATGGAGAGTGTGGGGAAGAGAGAAAGATGGAGGGAATGTGGGGAAGAGAGAAAGATGGAGGGAATGTGGGAAAGAGAGAAAGATGGAGAGAATATGGAAAAGAGAAAAAGATGGAGAGTGTGGGGAAGAGAGAAAGATGGAGGGAATGTGGGGAAGAGAGAAAGATGGAGGGAATGTGGGAAAGAGAGAAAGATGGAGAGAATATGGAAAAGAGAAAAAGATGGAGAGTGTGGGGAAGAGAGAAAGATGGAGGGAATGTGGGGAAGAGAGAAAGATGGAGGGAATGTAGAAAAGAGAAAAAGGTGGAGGGAATGTAGAAAAGAGAAAAAGGTGGAGGGAATGTAGAAAAGAGAGAAAGATGGAGGGAATGTGGGAAAGAGAAAGATGGAGGGAATGTGAGAAAGAGAAAGATGGAGGGAATGTGGGGAAGAGAGAAAGATGGAGGGAATGTGGGAAAGAGAGAGAAAGATGGAGGGAATGTAGAAAAGAGAAAAAGGTGGAGGGAATGTAGAAAAGAGAGAAAGATGGAGGGAATGTGGGAAAGAGAGAGAAAGATGGAGGGAATGTGGGAAAGAGAGAGAAAGATGGAGGGAATGTGGGAAAGAGAGAAAGATGGAGGGAATCTGGGAAAGAGAGAGGGAATGTGGGAAAGAGAGAAAGATGGAGGGAATGTGGGAAATAGAGAAAGATGGAGGGAATGTGGGGAAGAGAGAAAGATGGAGGGAATCTGGGAAAGAGAGAAAGATGGAGGGAATGTGGGGAAGAGAGAGAAAGATGGAGGGAATGTAGAAAAGAGAAAAAGGTGGAGGGAATGTAGAAAAGAGAGAAAGATGGAGGGAATGTGGGAAAGAGAGAGAAAGATGGAGGGAATGTGAGAAAGAGAGAAAGATGGAGGGAATGTGGGGAAGAGAGAAAGATGGAGGGAATGTGGGGAAGAGAGAAAGATGGAGGGAATGTGGGGAAGAGAGAAAGATGGAGGGAATGTGGGAAAGAGAGAAAGATGGAGGGAATGTGGGAAAGAAAGAGAGAAAGATGGAGGGAATGTGGGAAAGAGAGAAAGATGGAGGGAATGTGGGGAAAGAGAGAAAGATGGAGGGAATGTGGGGAAGAGAGGAAGATGGAGGGAATGTGGGAAAGAGAGAAAGATGGAGGGAATGTGGGAAAGAGAGAAAGATGAAGGGAATGTGGGAAAGAGAGAAAGATGGAGGGAATGTGGGAAAGAGAGAAAGATGGAGGGAATGTGGGAAAGAGAGAAAGATGGAGGGAATGTGGGAAAGAGAGAAAGATTGAGGAAATGTGAGAAGAAGGGAATGATGGAGGGTAGGGATGAGCGAATCGATCCGGACGAACCCGGATTCGATCCGAATTTCAGGAAAAATTCGATTCGGATCGAATCCGAATTTCCCCGCGATTCGATCACTCGAAGTTTTCCTTTAACATCCATTCATTTACATTTACAGGCATTCTAAGATGGCGGACGGGACATGTCTGGACATGTATCCCGCGCCAGTGCAAGCTGGGGCAGTCACATGCAGCCTATCCGCAGCCAGCAAGCCCGGTGACGTCACACAGCGGTATTTAACGGCGGCCATCTTGCTTTTCCTCATTTCTCTATTGCATTCGTGACAGACAGACAGAACGCTGTGTAGCTGAGGCAGTTAGACAGGCTGGAGACAGGGACAGACAGGGACAGGCAGGAGACAGGCAGGAGACAGACAGGAGACAGACAGAAAGCCAGGGAAAGGTAGGAAAAACGGAGCTGGCTGACAGGGAGATTTTTTTTTTTTCATCCAGCCTTTGTTAGCGTTTTCAGGCTGCTTATAGTAACTAACTGTGCATATATACTGAACTGATCTTAAGTCTGCTGTGAGGCATCCCATTCTGTGACTAAAGCAGCCTCTGTTTAAGACCATATAAGCATTTGCTCTTATCATATTTGAAATTAGGCCTGATAAAGACACTTTTGCTGGCCAAAGCACTACTGGACCCTGCCAGGTCCATTCCTGCCCAGGGCATCCCATTCTGTGACTACAGCAGCCTCTGTTTAAGACCATATAAGCATTTGCTCTTATCATATTTGAAATTAGCCTGATAAAGACACTTTTGCTGGCCAAAGCACTACTGGACCCTGCCAGGTCCATTCCTGCCCAGGGCATCCCATTCTGTGACTAAAGCAGCCTCTGTTTAAGACCATATAAGCATTTGCTCTTATCATATTTGAAATTAGGCCTGATAAAGACACTTTTGCTGGCCAAAGCACTACTGGACCCTGCCAGGTCCATTCCTGCCCGGGGCATCCCATTCTGTGACTACAGCAGCCTCTGTTTAAGACCATATAAGCATTTGCTCTTATCATATTTGAAATTAGCCTGATAAAGACACTTTTGCTGGCCAAAGCACTACTGGACCCTGCCAGGTCCATTCCTGCCCAGGGCATCCCATTCTGTGACTAAAGCAGCCTCTGTTTAAGACCATATAAGCATTTGCTCTTATCATATTTGAAATTAGGCCTGATAAAGACACTTTTGCTGGCCAAAGCACTACTGGACCCTGCCAGGTCCATTCCTGCCCAGGGCATCCCATTCTGTGACTACAGCAGCCTCTGTTTAAGACCATATAAGCATTTGCTCTTATCATATTTGAAATTAGGCCTGATAAAGACACTTTTGCTGGCCAAAGCACTACTGGACCCTGCCAGGTCCATTCCTGCCCGGGGCATCCCATTCTGTGACTACAGCAGCCTCTGTTTAAGACCATATAAGCATTTGCTCTTATCATATTTGAAATTAGGCCTGATAAAGACACTTTTGCTGGCCAAAGCACTACTGGACCCTGCCAGGTCCATTCCTGCCCAGGGCATCCCATTCTGTGACTACAGCAGCCTCTGTTTAAGACCATATAAGCATTTGCTCTTATCATATTTGAAATTAGGCCTGATAAAGACACTTTTGCTGGCCAAAGCACTACTGGACCCTGCCAGGTCGATTCCTGTTGGGGCATCCCATTCTGTGACTAAAGCAGCCTCTGTTTAAGACCATATAAGCATTTGCTCTTATCATATTTGAAATTAGGCCTGATAAAGACACTTTTGCTGGCCAAAGCACTACTGGACCCTGCCAGGTCGATTCCTGTTGGGGCATCCCATTCTGTGACTACAGCAGCCTCTGTTTAAGACCATATAAGCATTTGCTCTTATCATATTTGAAATTAGCCTGATAAAGACACTTTTGCTGGCCAAAGCACTACTGGACCCTGCCAGGTCCATTCCTGCCCAGGGCATCCCATTCTGTGACTAAAGCAGCCTCTGTTTAAGACCATATAAGCATTTGCTCTTATCATATTTGAAATTAGGCCTGATAAAGACACTTTTGCTGGCCAAAGCACTACTGGACCCTGCCAGGTCCATTCCTGCCCGGGGCATCCCATTCTGTGACTACAGCAGCCTCTGTTTAAGACCATATAAGCATTTGCTCTTATCATATTTGAAATTAGCCTGATAAAGACACTTTTGCTGGCCAAAGCACTACTGGACCCTGCCAGGTCCATTCCTGCCCAGGGCATCCCATTCTGTGACTAAAGCAGCCTCTGTTTAAGACCATATAAGCATTTGCTCTTATCATATTTGAAATTAGGCCTGATAAAGACACTTTTGCTGGCCAAAGCACTACTGGACCCTGCCAGGTCCATTCCTGCCCAGGGCATCCCATTCTGTGACTACAGCAGCCTCTGTTTAAGACCATATAAGCATTTGCTCTTATCATATTTGAAATTAGGCCTGATGAAGACACTTTTGCTGGCCAAAGCACTACTGGACCCTGCCAGGTCCATTCCTGCCCGGGGCATCCCATTCTGTGACTACAGCAGCCTCTGTTTAAGACCATATAAGCATTTGCTCTTATCATATTTGAAATTAGGCCTGATAAAGACACTTTTGCTGGCCAAAGCACTACTGGACCCTGCCAGGTCCATTCCTGCCCAGGGCATCCCATTCTGTGACTACAGCAGCCTCTGTTTAAGACCATATAAGCATTTGCTCTTATCATATTTGAAATTAGGCCTGATAAAGACACTTTTGCTGGCCAAAGCACTACTGGACCCTGCCAGGTCGATTCCTGTTGGGGCATCCCATTCTGTGACTAAAGCAGCCTCTGTTTAAGACCATATAAGCATTTGCTCTTATCATATTTGAAATTAGGCCTGATAAAGACACTTTTGCTGGCCAAAGCACTACTGGACCCTGCCAGGTCGATTCCTGTTGGGGCATCCCATTCTGTGACTAAAGCAGCCTCTGTTTAAGACCATATAAGCATTTGCTCTTATCATATTTGAAATTAGCCTGATAAAGACACTTTTGCTGGCCAAAGCACTACTGGACCCTGCCAGGTCGATTCCTGCCCAGGGCATCCCATTCTGTGACTACAGCAGCCTCTGTTTAAGACCATATAAGCATTTGCTCTTATCATATTTGAAATTAGGCCTGATAAAGACACTTTTGCTGGCCAAAGCACTACTGGACCCTGCCAGGTCCATTCCTGCCCGGGACATCCCATTCTGTGACTACAGCAGCCTCTGTTTAAGACCATATAAGCATTTGCTCTTATCATATTTGAAATTAGCCTGATAAAGACACTTTTGCTGGCCAAAGCACTACTGGACCCTGCCAGGTCCATTCCTGCCCAGGGCATCCCATTCTGTGACTAAAGCAGCCTCTGTTTAAGACCATATAAGCATTTGCTCTTATCATATTTGAAATTAGGCCTGATAAAGACACTTTTGCTGGCCAAAGCACTACTGGACCCTGCCAGGTCCATTCCTGCCCAGGGCATCCCATTCTGTGACTACAGCAGCCTCTGTTTAAGACCATATAAGCATTTGCTCTTATCATATTTGAAATTAGGCCTGATAAAGACACTTTTGCTGGCCAAAGCACTACTGGACCCTGCCAGGTCCATTCCTGCCCGGGGCATCCCATTCTGTGACTACAGCAGCCTCTGTTTAAGACCATATAAGCATTTGCTCTTATCATATTTGAAATTAGGCCTGATAAAGACACTTTTGCTGGCCAAAGCACTACTGGACCCTGCCAGGTCCATTCCTGCCCAGGGCATCCCATTCTGTGACTACAGCAGCCTCTGTTTAAGACCATATAAGCATTTGCTCTTATCATATTTGAAATTAGGCCTGATAAAGACACTTTTGCTGGCCAAAGCACTACTGGACCCTGCCAGGTCGATTCCTGTTGGGGCATCCCATTCTGTGACTAAAGCAGCCTCTGTTTAAGACCATATAAGCATTTGCTCTTATCATATTTGAAATTAGGCCTGATAAAGACACTTTTGCTGGCCAAAGCACTACTGGACCCTGCCAGGTCGATTCCTGTTGGGGCATCCCATTCTGTGACTACAGCAGCCTCTGTTTAAGACCATATAAGCATTTGCTCTTATCATATTTGAAATTAGCCTGATAAAGACACTTTTGCTGGCCAAAGCACTACTGGACCCTGCCAGGTCCATTCCTGCCCAGGGCATCCCATTCTGTGACTAAAGCAGCCTCTGTTTAAGACCATATAAGCATTTGCTCTTATCGTATTTGAAATTAGGCCTGATAAAGACACTTTTGCTGGCCAAAGCACTACTGGACCCTGCCAGGTCCATTCCTGCCCGGGGCATCCCATTCTGTGACTACAGCAGCCTCTGTTTAAGACCATATAAGCATTTGCTCTTATCATATTTGAAATTAGGCCTGATAAAGACACTTTTGCTGGCCAAAGCACTACTGGACCCTGCCAGGTCGATTCCTGTTGGGGCATCCCATTCTGTGACTAAAGCAGCCTCTGTTTAAGACCATATAAGCATTTGCTCTTATCATATTTGAAATTAGGCCTGATAAAGACACTTTTGCTGGCCAAAGCACTACTGGACCCTGCCAGGTCGATTCCTGTTGGGGCATCCCATTCTGTGACTACAGCAGCCTCTGTTTAAGACCATATAAGCATTTGCTCTTATCATATTTGAAATTAGCCTGATAAAGACACTTTTGCTGGCCAAAGCACTACTGGACCCTGCCAGGTCCATTCCTGCCCAGGGCATCCCATTCTGTGACTAAAGCAGCCTCTGTTTAAGACCATATAAGCATTTGCTCTTATCATATTTGAAATTAGGCCTGATAAAGACACTTTTGCTGGCCAAAGCACTACTGGACCCTGCCAGGTCCATTCCTGCCCGGGGCATCCCATTCTGTGACTACAGCAGCCTCTGTTTAAGACCATATAAGCATTTGCTCTTATCATATTTGAAATTAGCCTGATAAAGACACTTTTGCTGGCCAAAGCACTACTGGACCCTGCCAGGTCCATTCCTGCCCAGGGCATCCCATTCTGTGACTAAAGCAGCCTCTGTTTAAGACCATATAAGCATTTGCTCTTATCATATTTGAAATTAGGCCTGATAAAGACACTTTTGCTGGCCAAAGCACTACTGGACCCTGCCAGGTCCATTCCTGCCCAGGGCATCCCATTCTGTGACTACAGCAGCCTCTGTTTAAGACCATATAAGCATTTGCTCTTATCATATTTGAAATTAGCCTGATAAAGACACTTTTGCTGGCCAAAGCACTACTGGACCCTGCCAGGTCCATTCCTGCCCAGGGCATCCCATTCTGTGACTAAAGCAGCCTCTGTTTAAGACCATATAAGCATTTGCTCTTATCATATTTGAAATTAGGCCTGATAAAGACACTTTTGCTGGCCAAAGCACTACTGGACCCTGCCAGGTCCATTCCTGCCCGGGGCATCCCATTCTGTGACTACAGCAGCCTCTGTTTAAGACCATATAAGCATTTGCTCTTATCATATTTGAAATTAGCCTGATAAAGACACTTTTGCTGGCCAAAGCACTACTGGACCCTGCCAGGTCCATTCCTGCCCAGGGCATCCCATTCTGTGACTAAAGCAGCCTCTGTTTAAGACCATATAAGCATTTGCTCTTATCATATTTGAAATTAGGCCTGATAAAGACACTTTTGCTGGCCAAAGCACTACTGGACCCTGCCAGGTCCATTCCTGCCCAGGGCATCCCATTCTGTGACTACAGCAGCCTCTGTTTAAGACCATATAAGCATTTGCTCTTATCATATTTGAAATTAGGCCTGATAAAGACACTTTTGCTGGCCAAAGCACTACTGGACCCTGCCAGGTCCATTCCTGCCCAGGGCATCCCATTCTGTGACTAAAGCAGCCTCTGTTTAAGACCATATAAGCATTTGCTCTTATCATATTTGAAATTAGGCCTGATAAAGACACTTTTGCTGGCCAAAGCACTACTGGACCCTGCCAGGTCGATTCCTGCCCGGGGCATCCCATTCTGTGACTACAGCAGCCTCTGTTTAAGACCATATAAGCATTTGCTCTTATCATATTTGAAATTAGCCTGATAAAGACACTTTTGCTGGCCAAAGCACTACTGGACCCTGCCAGGTCCATTCCTGCCCAGGGCATCCCATTCTGTGACTAAAGCAGCCTCTGTTTAAGACCATATAAGCATTTGCTCTTATTATATTTATATTATAAGACACTTTTGCTGGGCATAGGCTTACTGCTGCCTGCCAGGTGCACTTCTGTTGAGGCATCCCATTCTGTAACATAGCATACCCCTCTTTATTTACACTAAGCAGCTCTCTTATTTACACTAAGCAGGCCTGTTGGAGGCTGAGTGTTACTGCTCACTTTTGGTGTGCATTATATTCTGTTTCATATAGACCCACCGCTGCCCGGGGTTTTTTTAAATATCACCTACTACCACGCCAGTTAGACTATGTCGGGCAGACAAGTGCCTGGAAGTGAAAAGAGGAGTGGCAGAGGCCAAGATTCCGCAGGCAGAGCTCGCATCAGACTGGGGGCCAGTAGCAGCAGGAGTCACGCTGAGAGACCTAATCTGCCAGTATCTGCTAGCGGTCGGGTCTCCACCAGTAACGCATCTGCCGTGGTAGATTGGTTGACGCGCTCATCAACAACATCATCACAACTTACATCTGAGACCCCCAGTCTAGGGTCGGTAGGTTCCTCTGACACAACCCTGAGTTGGCATGCCCCGAGAGCAGTCCCTGTCCTCCCATTGCCTCTGGCCTACGCCGTTCCCTCCCCCAGCGACGTATCCTATGCTTTGGGTTCAGCTCCACTCTTTAGTGAGGAGGACCATCAGATAGAGGACAGTCAGCAGCTACTGCCCAGCCAAGAAATGGAGGTGGCTTCTTTAGCTAGGCAGACAAATAGTGATGTGGACAGTGTCGTGGGTGCTGCGAGCGTTCCAGCTCCTGCGCCAGACACTGTTGACGAATCCACGAACATCAGTGACGTACAGCCACAACTCGGTGATGATGATGATGATGACGATGAAGCCGATCGCACTTGGGAGCCGGGTGATGAAGGGGCTTCATCGTCATCATCAGGAGAAGAGGGGTGCAGGTTGCCCCGGAGTCAGCAGCTGAGGCAGCAAGGTGGTAGCAGTCAGCATGGGGGCACAATTCCAAAGGCTGGAGCCGGCCGGGGCCGGGGCCGGGGTAGAGCACCTGCTGTGCGGCAGTCTACCTTATCGGGAGGTAGTGGAGCAGGGGTTCCTGGAGTTGGCAACAGCAGCAGTGAATCAGTGAGGCCAGGGGGTGGGAAAAGTAGCTACTCGGCAGTGTGGCAGTTTTTCCTGAGGCATCCGCAGGAGGGTAACATGGCCACATGCAAGATATGTAGGCAAAAGGTGAAGCGTGGCCAGGGTCCAAATGTTGGCACCACGGCCCTGCGTCAACATATGATGCGTCACCATAAAACGACCTGGGAGAACCGAGGCTCCCAAGGGGTGGTCCAGTCTGCTTCCTCACCAAGTGAGCTCCCAATTTCTGCCAGCCAAGGCTCCAGCACCTCAGCCGAAGGCAGCTGTGCGTCATACCCATCCTCTGTCGCTCCTGCTCCTCCTCCTCCAAGTCATGCATCCCGCCAGCAATCCATCAGCGAAGCCATGTCCAAGAGACAGCAGTATGCGCCCACTCATCCTACGGCGCAGAAGCTGAATGTGCTCCTGTCCAAGTTGCTGGTGCTGCAGTCGCTCCCTTTTCAGGTGGTGGAATCTGCACCTTTCAGAGAACTGATGGCTTGTGCCGAGCCGAGGTGGAGAGTCCCAAGCCGTCATTTCTTTGCCAAGAAGGCAGTACCAGCGCTGCACACTTTTGTTGAACAGAAGGTGGGCCAGTCCTTGAGCCTGTCGGTGTGTAGCAAAATACATGGCAGCGCCGACATCTGGAGCTGTAACTACGGTCAGGGGCAGTACATGTCGTTTACGGCCCACTGGGTGAATGTGGTCCCTTTGCAGCAGCAACTTGGACAGGTCACGCCGCTTCGGCCTCCGCGCTCTCTGCCCATTGGGCCTGTGACACCGTGCGACTCGGCCTCCTCATCCTCCGCCATCTCCTCACCCTCCACTGTAGGCTCAAGTCTCAGTGCCCCTCCAGTCTATCATGTGTGCAGGGCACGGAGGTGTCACGCAGTGCTTCACATGGTTTGTCTTGGCGAACGGAGTCACACAGGGGAGGAACTGCTTAAATGTATTCATCAGGAAATCCAAACATGGCTTACTCCGAGAAAACTTAAAATGGGAATCATGGTTACCGACAATGGGAAGAACATTTTGTCTGCGCTGCGCCAAGGAAGCCTGACCCATGCCCCCTGCATGGCTCACGTCTTCAATCTGGTTGTCAAGCGGTTTCTGAAGTGTTCCCCCCATCTGCAGGACATCCTAACAACTTCACGGAAACTTTGCATGCACTTCAGCCACTCCTACACCGCCAAACACACCCTTCTTGAGCTACAGCGTCAGAATGGTATCCCCCAACATAGTCTGATTTGCGATGTTTCCACCCGTTGGAATTCCACCCTTCACATGTTGGACCGATTATATGAACAGAGAAAAGCCATCACGGATTTCCTGATGATCCAAGCAGATAGGGGGACTCCCCTGTGTAACTTCAATGTCAACCAGTGGCAGCTCATACGTGACACCTGCCGTTTGCTCAGGCCCTTTGAGGAAGCCACTTTATTTGTCAGTCGGCAGGATTACGGGATGAACGACGTGATTCCACTGCTTCATGTACTACAGCACATGTTGGAAACCATGGCTGGTCAGGGCACTGGAGACATGGCGTTTACATCTTACGGCCACATGAACCCCGTTGGAGCTGAACTGGAGGAGGAGGAGGAGGAAGAGGAGGAGGAGGAGTTGCCCAGCGAAACACAGTTTAGGCTTGGCGAAATGGCTGGTTTATCTAGTCAGCGGACAGGAGAGGAGGAGCAGGAGCAGCCAGAGGAGCTAGAGGTTTTTGAGGAAGGAGAGACAGAGGACCCGGGCACACCGTGGCAGTATGCAGTGGAGATGGAGACAGGTAGTCCATCCGAGTCACTTGCGCAAATGGCACGAAGCATGCTCACATGCTTGCGTAGTGACCCCAGAATTGTTTCCATCTGTCGGCGGGATGACTTCTGGCTGTCCACCTTATTGGACCCTCGCTTCCGGCACAAAATGGGGGCATTTTTTAAACCCACCGAGAGGGAGGACAAACTCAACTACTACAAAGACATTCTACGTAGGCAGTTGGCCGATGCCTATCTGCGCCATGGTCCATACTCTCGCAGGTCTGACTCGAGGGGACCTCTGCGCTCACCTTCCACTGCCATGGCCGCTGGGGGGGTTGGCAGCAGCAGCAGCAGAAGCTCCATCAGCAGCAGCAGCCTCAGTCTTCAGTCGCTAATGAGTAGCTTTCTACACCCGCATAGTGAGGCTACTCATGAGCAGCAGGAAGACCTGGAGCAGGACCTGAACCAGCAGGTCATGTCATACTTTGACATGACCATGCCAACACACCTTGAGGATCCGCTGGACTTCTGGGCAGCCAAACTTGATTTGTGGCCGCAACTAGCAGAGTTTGCCCTGGAAAAGCTGTCCTGCCCGGCAAGTAGCGTGCCATCTGAGCGGGTGTTTAGTGCGGCGGGGGCCATAGTTACGGCGAGGAGAACTCGTCTGTCAACTAAAAATGTGGAGAGACTCACCTTTGTCAAAATGAATCAGGGATGGATCAGCCAGGATTTCCACCCACCAATGCCTGATGCATGCGACTAGATTCAGCATGGTGCCACGTTTTACACTTTCCAAATGGTGCAAAACATATTTATGTCTTGAGGCCATTTTTTGGGCTCCTGCTGCTGCTGCTGCCAACTCCTGCCAACTCCAGGGTGTGATTCATCCAATTTTTGGGCTCCTGAGGCCAACTCCAGTGTATATTTGGGCTCCTGCTGCTGCTACTGTCAACTCCTGCCAACTCCAGGGTGTGATTCATCCAATTTTTGGGCTCCTGAGGCCAACTCCAGTGTATATTTGGGCTCCTGCTGCTGCTGCTGCCAACTTCTGCCAACTCCAGGGTGTGATTCATCCAATTTTTGGGCTCCTGAGGCCAACTCCAGTGTATATTTGGGCTCCTGCTGCTGCTGCTGCCAACTTCTGCCAACTCCAGGGTGTGATTCATCCAATTTTTGGGCTCCTGAGGCCAACTCCAGTGTATATTTGGGCTCCTGCTGCTGCTACTGTCAACTCCTGCCAACTCCAGGGTGTGATTCATCCAATTTTTGGGCTCCTGAGGCCAACTCCAGTGTATATTTGGGCTCCTGCTGCTGCTGCTGCCAACTTCTGCCAACTCCAGGGTGTGATTCATCCAATTTTTGGGCTCCTGAGGCCAACTCCAGTGTATATTTGGGCTCCTGCTGCTGCTGCTGCCAACTTCTGCCAACTCCAGGGTGTGATTCATCCAATTTTTGGGCTCCTGAAGCCAACTCCAGTGTATATTTGGGCTCCTGCTGCTGCTGGTGTCAACTCCTGCCAACTCCAGGGTGTGATTCATCCAATTTTTGGGCTCCTGAAGCCAACTCCAGTGTATATTTGGGCTCCTGCTGCTGCTACTGTCTACTCCTGCCAACTCCAGGGTGTGATTCATCCAATTTTTGGGCTCCTGAGGCCAACTCCAGTGTATATTTGGGCTCCTGCTGCTGCTGCTGCCAACTTCTGCCAACTCCAGGGTGTGATTCATCCAATTTTTGGGCTCCTGAAGCCAAATCCAGTGTATATTTGGGCTCCTGCTGCTGCTACTGTCAACTCCTGCCAACTCCAGGGTGTGATTCATCCAATTTTTGGGCTCCTGAGGCCAACTCCAGTGTATATTTGGGCTCCTGCTGCTGCCAACTTCTGCCAACTCCAGGGTGTGATTCATCCAATTTTTGGGCTCCTGAAGCCAACTCCAGTGTATATTTGGGCTCCTGCTGCTGCTGGTGTCAACTCCTGCCAACTCCAGGGTGTGATTCATCCAATTTTTGGGCTCCTGAAGCCAACTCCAGTGTATATTTGGGCTCCTGCTGCTGCTGCTGCCAACTTCTGCCAACTCCAGGGTGTGATTCATCCAATTTTTGGGCTCCTGAGGCCAACTCCAGTGTATATTTGGGCTCCTGCTGCTGCTGCTGCCAACTTCTGCCAACTCCAGGGTGTGATTCATCCAATTTTTGGGCTCCTGAAGCCAACTCCAGTGTATATTTGGGCTCCTGCTGCTGCTGGTGTCAACTCCTGCCAACTCCAGGGTGTGATTCATCCAATTTTTGGGCTCCTGAAGCCAACTCCAGTGTATATTTGGGCTCCTGCTGCTGCTACTGTCAACTCCTGCCAACTCCAGGGTGTGATTCATCCAATTTTTGGGCTCCTGAGGCCAACTCCAGTGTATATTTGGGCTCCTGCTGCTGCTACTGTCAACTCCTGCCAACTCCAGGGTGTGATTCATCCAATTTTTGGGCTCCTGAGGCCAACTCCAGTGTATATTTGGGCTCCTGCTGCTGCTACTGTCAACTCCTGCCAACTCCAGGGTGTGATTCATCCAATTTTTGGGCTCCTGAGGCCAACTCCAGTGTATATTTGGGCTCCTGCTGCTGCTGCTGCCAACTTCTGCCAACTCCAGGGTGTGATTCATCCAATTTTTGGGCTCCTGAGGCCAACTCCAGTGTATATTTGGGCTCCTGCTGCTGCTGCTGCCAACTTCTGCCAACTCCAGGGTGTGATTCATCCAATTTTTGGGCTCCTGAAGCCAACTCCAGTGTATATTTGGGCTCCTGCTGCTGCTGGTGTCAACTCCTGCCAACTCCAGGGTGTGATTCATCCAATTTTTGGGCTCCTGAAGCCAAATCCAGTGTATATTTGGGCTCCTGCTGCTGCTACTGTCAACTCCTGCCAACTCCAGGGTGTGATTCATCCAATTTTTGGGCTCCTGAGGCCAACTCCAGTGTATATTTGGGCTCCTGCTGCTGCTGCTGCCAACTTCTGCCAACTCCAGGGTGTGATTCATCCAATTTTTGGGCTCCTGAAGCCAACTCCAGTGTATATTTGGGCTCCTGCTGCTGCTGGTGTCAACTCCTGCCAACTCCAGGGTGTGATTCATCCAATTTTTGGGCTCCTGAAGCCAACTCCAGTGTATATTTGGGCTCCTGCTGCTGCTGCTGCCAACTTCTGCCAACTCCAGGGTGTGATTCATCCAATTTTTGGGCTCCTGAAGCCAACTCCAGTGTATATTTGGGCTCCTGCTGCTGCTGGTGTCAACTCCTGCCAACTCCAGGGTGTGATTCATCCAATTTTTGGGCTCCTGAAGCCAACTCCAGTGTATATTTGGGCTCCTGCTGCTGCTACTGTCAACTCCTGCCAACTCCAGGGTGTGATTCATCCAATTTTTGGGCTCCTGAGGCCAACTCCAGTGTATATTTGGGCTCCTGCTGCTGCTACTGTCAACTCCTGCCAACTCCAGGGTGTGATTCATCCAATTTTTGGGCTCCTGAGGCCAACTCCAGTGTATATTTGGGCTCCTGCTGCTGCTGCTGCCAACTTCTGCCAACTCCAGGGTGTGATTCATCCAATTTTTGGGCTCCTGAGGCCAACTCCAGTGTATATTTGGGCTCCTGCTGCTGCTGCTGCCAACTTCTGCCAACTCCTGGGTGTGATTCATCCAATTTTTGGGCTCCTGAAGCCAACTCCAGTGTATATTTGGGCTCCTGCTGCTGCTGGTGTCAACTCCTGCCAACTCCAGGGTGTGATTCATCCAATTTTTGGGCTCCTGAAGCCAACTCCAGTGTATATTTGGGCTCCTGCTGCTGCTACTGTCAACTCCTGCCAACTCCAGGGTGTGATTCATCCAATTTTTGGGCTCCTGAGGCCAACTCCAGTGTATATTTGGGCTCCTGCTGCTGCTACTGTCAACTCCTGCCAACTCCAGGGTGTGATTCATCCAATTTTTGGGCTCCTGAAGCCAAATCCAGTGTATATTTGGGCTCCTGCTGCTGCTACTGTCAACTCCTGCCAACTCCAGGGTGTGATTCATCCAATTTTTGGGCTCCTGAGGCCAACTCCAGTGTATATTTGGGCTCCTGCTGCTGCTGCTGCCAACTTCTGCCAACTCCAGGGTGTGATTCATCCAATTTTTGGGCTCCTGAGGCCAACTCCAGTGTATATTTGGGCTCCTGCTGCTGCTACTGTCAACTCCTGCCAACTCCAGGGTGTGATTCATCCAATTTTTGGGCTCCTGAGGCCAGCTCCTGAGGCCAACTCCAGTGTATATTTGGGCTCCTGCTGCTGCTGCTGCCAACTTCTGCCAACTCCAGGGTGTGATTCATCCAATTTTTGGGCTCCTGAGGCCAACTCCAGTGTATATTTGGGCTCCTGCTGCTGCTACTGTCAACTTCTGCCAACTCCAGGGTGTGATTCATCCAATTTTTGGGCTCCTGAGGCCAACTCCAGTGTATATTTGGGCTCCTGCTGCTGCTGCTGCCAACTTCTGCCAACTCCAGGGTGTGATTCATCCAATTTTTGGGCTCCTGAAGCCAACTCCAGTGTATATTTGGGCTCCTGCTGCTGCTGGTGTCAACTCCTGCCAACTCCAGGGTGTGATTCATCCAATTTTTGGGCTCCTGAAGCCAACTCCAGTGTATATTTGGGCTCCTGCTGCTGCCAACTTCTGCCAACTCCAGGGTGTGATTCATCCAATTTTTGGGCTCCTGAGGCCAACTCCAGTGTATATTTGGGCTCCTTCTGCCCCTCATAGTGATGCCACTTCAACTCTCTGCAATTGTGCCGCTCTGCGATTCTATTAGCGATGCCTCTGATCTGCATGTGATATTTCTTCAAAGTATTATTTAACTAACCCAGCACGCATCCTGTGCGTGTTACAGCAAGGCTGAATGGTTTACAACCCTATTGAGGCTGTAGGAGGCTCAGAAATAGCCGTTTTTAATAGCGATTCGTCGCGAATTTATTCGGGTCGAAACGATTTTTGTCGGAAAATTCGGCGAATCAGTCGAATCGAATTTTTCAAAAGTTCGCTCATCTCTAATGGAGGGAATGTGGGAAAGAGACAGAGAAAGAGGGAAAAAAGAAAGATAGAGAGAAAGATCAAGGGAATGTGAAAAAGTAGGAAACTAGGAAAATGTGGGGGGGGGGGTGATAAGTGTGGGCTGAGAGGCAAAGAACCGAGATGAAAATGGAAGGGGCATAGGATAAAAAATGACCTGTGTCCTCCAGCATTACATACTATGGTGTAACCTGCCCACTGATGAGGCTGCACTTGCTGGTGTTGGGATTGAAGCTGGAAGTTGTGCATTTGTATTAGATGCCCCCCCCCCCCAGCCTGCCACACACAGCGCCACATGCTGCATGATGAGCCAATGGGGGGGGGGGAGCTGCCGTCCAGCCAGACACCTTGCAATGGCCACCACAAGAGGACGCCTGTCAGCCCCGCCATCACCCGCTGATCAGAGGGCTAGGAGAACGCTGGCTTTCAGTTTGCAGTCTCCCTTCTCCTATTGGCTTGTGTGAGCCCCTGTGATTGGCTGCGCACACTTACCCAAGAAAGAGGGACAAATGTGGCATTTTTGTTAACATTAAGCCACACCCCTAGCCACGGCCATAAAGGGAAACACCTCCTAAGAATTACATAATGATAATAAAACTGGCGCGCCCCCGTGCACACATGCATACAATAGTGTGATAGTGTGAGAAGAGGGAGAAGGACAAGAGAAAGGAGAAAATGGAGGAAGAAAGGGAGAGAGGGAAAAAGAAAGTAAGAGAAATAAAAGGAGAAAGTTAGGAGGTTGGGAAGAAGAGTAAAGAAAGAAAAGGAGAGAAAAAAAGGTGAGAAATAGAGAGAAGGGAAAATAAAAAGAAGGAAGTAAGTGAAGCAAGGAAGAGAGGGAAAACAGAAGTGGGAGAGGTGGGAGAGGTAAGTGAGTGAAAGAAAAGAGAAAGGGAGGAAGAAGGAAAAGAAAGAGGGGAGGGAGAGGGGGAAGAAAGAAAAAGGACAGTGATAAAGAAGTGAGAGAGGGAGAAAAAGACAGAATGGAAAGGAAACACAGCATAGAAGTGAATGAGGCAGACTGGCCACAACTAATTCATCACGGGTGGGACTTGCCTTTTCTCTCCTTTATTGTTGCGTCCTGCAAGTCTGACACCTCCAATACACTGATGAGCGCAGCGCGGGGAGGAGGGGGGGGGACGCGAGAACAGCCTCAGGAGGGAGGAGGGGGGTACGCGAGAACAGCCTCACTCTGCAAGCTCCCTCCCCTGTGCAGCCATGTGGAACTGACAGTCAGGGGAGGCAGAGGTCAATCAGCTCCCGGACAGCCTGACATGATTAAATAAAAGTCCCCGGCGGCTGGTGACAGCGCTGCGGGCAGCGGGAGCCTTTACCTTATCTTCCTCCTTCCTCTCCAGCCATCCTATCTTCAGCACAAAGCCCGGCCACAGCGTAATTCTGCCCCGCCCACTCCAACATCATTGGCTCAGCCGTGATTGGGCCTCCCTCTGCCTCCACAATGCACCTCTGCTGGCCGGAAGTTCTGATGCCGCCGCACAGTAAGTTATTACCCTGGCCAGCGGGGCTGCGCGGCCGCGCGTGCTCGCACCTTAGAGGGAACACTGCTGGTGAGGCCCCCAAGCCGAGAGGGGAGCGCTTCCATACAGCGACAGCACGCTTGGAATTTCTAGAGCAGGCTCATTTCCATGCTCTCGTGCTCAAGGAATGGGAATGCCCAAGTAAACTTCCAGGGGTCCCAGGGGACTGGTATAGGAAATACCCTTTTCCCCCTGAGGTGGTTAATTGTTAGGCATCACCTCCCGTGGTGGATGCTCCGATCATAGGGGTTTCTAACCCCCCCTTTATTACAACCCCTGCTTATAGTACCCTTCGGGATGCTGAGGACCGGCGCATTGATCTGTGGCCTCCCACGCCTTTTCTTGTGCAGGGACGGCGCTGCGCCCGGTCTGTGCCGCGGCTATTACTGCAGTGGCCGCTAGAACCCTCATCAGAAAGATGCTTGAGCATCACCCTGAGTATCTCCCCTGGGAAGTGTTTAATGCACTCTCCAGTTGTGATGCATTTGTAAAATTTATCCTATTAGCGCTGGATGACACCATTAGAATGTGTGCGAGAACTTCTGCCCTTACGGTGGCTATACGTTGCTTGGTCTGGCTGCGACAGTGGGGTGCTGACGATGCTACTAAAAAAAGACTCTTACTGGGCTTCCCTTTAGAGGGCAACGCCTGTTTGGGGCCTGTCTGGACCTGTTTGGTAAAAAGGGCAAATCACCCCAACTCGGGGCAGGAGCACCCCTCCCCCTCCCTACCATAGCGTTAAACAAGAACCTGGGGTGTCCTTCCTGGGGGCTCGCACAGACTCCTGCCCCGGGAGCGGCAGACAATGCCCTGGGCCCTCTGGCGGGGCTAAGCCTAAATCTTCCACCAAGCCCCCTCAAGCATGATGGGGCGCCCCCGGCTGCGGCACCTTGCTCTTGTCAGGAGGCATCACGCCTCATTCTGGGGGATTCAGGAGGTAGTGTCCTCCGGATACAGGTTAGAGTTTGCTGCGCTGCCTCCCCCATGATTATCAGGGTACTCCGGGTCCCTGCCTCTGTTCAGGCGTTGGTACAGGCCATGCAAGGTCTGCTGGGTCTGGGGGTCACTTGCAGATTGCCCTTAATAGGCAGAGGCAGGGGCCACTACTCCAACCTTTCCACAGTCCCCCGAAAGGATGGGTCAGTCTGGCCCATTCTGGATGCACAAGTTTGCAGCAATTCACCAATTACAGGCAGTTTCTGCATGGAAACTCGGGGTTGGGCCATCAGCGCCTTGCGCCCAGTGGGCTTCTTGCCGTCTGTGGAGCTCAAGGATGCTTCTGTTCACATCCCTGTGTCTTATGGACACCGAGGCTCTTCAGGTTTGTGTTGGAAGTTCCAACACTGTTAAGCTGTGGCCTTGTTATCTGGCCTCTCTTCAGCTCCCAGAGTGCTCACCAAGGTGCTGACGGGGGTGATATCTCTGATGAGACCAAGGGGCGTCCGCGCTATTACCTACCTGGACGTCCTTTTTCACTTCCCAGTCTCTACGTCAGGCTAAGTTTGATACTCGGCTGGTGGTGTCCACTGGGTGTCGTTTGGATGGGTGATCAATCACCCCAAGTCCTCATTGTCCTCTTGATTGGTAACTCCATTCCTAGGAATGAATCTGGATTTGGTTCAGGCAAGAACCTTTCTTCCTCAGCAATAAAGTGGACAATCTGGTTGCATGGGCTTAGTCCCTCATTGCTGTCCCCGTCCCTTCGCCAGGTAGGGATGCTGCTGGGGTGCCCTTTGGTGGCTTGCTCAGAAGAGATCCCTTATGCTCAGTTCCCCTTGGGCCCCTCTACAACTTCTATTGTTAGTACAGGACAGGGATTCAGAATCCCTGGAGCAGGGTCTGTGTGCCTTCCCCACTGGTGAGGAGGTCCCTCTTGGAGTGGATGAACTCGAGGAACTTGTCTGGGGGCAGTTCCGTTCTTGCCCCTTCCTGGAGCCGGTCACCAGGGATGCCAATCTATCAGGTTAGAGGGGGGATTTTATTCTGAAACTCCCTGCGGTTCTGGGGAAGGTGGGGCCTTTAGAGGGTCCATACGCCTATCAATGTTTGAAACAGTGAGCGTTCAGGTTGGTTCTGATTCGCTTGGCTGCTCCTCTTCAGGACCTGCCTGTTGGGGGGCGCTCGGTCTGTCTGACGACAGTGGTCTACATTTATCTTCTGGGAGGGACCTGGAGCAGGAGGGTCCTCCAGGATATGTCTACGATCCTAATCTGCGTGGAGGACAATGTTCCCTGCATACCAGTGGTTTCGCTCCGGTAGGGTCTCTCTGCGACAGGATGTGCTAATCCCTGTGTCACTATGGGGTTCAACCAGTTGTGGATCTGTTTGTGTCCCGTCGCTATCGCAAGCTCTCTGGCCTTGTTTCCCTGTCCGAGGATCTTCTGGCCATGGTCAGGATGCTTTGGTAATGTTATGGCTGGACATTCTGTTCTGTATGTCTTTTCTCCATTCCCCCTGCTAGGCAGGGTTCTGCGCAAGATTGCTCTGGACGGGGGACCGGTGATTCTGGTGGCCCCGGGTGGCCTAGTGGAGTGGGGTTCGCAGACATGGTACTGAGGGCAGTAGTTCTGTACGTTGTGCCAGGAGTGCCAGCTCTGCTCACTCAGGGCCCCTTTACGTCATCCCAATCTACAGACTCTGGCCTAGACGGCCTGACTGCTGAAACATCCATCTTGATGGAGACAGGCTTATCTGTCTCGGTGGTTCAGACTATGGGAAGACTAGGAGCAAGCTTCTTCTTCTTCCTCTTCCATCTGTTATAGGGTATGGTATACCCATATTGATTGGTGTGAGTCTAGTTCTCTTCCCTGCCGGGCGTTCTTGGTTCCCAGGGCTCTAGAGTTATTACAGCATGAGTTGGAGTTGGTTCTCCAACTCAGTACTCTGATGGGTCAGGTTCTGCCCTGTCTGCCTTACTTAGAAGTCTTTTGTTCAGTTTTCCTTGGTTAGGACTTCTTTCAGGGGGTACTCAGGTGCGTTCCCCATGTGTTCCTGTAGTCCCTGTTGGGATTTGAATTTGATTCTGTCTGCCTTGCGGGGTTTTTCCCTTTGGTCCTATTCAAGAGCTGTCTGGCTGTTCTTACCATCAAGGTTGTCCTTCTGGTGGCTGTTACTTCGGTCAGACGTGTGTTTTTGGCGGGCAGCTCTGTCTATCTAGCCCCCATTCTTTGAGATACACCAGTATAAGGTGGTGTTCCGCCTGAAGCCGGACTCTCTGCCTATGGTGGTGTCTTATGTTCATTGATTCAAGATTTTGTTATTCCTTCTGTGCCTTATTCCTAGCAACGCTGAGGAAAGGGTTCTGCATTCCTTGAACAGATGTTGGAAGTTTTTCCTTGGTAGTCACTGTGTCCTTTGGAGAACTGATGCTCCTTTGGACCTACGGTCACTCCGTCCTGAATATGTCCGATCTCGTCTGTTCTCGGGGAGTTGGGCGGCTTTGGCCCTGGTCATTACTTGAATGGGATGGTTCCTTCGGGTCCTAGGAAAGGGTTTTTGGCTTCTGCCAAGTCTACTGTTAGCGATTGGATTCGTCAGGCTGTTACTCAGGCCTATTCCAACAAAGGGAAGAATCTTCCTTTTCGCTTTGCTTCTTATTCTACTCGTGCTTTGGTGCCTCTTGGGCTTTTCAGCACCGGGCCTCTGTTGAACTGGTTGCTAGGCCGCTATTTGGTCTTCTGTTCATACCTTTTCAAAAGCTTTACAAGGTTGATGTTAGGGCCTCAGCTCATGCTGTCTTGGCCGCATGGTTATGCAGGTGGCAGTGGTTTTAACTGTCTGCTGCTGCCTTTTTTGTTGGGGATCCCACCCTACTTTATGGACACTGCTATTGGATGTCCCAAATGTAAGTACTATATCTGGAGCAGGACGTACTGTATACTAAGAATAATACAATTCTGTGAAATACTCACCTGTAGAATTGGTATTATTTGTATACAGTACGTCCTGCTCCACCCCACCCTGGTTTTTGCATTTTTCTGGATCCCCTGTATGGTGATTGTTACCATTGTTATAGTTACTAGTTTTGGTGGTTAATTCTCCCAGCTTCTTGTTCACTGCTTTTCAATGCTGGGGATTTGTGGGAGGTCCCCGGGTATTTGAGGGGCCGGGAGGAGCCTGTTTTGCATGTCTCTGCAGTGCAGCGCCATCTGGCGGAGGATAACCCAAGTGTAAGTACTATATCTGGAGCAGGACGTACTGTATACAAATAATACCAATTCTACAGGTGAGTATTTCACAGAATTGTATTTTTTTTATCCCTATTTCTTAGGCTCGCAGATCTTTTCTGTATTGCTCTGGACAGTACTTAGTATCGCCATGCTTATTATAGGTAAGTACTATAGATCCACTTTAAAGTCAATATCCTACCAATACAGCACTATCTGATGCCTGAAATAATCATGTCTGTCTTGTATTGCAGGGTCTATGCATATTGACAACTGCCCAGCAGAGCCCAAAATCCCCATCTACCTGATAGTGGCCGGCGTCTTTCACCTGGTTGCGTTTGCCCTGATGCCGCTAAAACTGATTGCGGAAAAATTGGCCTATACCATAGAGAGCATCCTGGGGATCTTTTCATTTTGCTGGTTTATTGCAGGTACTTGTTACATCTATACAATTATATATTTTTATTCCGTTTTACATTTGGAGGAAATTTAACTGTATTTTCTATGACTAATGAAGAAAAAGGGAGGAAGGGAAGTCACCTACCTAATTGGTGGTGTTTCCCTTAGTGTGCACCTGGCAGAGGTTTGGGTAGGGCTAAAGGTCAGTGGGTCCTACTCCCTGTATATTAATACATAGGTTAGGGGGGGGAAGGTTAGTCCCGTTTTACTCTAGGGAAAAACCTTTTGCCAAGGGAGTTTTGGACCCTGTTGAAAGGTGTCCCTGTCCCTTTGCAATGATTGTTTAGTAATAACAGAACAACATATACAATACTATAGGTTAAAATAAGCAGTATTTTATTATTATTATTTATTGTGAGATTCCAAACTTTTTTTTAGTCCATGTCAACAATCCAGGTATTAGATTAGACAGTAGTTGGTAGTATTGTAGAAGACATACAGTTTGTAGCAGGTATTGTCGTTTGTAGCAAGTAAGCAGTATTCAATATGGCTGCTTACAGACGCGTTTCGCGGTTTATCGCTTCATCAGTGTATATTGCCATTTGGTCTGTGACATAAATGGTTGAAGGCAGTGAAAACAGTCAAAAGTTTGTGTTATATCATGCTTAGCTGTGACTATGGAAGAACCTTGGTCACGTGCCTCAGACTAGAGGGAAGCCAGGGATGCGGACAGTGAGCTTGTCAAGTCAACAGATTGGAGAATAGCCAAATGGGGATCTCAAAACCTGCAGGGTGTGTGTGGCTATGGCGGTGAACAAATCCACCGACATTGCTGCATTGCCCCAGGTAGTCGGGGGGGGGGGGGGTTGATGTTTTTGGTCTGCTTTAAAGCCAAACCTTAAGAATAAAATGTTTTCCTTTTTCCTCTTCCCTCTGTTCAGACGAAACCTTTAAAGTGGACTAAAACCCAGGATTTTCACTATTCTGGGTCTTGTATGTTTCCCCCACCCTGTACATACAGATTGCCCACATTAATCTGGACCTTCACCCTGAATTAGAGTCTATCTTGCATGTTTCCCCCCGTACATACAGATTGCCCACATTAATCCGTACCTTCACCCTGAATAAGAGCCTATCTTATATGTTTCCCCCCCCTGTACATACAGATTGCTCACATTAATCCGTACCTTCACCCTGAATAAGAGCCTATCTTGTATGTTTCCCCCACCCTGTACATACAGATTGTCCACATTAATCCAGACCCTCATCCTGAATAAGAGTCTATCTTGTATGTCCCCCCCCCCCCCCCCCCGTACATACAGATTGCCCACATTATTCTATACCTTCTCCCTGAATAAGAGCCTATGTTATATGTTTCCCCCCTGTACATACAGATTACCCAAATTAATCCGGTCCTTCACACTGAATAAGTGCCTATCTTGTATGTTTCCCCCCTCTGTACATACGGATTGCCCACATTAATCCGGACCTTCACCCTGAATAAGAGCCTGTGTTGTATGTCCCTCCCCTGTACATACAGATTGCCCACGCTAATCTGGACCATCACCCTGAATAAGAGCCCATGTTGTATGTTTCCAACCCATACATAAAGATTGCCCACATTAATCTGGACCCTCACCCTGAATAAGAGCCTATATTCTATGTTTCCTCCCCCCTGTACATACAGATTGCCCACATTATTGCATTTTTTGAGCCTTTTAACATCAAAGTTGGAGGCACATGGAGTCTCAGGCTGCCTGTAGACAGGAAGTGTATTCTGACTGTGTCGCTCTGCATTCTGGGATTGCTGTCCTTTTCCTGACCCCAGCTCTGCTCTGTCTGTGCAAAGCACAGCTATAACCCACCCCCTGCACTTTATCCCACTCTCCTCTCCTCAGTATGTGATGCTTCTGAGGCAAGATGGCGGCGCCCGTATCCTAGAGTCCTGAACAGAGTTGAAGCCTATTGAGGGAAAGAATAAGAAGTAAGCGACTTAAAACTTCAAATATTTTAATTTTAGATGCTGGTGAATAGTTTTTCAAGTGTTTGGGCTTTTAATTAAATCAAGCTAAAGGTCTGGTTTAAGATAAATAGTTTCTTCTGGAGAAAGTAGGAGTTTTACATGTAATAATATAAATAAGACTTTCACACTGTGGAATTCATCTTTTTTTCTTTTCCCTTTTTTAAAGGAAGTGTTTGGGTGTTTCGAATCTACCAAGAAAATCCGAGGCGCTGTAATGACTTGGCGTATAAGTTTGCGTTCGGTATACTGATCTTTGAGTACATCTTTCTGGCATTCATTGTTGCAGTGATTTGCCTGTGCACATGCTGTGCTGGTGTCCTGGTAAGTGTTGGTTTCTTTTATACCTGATCAGTGTTGGTTGTTCATTATATTAATTATTTAGATTCAGTGCATTGCATACAAAATGAAATTAAATAAAATTAAAAATCAGAATCCGTTTATTTTGCCATGTATTTAAATAAATACATATTAGGAATTTATCTTGACAAAGGCAGTCTTGCGTATGGCGGAAAAATAGCTGAATATGGAATACGACATGGGCCTCGATTCAATAAGAGGCCGATTCATTAATAGCGCCAGGTAGCGACAGATGAGCGGCAGTAGCGTTTTCACAGCGCCCGCTAGTATTCGCTGTGCTTGGCCGTGGTTCGCTTGTTGACAGCGACTCAGTCGGTGTGTGGTAATGTGGAATACGGGGTTAGGAGTCGCTGTTTGACAGGTTCCGCGCTGTATGGGAGCGCATGACAGCGAATGCCCATAGCGAACGGCTCCCAGCATATTCATTAACAAATCACGCTCAAAAAATTCTCGCGCTGTGAAATGCATGTTTAAACCCCAGAGCGCTGGCGGCGATGGGTTCAAAGTAGTTTTTTAACCCCCAAACAACCATATTTTTGGGGAAAAAAAATAAACAAGTTTTTATAAACATTTTGTAATATGAATACATTAATATCAGACCTGTAATATCAATTCTGCACAAATTTTTTTTTTACCTTAAAAAAAATATCTAACATTGCAGAAGTGGTCACAGAATTTTTGACATTTAAAAAAAAAAAATACATTAATAGCAATTAATTATGCATATTTAAAGATTGCTCCATTGAAATGCATTGGAGAGCGCCAGGTAGCGAGAGGTCATACCTGTCGCTGTTCCAGTTCGCTCGCTGGCGCTGTGGGGTGAGGCTGGAATAATGATAAATGCTTCGCTATCTGGCGCTCTGTCATTCGCTAAGCAGTATCGGCTTAATTAAATGTGTGATTGCGGAGGGGAGCCGGCGTTCTCGTGGCGGTGAGCGTCATTACCGTTTGCTCACCATTCGCTACCTGGCGCTATCCATTGATAAATAAGGCCCTATGAGTTGAAAAAAATCCTCATGGTAGTAAAAAATTAAATTCATGAAAAAAAAGCCTGAGAATGTCACTGTTGCTGAATCACCAGATAGAAAAACAATGAAAGTCAATGGAACTTTTTTACTCTTAAGATAAGTAGAGAACTGTTTACTCCTTTCTACACTGTAGTAAAAGCTGCCATTGTCTTTCATTGTCTTTTTATCTAGTGATTCAGTAACAGTGACATTCACAGGCATTTTTCTCATGAATTGAAATTTTTACTACCATGAGAATTTTTTTCAACTCTTATTGAATCGAGGCCATGGAGTTCAACAATAGGGGTTTTAAGGAAGCCTTTAGCTGAGTGATACTCAACTGGGGGACTGGAGTCCGAATGCGGACCTCGGTGCCAGATTTCTGGACCCCTACCCTGACACTCAGTTGCTTCTGTGTTGCCGTGCTCAGATCTGTCTTCCTGCCAGTGTCATGGCTCCCTTACCCCTAGCATTACAATATAAAGTACTGCATAGGAGGAGAGGGTCATTGCAAGGTACACACACACTTTGTTTCTCTGTCTCTTTGCCCCATCCAATCCTTTCCCCCTGCCCCAGCTCTGCCCCATCCATTCCTGTCCCACCATCTGACCCCCCAGCTTAGTCCCATCCCTATCCATTCCTGCCCACCCATCAGCTCTGCCCCATCCATCTCTGTCGCCCCACTCCATCCCCCAGTGTGCTGGTTTCTAATTATCAACCCCACCGACAGCCCTCCACCAAGACCATGGAATTATAGAGGGAGGCACTCAGGAAATTTATCAAAAAAATATATTTTATTCCATATCACTAAATTAATCACTACACATAAACACTACACAATTAAAATCCCTTAAAAAACACATAATGAGACAATACATATAAGACAAACCAACATAAAAGTGTGTAGGTGATGGGGAGAGCACTGGCACACACAAATATCAATCAGCATCTATATTTAAAACACATAAACACAAGTGATCTAATCAGTGCAAATAACAATGTGCAAATCCTGCCTATGATCCGGATCCTATATCAAATAAATATAAAGTGCAAATCAATAGATACAAATACAATGTATAATCACAAACAGAACCTACATGATTACCCAATAACTAAATATCCTATAAGAAATATAAATGACCACAAAATACCATCACCTCTCACCGGATACCTTTAAATGACCTTTGTGTGGTTGAGTAACCCCTTTGGGTCAGTTAGAGTAACCTTGCTCTGGAAATCCTCCAATGTGGTCCACGACTCACGCTGGTCCCTGTGCTCTGGGTGCTAACCTCGTGCTGTCTGTTGAGTGCCTGGAAACAACGTGGTGAGCCGTTTTTTAGTTTCAACCCTGTATACAGTCCTGGCACTTAAAGTGGGTTATAACCCGATCGGCTCCCCCCGGGGCATCCTATAACACAGCGACACTCAACTGGTGAACCAGGGTCCAAATGCGGACCTCTGCGCCAGATTCCCTGACAGCCCTGCTCTCAGTTGCTTCTGTGTTGCCATGCTCAGAACTGCCCCCTTGATCGACAATGTAGTGCTTAGTCTCCCTGGCACCTAGCATTGCAATATGAAGTACTACCTGGGTGGGGCATTGCAAGTTACATACAAACTTTGTTTCTCAGCCTCATTCAGTCCTTCCCCCCCCGCCCCATCTATCCCTGTCCCACCATCTCGTCTCCCCAGCTCTGCCCCATCCATCCTTGTCCCCTCAGCTCTGCCCCATCCATCCCTGTCCCCTCAGCTGTGTTCCATCCATCCTTGTCCCCTCAGCTCTGCCCCATCCATCCCTGTCCCCTCAGCTCTGCCCTCACCTGGAATATGCCGTTCAGTTCTGAGCACCTGTTCATAGAAAGGACGCTCTGACTATGGAAAGGGTGAGGAGGAGAGCCACCAAACTAATAAGAGGAATGAAGGATCTTAGTTATGAGGAAAGAGATTACGAGAATTATATCTGTTTAGTCTTGAGAGGAGACGACTGAGGGGGGACATGATTAACTTGTATAAATATAATTATACAAATAATTGTTATATTATACAAATAATTAGCAGTAATACCGCGCTACACAACAAAAAAAACTCAACGTGTATACAGAGTCCTTCCTCTCAATTTAAGACAGTCAATATCACCAAACACAGAGCTGTTCATGATAGCATATAATTCCCGGGAAGAACAATCCCAAAGCGCATGCCTCTCCATACTCCAATAATGTTTGGACTCAACTTACCAAATGAATGGCCGAAAGTCCTGCAGAAGGGCAATGACTTCCAGGTAAGTATTCACTGATTCCAATATCCAAATTTGGTCATATCAGAAGGTAACTGAATCAAGAAATTCACAGATTTCAAAATACATTGGCTAGTTAAAGTTAAAATACAATAGTGTATAAAATTGTACCAAGCCAGGATGCTGCCAACAGTTCTCCGCCAAGAATTCCATTGGTTCAAATCCACTGTGGTGTGACTCCAAGGGTGATAAAGGGATTTATGTAACTGAGCTCCTCCAATGCATTTCCTGGCAAAAGTCACTACGGCGACGAAACACGTCGGAGGAACTTGGTTACATCAATCCCTTTATCACCCCTGGAGTCACACCACAATGGGCTTATCAGCGGATTTGAACCATTGGGATCCCTGGCGGTCAGAACCGAGCTCCTCCAACGCGCTTCCTGTCAAAAGTCCCTACGGCGACGAAACACGTTGGAGGAACTCGGTTACATCAATCCCTTTATCACCCCTGGAGTCACACCACAATGGGGCTTATCAGCAGATTTGAACCAATGGAATTCCTGGAGGTGAGAACCAAGCTCCTCCAACGCGTTTCCTGTCAAAAGTCACTACGGCAACGAAACGCGTTGGAGGAGCTCGGTTACATCAATCCCTTTATCACCCCTGGAGTCACACCACAGTGGGGTGGATATGAACCATTGGGATCCCTGGCGGTGAGAACCACGCTCCTCCGACGCATTTCCTGGCAAAAGTCACTACGGCGAAGAAACGCGTCGGAGGAGCTTGGTTGGAGTTCACTGAGTGTGGAGAGGCGTGCAGTTTGGGATTGTTCTTCACGGGAATTATATGCTATCGTGAACAGCTCTGTGTTAAGTGATATTGATTATGGTCCACTTTAAGCCGGGTCAATACTTGTGTCCAGTTTTTCTTGCTGTCTGCTGAAAACAAAGTTCAATAACTGTCACTGGGACAAAGAAGGGAAAAACAACTTGGCTTAGAACGTTCTAGAACTAATCTAACTCCTTTTTTGCTGCTGTATTTCAGATGGCTGGAGGGGATATAGAGACCACAGACAAAGTCTACTACCCCGAAGATGAGGAGGCTGCAAAGTAAAATGGATCATGTGATCTGCATCCGTAATGCTGTGATGTTTGCTGAGCATCACCGACGTGTAAGAAATCTTCTGGCCAAAGGATCTAATGAGTGCTTCCCATTATTTACCTTAAAGTGGAACCAACCCTTCTTATCACCCCCTGGCATTGCCAATTGCCTGACCACAAATGTGCATAAGGCCGGTTCCCTGCTTCCCTCTAGTCTGAGACGTGCACGCGCCCCTAGCTGGGCACTGGAGTGCGCTTCAGCCAAAAGGAAGCTGGAGATAAGTTAATATTTGCAGCAGTCAGTGGGTTTTCACATAGTGGGGTATCCCGAATTGGGATGCTCCAGGGGGACAGGTTTTAATCCGCTTTAAGGCACTTGTCATGATTTGTTGATTCCTCTTCTTTCAGCTTTGCATTGTTTTTTTTCCAGCGAACAAAGAAAAGAGAGAGATTTATATTTGCTTGTATTATCTGTAATTTTACTATTCTCTATAGTTTATATTATCCTAGTCTAAAAATGATTGGATAAAGCGCTGTCTTAAAGTGGACCAAAACCCAGGGTGTTGACTATCCTGGATTTTGGTCCTTTCCCCAGGGGCACCCCAATCGGGGATACCTTGCTGTGTAAAACCCCCCCAGATTACCCGAAGAAAGTGACATCATCCCGGTCCTACGGCCAATGTGCGGCTGCTCGTCCAATCAGCATGCTCGGAGCCGCTGACGTCACAGCAACTAAGGCCAGCGGCTCCGAGTGCGATGACGGCTGCATCCCCCGCTTCCCTTTAACAGGGATTGTGCCCGCGCCGGCCATTCACAAGTGACTGGTGCGGACACATGCCCTGTTAGAGGAATAGCGGGGATGCGGCACGTGCATGCACCATTGGACCAGGAAGAAAGTTAAGTGAACGGGGCGACCTGGGGGGGGGGGGGGTCTCACACATCCTGTTTTTGGATACCCCGGTGGGGGGAATCGGCCGGCTCGGGAATCTTATAGATTTCCAGGCCAATCATGCTGGGAATTGAGCCACTTTAAAGAGCAGCAACACAGCCAATTTTCACTTTTTCGGGGTGTTGGTTCTCTCAGCGAGGGCATCCTGAATACCCTGCTGTGTGTATGCCCCTAGTTCACTCACCTTCCTGTCACTCCCTTGACGCAGACTCGGACAGCTAAGCCGAGCGGCGCCAAAGGGAGCTGAGTGTGTCTCCGGCCGCATCCCCCGCTCACCTTCTAGCCCTTGTGTGCCTGCGCCGCCCGGAAGTGGGCGTGGGTACAGCTAGAGGTGATGCAGGTTGCGGCGTAGAGTCGCGGGCAAGGCTCCAGGACAGGGTGAGTGAAACGGGGCTTCTGGGGGATTTTACACAGCGGGGCATCCCAATTCAGGATACCCCAAGCAGTGGAACTCTCATAGCCCTGGAGTCTTTTAGATTCAAACCCTATATTCCTAAAGACCAACCATCTCCAATGGGCTCAATGTTCTACTGACTCTAAATCTGACAACTTTCAATCTGGACATAAAAGTGAACCAAAATCCAGGATTTTGACTATCCTGGATTTTGGTCCTTTCCCCCGGGGCACCCCGATCGGGATTTTCTGCTGTGTGAAACTCCCCAGATCGTCCAAAGGAACTCACCTCTTCCCGCTCCTACGGCTAATGCGCGGCCGCTCATCCAATCAGTGCTCTCTGAGCCGATGACGTCATCTAAGCCTTTGTCTAAGGCCAGCGTCTCCGAGCATGCTGGCGCCCGCATCCCCGGCATTCCTCTAACAGGGAGCGTGCCCGCATCGGTCATCCTTAAATGCCTGGCATGGGCACACGCCCTGCTAGAGGGACAGTGGGGATGCGGCCGCATGCGCCTTTGGACTGGGAAGCAAGGTAAGTGAACGGAGCGACCTGGGGAGATTTCACACGGAGGGGGAGAGGAATCGATCGGCTCGGGAATCTTTTAGATGAGTTTTGGACCACTTTAAAGACAAATCACACCAGGCTGTCCTGTCATCTGTATATTTTACAGGTGGAATCTGGTGTCTTATGTGATGTCTATGCTTCACCAAATAATTAGCATGAGCCCTATTGTTCCTTTGTTATTTTAACTTGATCAAAGAGCTTTTAGGGCGACCTGGGGGGGGGGGGTTCACACAGTGGGTCACCCCCAATCGCGGTGCCCTGGGGAAAAGGACCAAAACCTAGGATAGTCAAAATCCTGGGTTTTGGTCCACTTTAAGCTTCACATTTGCATAGCCAATGCACCGATGATGACCTACACTAATATTAATGGGGAGGTTTAATAAAAAAAAATCGGAGGAGGCTTCTGGGGGGTTTTACACAGCGGGATGCCCCAGGCATCCCAAATTGGAAGGCCCCGCTGATAATAATAATAGTGCAGTAGTGACCTTGGAATTCTTCCTCCGCATTTACCCATCCGTGCACTGTGCATACATCCATCCGTCAATACACCAGTGAATAAACACTATATTAGTGGCTACACACACGTGAACATACCAGTGAATAAACATCATGTGAGTGACTATACAAAAGTGAATAACACACCAAGGGGCAGTGAAGTGCACATGTGCCCGGGAATGTGGGCCGCCCTAAACTCAGCCCCCGGGGAGCAATTGGGGGTTAGGTGCCTTTCTCAAGGGCTCTTCAGTCATGTCCCATGGTTTTTGCACCGTGGCCGCATCCCAGCTCACCTCTAGCCGTGTGCACCCACGTTCCAGCCTTTCTGAATTGGCGGCACAACCACGTGGCGGCTAAAAGATGAGAAGGGGATGCCGCATGTCGCGCACTCTGCTTCAGCGCCTCTTGGCTGCTTAGCTATTAGCGGAGTGAAATAGAGTGCACTGACTGGTTGAGCGGTCCAATCAGCGCGCTCATTCTCGAGTCTGCACCTTGGAAGCGTGAATAGGGTGACCTGGATAACACACAGCGGGGATCTGAGAGGACTAACCCCCCCCCCGAAAAGTGAAAATCGGGTATGTGGTTCCTCTTTAAATGCTAGTCACATGATATAAATTCTACTCCTACAGGCCAATTAGAAGAGTCCGAAACATCTGAAAGGGTTCTAAATGGGAATTTATCTAGTTAGGATGTCACATCCTATGATATCCTATATCACTTATGTTGTATTTATATTTACTATCTAAAATATAGCAAAAAGAAAAGTATGACCTGCATAATTAAGAGCAATTAATATATAGGAATAATTAAGAAAGAACAGATTATTATTATTATGTATGAAAGTAAATGCCATAGATAAATTTAAAGCACATAAACAGGCACATGATAAAAACGTATAAAATCACTGGTCATCTGTTTTAAAAGTTGTTAAAGTGGAGCAAACCCACACCGATTGCCCCTCCCCCCCCTTCCAATCAATTCCCTCCCTCTGGGGCATCCAAAATCAGGATGCCCCGCTGTGTGAAACCTCCCAGGTCACCCCATTCACTTACCTTGTTTCCCGCGAGCCACGGCCACATCCCCGCTATCCCTCTAGCAGTGAGCATGCCCTTCCTGGGCTGGCACCCTCCCTGTTGAAGGGTAGCGAGGGATGCGGCCGCCTGCTCGCGCAGAGATCCGCTCGCATTAGACTAGCTTCTGGATGAAAGGGCTGGAGTGGATCCAAGCGCGCTGATTGGACGAGAGTGAAATTGAGAGATCTGGGGGGTTTCACACAGTGGGGCATCCCTAATCGGGGTGCCCGGGGGGCTAAGACCAAATCCCAGGATAGTCAAAATGCTGGGTTTTGGCCCACTTTAAGGAGCATAGTAATGTAGGGGAGGGGAGCAATGGAACAAGCTTCGTAGCGGTCCTGCGGCACTAGCTCCTGGGATTTTGGGACCCCGATCTCGGCTCCATGCCTGTGACCACTATTCTCTTGTAGTTTTGCCTGGACCCTGGGGCCGCCTCCTGTTCAACCATATTTGCCCCGCTTAAACCCCTGCTTGCCCATATGTCAGCAGAGAAAGCCCCCCCCCCCCCCCGTAGTGCTTCTAGCAATATCAAAGTTTAAAGTGGACCAACACCCAGCAGGATCGGCCCGGGAATCTATAAGGCTGATCCAATCCCTCCTTGCGGGGCATCCAAAATCGGGATGTGCCGCTGTGTGAAACCCCCCAGGACGCCTGCTGCACTTACCTGAATCCCGGTCCAACGGCACATGCGCAGGCCGCGGCTGCATCTCGCGCTTTTCTCTAGCAGGGCGCGTGCCTGCGCCGGCCATTTGTGAATGGCGGGCGCGCTCCCTGTTAGAGGGAAGCGTGAGATGCAGCCGCCAGCGTGCTCGGAGCCACAGAGCTAAGACGTCACTCAGACATGCATAGCTCAGCGGCTCCGAGAGTGCTGATTGGACGAGCGGACGCGCATGCGCCATAGCAGCGGGGTGAGGTGAGTTGAAGCTAGCGATCTGGGGGGTTTCACATAGCGGGGTGCCCCGGGGAAGTGGACCAAAACCCAGGATAGTCAAAATTCTTGTTGTTGGTCCACTTTAAAGCGGTTGTTGGTCAACTTTTTTAACTAGCAACCCCTGAATTGCTCCCCCTATGAAGAGAACCTTTTGCCAGTTTTCGATGTTTCTGTCTCACTCTAATCCCAGATAATGACGCCTGTTTTAGCTGTAAAGCTCCGCCTCCTCCATTCATTGCCACCATTGTGTGTGTCAGTGATGTCATCACCACACCTATTTAATGATTTCATTGCTGCATCTATGCAATGACTGCAATGCCTGCCATCTCACACCAACAGACCGCAAATAAATCACTGTTCCAGGACAATGCGAAAAGCGGAAATAGTGGGTTTTGGTCCACGGGAGGTTTGCACAGGAACAGGCATCATAGTGGTGCTGCGGCACTAGCTCTGGGAATTTGGAACCCCAATTTCGGCTCCATGCCGGTGACCACTATTTTCTTGTTTGGTTGCCTGAGCCCTGGGGCCACCTCCTGTTCTGCCCAGGCAACTGCCATCCCTTCCCCGCCTAAACCTCTGCCCCGGTCCTTCCTGTATGGAAACACTATGTAAACACTGCAACCTTCCAAACTGCTCTTTCTTCAAAATGTAAAACTATGTTGGGATGGGGGCGCGCAAATAATAAGCATCGAATGCAAGTTCTTTTTATAACTGTGAAGTAGCCATAGAATCATAAGGACGCCATGGGGCGCCGGCTCTGTCTGGCCATTTCTATTGATGCTGGGCCTAAGCTAAGTATCAAATGCTTACATATGCACTATGTATATCTGTTGATATAAGCATCTGTGTATGTAACTGTATGCAAATGCTTGTTATTTACTGCAAGCTTTATTTTTACAATATTGAAATACCTTTAAAATAAACCTACATAAAAATATGTGTTTCTTACATGCCAGGGGAAAATAGTTATTTATCAAAATGTGTACTTGAAAATAAAACTAAACATCGTTATTTGTTACAAATGGGGCTAAAATCACAAATATGATGTAAAAAGAGGAGTTTCCCCCAAAATAAGCCCTACCGTGAAAATAAGCCCTAGTTACAATTCATATTGTACTGTAAAGGAGGGCGAGGACACATCATGGCTGTAAAGGAGGGTGAGGACACATCATGGCTGTAAAGGAGGGTGAGGACACATCACGGCTGTAAAGGAGAGTGAAGACACATCACGGCTGTAAAGGAGGGTGAGGACACATCACGGCTACATAGGAGGGTGAGGACACATCACGGCTGTAAATGAGGGTGAGGACACATCACGGCTGTAAATGAGGGTTAGGACACATCATGGCTGTAAAGGAGAGTGAGGACACATCACAGCTGTAAAGGAGGGTTAGGACACATCACGGCTGTAAATGAGGGTGAGGACACATCACGTGTAAGGCTCTTACCGTCTCGCCGTCCCCGGTCCCGCGGTGCGTCTTCGGGCAGCTCGCCGCCGCCCCCTGTCCGGCGGTCCCCTCGCGTTGCTGCTCCCCGACGCTGCTGTGGGGTCCGGGGTTCGGCGGCGGCGGGGTGTGGTGGTGGCCACGCTGCGGCCTGGTCAGTGGGGCTGGGCGGTCCCCCCAGCCTGTCTGCCGACGCGGCTCTTCCTCCACCTGGCGGGCGCGCGCTCGGCCAGCAACGTGCTCGCGCGCGCGAGCACGTTCTCTTTATGCCTCCCGGTGGCGCTTCTCCCAGCGCATCCGCCGGAAGCAAATTTGAAGTGTCCTATTACCATCATCCTGGTGGGAGTCGAGCCCAGGGACTGGATGACCTGTCTGGCCTGGGCGGTTCAGTTCCTGGGACCGCTTCCGTTTTATATGTTGCACCAATCATTCCATTTCCCTCCTTGAGTTCCCCTTCCTATTGGCCAGTACTTCCTTTATATCCATGCTGCTCCATTTTCCCAGTGCCCGTTATAGCCTCTGGTTTGTTGGGTGCGCTTCTAGATTGTCCTTAATTGTTTATACCCGGCTTGTTATCTCTGACCATTCTTGCTTGCTGCCTGCCCTGACCTTTTGCCTGCCTGACTTCGATTTTGCCTGACCCTTCTGATACCTCGCTCCGTGACCTCCTGGATTGACCTCGGCTTGTTTTGACTCCTCTTTGTTACCTCCGCTGGATACCTCGCTCTGTGACCTCCTGGTTTGACCTCGGCTAGTTTTTGGACATTCTCTCCCAATCATCCTCCTTTGGGACTCCCTGCCGTTCATCAGTCTCCACCTTAAGCTGGTAATCTTTGCGCCCATTAAGTCCTGGGGGTAACCGAGTCTGGAGAGGCATAATCCGCGTCTCCTGCGAGCGGGGACTTGTCTAAAGGCAGAAGAGGCGGTGGAGATTGGGGATTATCAGCTTAAGAGAGAAAGGTGTCCGGCACAGCCTAACAGTATAACGAGCCCGAAAAAATGGACCAGATCTTAGAGCAGGTGCAGGCCTTAACATCGGCTGTGGAGCACCTGGCTCATCGCGTAGCGGCCCAGGAGAACCGTCCAGCTCCTATCATCACCAGCCCCCAAGGGGCTCCGGCCGCATCACCGGTGGAACCCAAAATTCCACTCCCAGACAAATTCTATGGTGACAGAGCTAAGTTTGCCAATTTTCAGGACTCATGCAAACTTTACTTCCAACTTCGTCCTGTTTCTTCAGGGTCACAGGAGCAGCGAGTGGGTCTGATCATCTCCCTCCTCCAAGGTGATTCACAATCCTGGGCTTTCAGTCTGCCGTCCAAAGATCCTGCTCGTCTCTCAGTAGATAACTTCTTTTCCGCTATGGAGGTTCTGTATGATGACCCTCACAGAGGAGCTACGGCAGATGCTAAGCTTCGTACCCTACGTCAAGGCCGGCGGCCGGGCGAGGAATATTGTTCAGAGTTCCGGCGGTGGGCAGTGGATTCGCGTTGGAACAATCCAGCCCTGTGCGGCCAGTTTCGGCTAGGACTGGCCGATTCCATTAAGGATACCTTGGTGAATTATCCAGTCCCCCAGACATTAGATGAGACTATGCACCTTGCCATCCGCATTGATCGACGTCTACGGGAGAGGAGCTTAGAAAAAGGGTCGCATCCCGATTCAAGTTTGAAAGCCGAGGCCCCAGTTATGCTTTCTTCTGAGGAACCTATGCAGCTGGGAGCTACTAGACTCGCTGAAGTCGAGAGACGTCGGCGCTTGTCGGAGGGTCTGTGCCTGTATTGTGGGGGAACTGGTCACATGGTCAGAATCTGTCCTAAGAAGCCGTCGGGAAACTTCAGAGCCTAGGGGGTATCGAGGGGACCCACCTAGGCTGTAAGGTATCTCCTCATGTATCGTCTCCAGTCATAATTCCGGTTCAGATTAAAATTGGTTTAAAATGTTTGAATCTAGAAGCTCTCTTAGATTGTGGAGCAGCAGGGAATTTCCTCGACTCTGATTTAGCTCAGAGCTTAGGAATTTCGCTCCAGTCCCTGCCTGCACCTATTCGAGTCTCTGCCATTGATGGCACACCAATTGCAGGAGGACTCGTTCAGTATAAAACTTTACCAGTATCTTTTAGAGTGGGAGCCGGCCATTCTGAAATTATCACTTTCCTTGTCCTTAGCATGCCCAACACCCCCTTAGTTCTTGGATTGCCTTGGCTGCAGAAACACAGTCCCCAAATTGATTGGGTGTCTGGGCAAATTGTTAAGTGGGGTCACCAATGCTTTCAGGCCTGTCTGGAACTTCCAGTTCGAGTCACTCAATTATCCCTGGAGAAGGTTCCCACTCCATACCTTGATTTTTCTGACGTCTTTTCTGAAAAGGCGGCAGATAAACTTCCCCCCCATAGGCCTTGGGATTGTCCCATTGAGCTCCTTCCGGGTACCATGCCTCCGAGGGGGAGAATTTTTAATTTAACTCGAGCCGAAAACCTTGCCACGCGGGAGTATATTGCAGAAAACCTTAAGAAGGGGTTTATCCGGGCATCCTCTTCCCCGGCAGGAGCAGGGTTTTTCTTCGTTGAAAAGAAAGATGGGGGGCTCCGTCCATGTATCGACTATCGGGGTTTAAACAAGATCACTATCAAAAACAAGTATCCCCTGCCACTTATTGAGGGGCTATTTACACAGGTGGTTGGGGCTCAAGTTTTTTCCAAACTAGATCTCCGTGGTGCCTATAATCTCATCAGAATTAGGCAGGGGGATGAATGGAAAACGGCCTTCAATATCCTTGAAGGACATTATCAATATTTAGTAATGCCGTTTGGCCTGTGTAATGCCCCCGCAGTCTTTCAGGATTTCGTGAATGAGATATTTAGAGAATACTTAGGTCGTTTTGTAGTAGTTTATTTGGATGACATTCTGATTTTTTCTTCATCACTTTCAGAACATCGCAAACATGTTCGTATGGTCTTACAAAAACTCAGAGAAAATTGTTTATTTGCCAAGTTAAAAAAATGTCAATTTGAAGTTTCAGAAGTTCCTTTTTTGGGTTACATCATATCTAATACTGGTCTTTCCATGGATCAATCCAAAGTTAAAGCAGTATTAGAATGAGAACAGCCCAAAGATCTGAAAGGTTTACAAAGGTTTTTGGGGTTCGCCAATTTTTATAGAAGGTTCATTAGAAATTTCTCCTCTCTGGTAGCTCCCCTGACTAATCTCACTAAGAAGGGAGGGTACCCTGTTGTATGGCCGGAACAGTCTGTTCATGCTTTTGAAAAACTTAAAGAAGTTCTGCCCCTGTGCTGGTGCATCCGGACTGCCAGTTACCATTTATTGTAGAAGTGGATGCCTCTGAGCTTGGTGTGGGAGCGGTACTGTCTCAAAACAGTGGGTCCCCTGAGCGCCTTCATCCCTGTGCCTTCTTCTCTAAAAAGTTTACTACGGCCGAAAGAAATTATGACATTGGTAACCGGGAGTTGTTGGCAATTAAACTGGCCTTTCAGGAATGGAGACACTGGTTGGAGGGGGCTCAGTACCCGGTTACAGTCTTTACTGATCATAAGAATTTAGAGTATATCCAATCTGCTAAAAGACTAACTCCTAGACAGGCTCGCTGGTCCTTGTTTAACTTTTCCCATAACCTATAAACCAGGGTCCAAAAATATTAAGGCTGATGCCTTATCCCGGAGTTTTTCTTTTTCTAATTTACCAGAAAGGGAGAATGTACCCATTTTGCCCCACTCTATGGTGGTAGCCGCCATCCAACCACAACTCCCTGATTTAACTCAATTTCAGTCTGAAGCTCCGCCTGAAAAGCCTAATTTTGCCCAGTTCGTGCCCTCCTCTTATCGTGCTGCTTTTCTATCCCATTTTCATGACTCTAAGATGGCAGGTCATCCTGGGGTCAAAAAGACCATCTCTTTGCTGTCTCGCCAAGTCTGGTGGCCATCCTTTAGAAAAGATGCACGAGAATATGTCCAAGCCTGTAAAGTGTGCGCTCGGAGTAAGTCATTAAGACACTCTCCCGAGGGTTCCCTACTACCATTGCCCATTCCCTCCCGCCCCTGGACCCATTTGGCTGTAAAGGAGGGTGAGGACACATCACGGCTGTAAAGAAGGGTGAGGACACACCACGGCTGTAAAGGAGGGTGAGGACACACCACGGCTGTAAAGAAGGGTGAGGACACACCACGGCTGTAAATAAGGGTGAGGACACACCACGGCTGTAAAGGAGGGCTAGGACACATCATGGCTGTAAAGAAGGGTGAGGACACACCACGGCTGTAAAGAAGGGTGAGGACATATCACGGCTGTAAAGGAGGGCTAGGACACATAACGGCTGTAAAGAAGGGTGACTTCTTCAAAATTGTCAAGAATGATAAAAGTGAACAATTTAAATATATTTTGGGTGCTGAAAACAATGTGTTTCCAAGATCTATATATTTAATTTAGGGGAACAGAAATACAGTATATGAACCTGCGACGTCAACCATATTCATGCTGAAGCCACAGTAAGGCATTTAATGGCTAGGTGTACTAAACTATAGTAATTTTGACATTAAAGTGGACCAAAACCCACGCCCCATCGGCTCTGAAATCTATAAGATTCCTCCACCTGAGCATTCGGAATCGGGATGCCCTGCTGTGTGAAGCCCCCCAGGTCACCCGGAAACTCACCTTCTTTTCCGGTCCAACGATGCATGCGCAAGCTGCGGCCTCATCCCCGCTCTCCCTTTAGCAGGGTGTGTGAATGGGGGATGCGGTTGCCAAGGTGCTCGGAGCCACTCGCATTAGACAAGCTCCTGGACACAGGGCCTCGAGTGGATCCGAGCGTGCACATGTGTCGTAGGACCGAGAAGAGGTGAGTTTGTTTGCGTGATCTGGGAAGTCTCACAACGATCGGGTGCCCCAGGGGCAAGAACCAAATCCTGTGTTTTGGTCCACTTTAAGGAGCACTATCGCAAAATTGTATAATATTAAAAATCCATATAAACACGTCGGCTAATGAGAGGAGGGGTCACTTATACACCCGAACTGAATAAAACGCCAACCAAGTCTGTGGTTTATTCTCAAAAATCAGCCCTGGAATTTACCAGCCCCTGGGCGGGCCGAGACATCTTTGCTGAGGTCCCCCCAACCATGATGCTGGGCCTATAGCATTGGGGGCTGGTGTTCCCTGGCTTGTGGGTACAGGGGGCTGAGAGGGAGACTAAGGGGCAGGGATTGAATGTGGGTGTTATAAGCAGCAGCCCAAGTTGACCCAAGGAAGTGTGGCCCTATGGCATGGCAGGGTGCTTGGAGGCAAGGCACTGGTCCATATAGTTCAGTCTGCCGCGTGTTATAGAAGAACACACACAATAAAATCATAGCGACCCCGAGCCGTTCCTTACCTGTCAGGAGAACAGCTGCCCATTGTTGAGGATCGGATGGCTGTACTGCTGCTTTCCTCTGAAAAGGTGTCATGGATGTATGGAGGTCTGAGCCGGGCACCTTCAGCACTGAGGACCATGAAGAAAAGGAAGCGTGTGATGAACTGCACACTTCAGGCAGCAATGGCATACCTACCAACTTTTCAGGATGGGAAAGAGGGACAATTGTTAAAATAGACCACGCTCCCTCATTGACTGATAGATAGGGTGTAACAGTTACAACAATACAAAAACTTTAAATAGGCAAATTAATAATTTATTGATGCAGATTTGAATATTAAACATCAAAGAAAGACAAAGTAGAACAACAAAGGACACAGGGACTCAGACTCAAAAGAGGGACAGTCCTCTCATGTTGGCAACACATGTTATGAGGCATTTTAAACCGGACCTTCAGCATCATTTAATGAAAAACCCAAACCCTTAAAAAAAGTTTCCCCAGCATCTAAAATTAATATATTTCAAGTTTTTAGTCACTTATTATTATTTCCCCCACCGGGCTGCAACTCTGTTCAGGACTCTATGATACGGCCACCGCCATTTTGACTCAGAAGCAGTCAAGAGTTATGGCTGTGCTCTAAACAGATAGAGCAGAGCTGGGGTCAGGAAAAAGACTGCAATTCCAGAATGCAGAATGGCACAGTCAGAAGACACTTCCTTTCTGCACGCAGCCTGAGACTCCATGGGCCACCATCTTGGATATTTAAAAGCTCAGAAAATGCCCTAGGTGCAGGTAGGATGATTTTTTAATGTGGGCAAACATACAAAATAGGCTCTTATTTAGAGTGAGGGTTCGAATTAATGTGGGCAACATGTATGTACGGGGGGGAGGGGGAACATACAAGAAAGGCTCTTGTTAAGGGAGAAGGTCTGGATTAATGTGGGAAATCTGTATGTACGGGAGGGGGGACATACAAGATAGGCTCTTATTCAAGGTGAAGATCCGGATTAATGTGAGCAATCCGTATGTACGAGGGGGGGCATACAAGATAGGCTCTTTTTAAGGGTGAAGGTCCGGCTTAATGTGGGCAATCTGTATGTTTGGGGTCGAACATACAATATAGGCTTTTCTTCAGGTTGAAGGTCCAGGTTAATGTGGGTAATCTGTATGTACAGGGGGGAAACATACAAGATAGGCTCTTATTTATGGTGAAGGTCTGGCTTAATATGGACAATCTGTATGTGGGGGGGGGGGGGACATACAAGATAAGCTTTTATTCAGGGTGAAGATCCGGATTAATGTGAGCAATCTGTACGTACAGGGGGGGAAATACAAGATAGGCTCTTATTCAGGGTAAAGGTCCGGATTAATGTGGGCAATCTGTATGTGGGGGGAACATACAAGATAGGCTCTTATTCAGGGTGAAGGTCCGGATTAATGTGGGCAATCTGTATGTACAGGGGGGGGGGAACATACAAGATGGGCTCTTATTTAGGGTGAAAGTCCGGATTAATGTGGACAATCTGTATGTACGGGGGGAAACATATAAGATAGGCTCTCATACAGGGTAAAGGTTACCATATTTGTGCATGAACTTGAAACTAGACTATTGTGTAGATCAGCATTCCCCAACCATCTACTCTAGAGTCACCAAGTCAGGTTTTCAGATCTCCGCACACATTCAAAGGTTGAAGTAATTAGCGCAGCAGCAGAGCTATAGAGCTGGCTGTGTGGAGATCCACAACACATAACCTGCCTGTTTCCCTCCAGGAGAGGGTTAGGGAACACCGGTGTAGATGATAAACATTTGTTGACTTGTTATACTTTTACTTACCAGCAGAGGGATTCAAAACACATTCTTGTAAAACACATTCTTACATATTTGTCTTGATATACTAACCAGTTTCTGAGATGCACTCTTGCTCATCGGCAGTTGGAAGTCCTCTTACCAGTTTCCGAGATAAGATTCCTGCTGCACTCTTGCTTATCGGCAAATGGAGGTTGTCTAACCAGGTTCCAGGATGGAGTCCTGCTGCACTTTTGCTTTTCGGCAGTTGGAGGTCTTCATAAAAGGTTCCTAGATATATGGCTTGATGCAGAGCCTCCCCGTTCAGCTCCCCCGTGCGTTTTCCCATTGGTTTTGGGCTGTGATCGGGTCAGGAAAGGGTGCTACGTTGATTTTAGTGTGCGTTTATGCGCTCAGGTGTGTGCTGAGCCGCCTTTCCGATTGTCGGCTCGCAAGAGGCTGTTTTCCGGCAAAACGGACGCCTCGTTCATTGGTCCGTTTTTTCAGTGATGCAGAGCCTTGATTTCTGATTGAAATCAGCCTAATAAAACGGGGCCGCCGAGCCTTCACTTACGGGCAGTTTGACCAGCCATATTGGAGCTCCGTGCTTTTTGGGAATGCATTCCTCTGTGGGCCAACAACAAAGGCACCAGCTACGCCGTCTGGTAGTTCTGAGTATGGCAGAAACCAGGCTGCAGCTCACGCCTTTGGACATCGATGGCATGAGTGACGTTGACCTATTCGAGCTCACCCGCCTTAGCCGTGTTTCTCTCCATGCCTTGTATAGCGAGCTGCGGCCATGGTTAGCCCCCACCACAAGAAAGGGGCATGCAATTGCAGGTATGACCAAATTGGTTGGCTGCCTGCAGTTTTTGGCGAACGGCTCGTTCCAGAGACTGGGTGCCTTCTCCCTGGGGATGTCCCAGTCTACGCTGAGCCGCAGCCTAACTACGTTTTTGGATGGCATGGCTACCCTGGCACAGAAGTACATTTTTTTCCCTCAAACAGGGGAAGCCTGGAATGCGGTTAAGTTGGGCTTTTATAACATAGCCGACATGCTCAACGTCCTTGGTGCAATCGATTGCACACATGTCTCGCTCATCCCCCCTGCGGACCAGGAATATCTGTTCAGGTATGTGGTTTGGTTCTGCTTTTTTTCTGGTTATCAAACATTTTTTAAGGCTCACACTAATTCCACTGGTGTTTTGCTTGGTGCAGGAACAGGAAGATGGGCCATTCCATCAATGTTCAGGCAGTGGCGGGCCCTGATCTTCAATTTTTCAGTATGTTTGCTGGCTTTCCTGGGTCCACGCATGATGCGCACATTTTGGGGAACTCCAGCCTCTATCAACGGTTTCAATCTGGAGATATTTCTGGAGGATGGTTACTGGGTATGTGTATTAAAGTTGTACTTGTTGGGCCCCCAGGTTTGAATGTGGATTTGCCACTACCCCACTAATCTGTGAGACCTTTCCTTGAAACTTGAATTTTTTTTTTTGGTTAAAAATTAATGGGTGAAAGTATTCACCACTATTGGCTTATGTTCTGGCCCTCTTATCTAAGTAGCATTCTGCAGACATTTTAAATGAGTGTACAGGTTGCATGTGTTTGTAGGCTCATTAAAAATGTCAATTCCTCTCACCATACCTAGCTCACCTATTTGTCCCTGTGTACTAATGTTTCTATGCACACCTAAACCTTTTTTTAGGCATCCACCTTATGTTTGTCTTTTTGATTTTTGCAGGTGACTCAGGCTATCCCTTGTTACCATGGCTGCTCACACCCATCCTGCACCCATCTTCCCAGGCACAGGAGCACTACAACACAGCCCATAGGAGGTCTCGCTCTGTGGTGGAACGTGCCTTTGGGTTGTGGAAGATGCGTTTCCAATGTCTGGATCACAGTGGGGGTTCTCTTCAGTATCAGCCTGGCAAGGTTATCAAAATAATTATTGCTTGTGGGGTCCTGCACAACCTTGCCATTAGAAGCAGGATTGCTCGATATACTGACCTGGGTGCAGAACCTTTACCTATTTCTGACGAGCAGACCCCTCCTTACACTGGTACACCAAGTGGGCCAGCACACACAATCCGTGCTGAACTTGTGGCCAATGTATTTGCTTGAAACCACCCCCTGTCTGCAGGCTGAGGAAGATTAAATCACACCTAAGAAGTGTTACATGCTGGTCACAAAGCGACTCTAAATGCATTTGGGCTTTACCTCTGCTGCCGGCGCATGTCCATTTTTGGCCAACTATACGATTTCAGGTCCACAACTGTCCGCTTGATTTGTTCAGTATCTCGACGGACAGAACCCCATAATGTACCCAAACAGCATTGGCAACAGCCATGCTTTGTGCTTAGCAAAAACGGGCTGTTAGGGACCCACGGCGTCGTTAGCCCCTGCATCACTTGAAATAGATGGTTGGCTATCTGGGGAGTCGTGTGTGGTTTTTGGGCTTAGGGGGGAGGTTGAGGGTGTGTATTTGCTGCTTTGGGTTAATGTCTCCTTGCTCCTGCGTTTTTGGGAATGTGCCTGTGTCTGTGGAGTACCCACTGTTTTAGTTGGTGCATGTTCTGTATGTGTGTTGTGCCTGCTCTTCTGTTTTATTTAGAATGAGGCATGTGTGCGTCTGCTATTAGGGATGAGCGAATCGATCCGGACGAACCCGGATTCGATCCGAATTTCAGGAAAAATTCGATTCGGATCGAATCCGAATTTCCCCGCGATTCGATCACTCGAAGTTTTCCTTTAACATCCATTCATTTACATTACAGGCATTCTAAGATGGCGGGCGGGACATGTCTGGACATGTATCCCGCGCCAGTGCAAGCTGGGGCAGTCACATGCAGCCTATCAGCAGCCAGCAAGCCCGGTGACGTCACACAGCGGTATTTAACGGCGGCCATCTTGCTTTTCCTCATTTCTCTATTGCATTCGTGACAGACAGACAGAACGCTGTGTAGCTGAGGCAGTTAGACAGGCTGGAGACAGGGACAGGCTGGAGACAGGCAGGAGACAGGCAGGAGACAGACAGGAGACAGACAGAAAGCCAGGGAAAGGTAGGAAAAACGGAGCTGGCTGACAGGGAGAATTTTTTTTTTTCATCCAGCCTTTGTTAGCGTTTTCAGGCTGCTTATAGTAACTAACTGTGCATATATACTGAACTGATCTTAAGTCTGCTGTGAGGCATCCCATTCTGTGACTAAAGCAGCCTCTATTTAATAGCATAATAAACATTTGCACTTATTCTCATAGAAATCAGGCCTGATAAAGACACTTTTGCTGTGCATGCTCTCTGGTTTTTGTGGCACTGGCATCCCATTCTGTGACTAAAGCAGCCTCTATTTAATAGCATAATAAACATTTGCACTTATTCTCATAGAAATCAGGCCTGATAAAGACACTTTTGCTGTGCATGCTCTCTGGTTTTTGTGGCACTGGCATCCCATTCTGTGACTAAAGCAGCCTCTATTTAATAGCATAATAAACATTTGCACTTATTCTCATAGAAATCAGGCCTGATAAAGACACTTTTGCTGTGCATGCTCTCTGGTTTTTGTGGCACTGGCATCCCATTCTGTGACTAAAGCAGCCTCTATTTAATAGCATAATAAACATTTGCACTTATTCTCATAGAAATCAGGCCTGATAAAGACACTTTTGCTGTGCATGCTCTCTGGTTTTTGTGGCACTGGCATCCCATTCTGTGACTAAAGCAGCCTCTATTTAATAGCATAATAAACATTTGCACTTATTCTCATAGAAATCAGGCCTGATAAAGACACTTTTGCTGTGCATGCTCTCTGGTTTTTGTGGCACTGGCATCCCATTCTGTGACTAAAGCAGCCTCTATTTAATAGCATAATAACCATTTGCACTTATTCTCATAGAAATCAGGCCTGATAAAGACACTTTTGCTGTGCATGCTCTCTGGTTTTTGTGGCACTGGCATCCCATTCCGTGACTAAAGCAGCCTCTATTTAATAGCATAATAAACATTTGCACTTATTCTCATAGAAATCAGGCCTGATAAAGACACTTTTGCTGTGCATGCTCTCTGGTTTTTGTGGCACTGGCATCCCATTCCGTGACTAAAGCAGCCTCTATTTAATAGCATAATAAACATTTGCACTTATTCTCATAGAAATCAGGCCTGATAAAGACACTTTTGCTGTGCATGCTCTCTGGTTTTTGTGGCACTGGCATCCCATTCTGTGACTAAAGCAGCCTCTATTTAATAGCATAATAAACATTTGCACTTATTCTCATAGAAATCAGGCCTGATAAAGACACTTTTGCTGTGCATGCTCTCTGGTTTTTGTGGCACTGGCATCCCATTCCGTGACTAAAGCAGCCTCTATTTAATAGCATAATAAACATTTGCACTTATTCTCATAGAAATCAGGCCTGATAAAGACACTTTTGCTGTGCATGCTCTCTGGTTTTTGTGGCACTGGCATCCCATTCTGTGACTAAAGCAGCCTCTATTTAATAGCATAATAAACATTTGCACTTATTCTCATAGAAATCAGGCCTGATAAAGACACTTTTGCTGTGCATGCTCTCTGGTTTTTGTGGCACTGGCATCCCATTCCGTGACTAAAGCAGCCTCTATTTAATAGCATAATAAACATTTGCACTTATTCTCATAGAAATCAGGCCTGATAAAGACACTTTTGCTGTGCATGCTCTCTGGTTTTTGTGGCACTGGCATCCCATTCTGTGACTAAAGCAGCCTCTATTTAATAGCATAATAAACATTTGCACTTATTCTCATAGAAATCAGGCCTGATAAAGACACTTTTGCTGTGCATGCTCTCTGGTTTTTGTGGCACTGGCATCCCATTCTGTGACTAAAGCAGCCTCTATTTAATAGCATAATAAACATTTGCACTTATTCTCATAGAAATCAGGCCTGATAAAGACACTTTTGCTGTGCATGCTCTCTGGTTTTTGTGGCACTGGCATCCCATTCTGTGACTAAAGCAGCCTCTATTTAATAGCATAATAAACATTTGCACTTATTCTCATAGAAATCAGGCCTGATAAAGACACTTTTGCTGTGCATGCTCTCTGGTTTTTGTGGCACTGGCATCCCATTCCGTGACTAAAGCAGCCTCTATTTAATAGCATAATAAACATTTGCACTTATTCTCATAGAAATCAGGCCTGATAAAGACACTTTTGCTGTGCATGCTCTCTGGTTTTTGTGGCACTGGCATCCCATTCTGTGACTAAAGCAGCCTCTATTTAATAGCATAATAAACATTTGCACTTATTCTCATAGAAATCAGGCCTGATAAAGACACTTTTGCTGTGCATGCTCTCTGGTTTTTGTGGCACTGGCATCCCATTCTGTGACTAAAGCAGCCTCTATTTAATAGCATAATAAACATTTGCACTTATTCTCATAGAAATCAGGCCTGATAAAGACACTTTTGCTGTGCATGCTCTCTGGTTTTTGTGGCACTGGCATCCCATTCCGTGACTAAAGCAGCCTCTATTTAATAGCATAATAAACATTTGCACTTATTCTCATAGAAATCAGGCCTGATAAAGACACTTTTGCTGTGCATGCTCTCTGGTTTTTGTGGCACTGGCATCCCATTCCGTGACTAAAGCAGCCTCTATTTAATAGCATAATAAACATTTGCACTTATTCTCATAGAAATCAGGCCTGATAAAGACACTTTTGCTGTGCATGCTCTCTGGTTTTTGTGGCACTGGCATCCCATTCTGTGACTAAAGCAGCCTCTATTTAATAGCATAATAAACATTTGCACTTATTCTCATAGAAATCAGGCCTGATAAAGACACTTTTGCTGTGCATGCTCTCTGGTTTTTGTGGCACTGGCATCCCATTCCGTGACTAAAGCAGCCTCTATTTAATAGCATAATAAACATTTGCACTTATTCTCATAGAAATCAGGCCTGATAAAGACACTTTTGCTGTGCATGCTCTCTGGTTTTTGTGGCACTGGCATCCCATTCCGTGACTAAAGCAGCCTCTATTTAATAGCATAATAAACATTTGCACTTATTCTCATAGAAATCAGGCCTGATAAAGACACTTTTGCTGTGCATGCTCTCTGGTTTTTGTGGCACTGGCATCCCATTCCGTGACTAAAGCAGCCTCTATTTAATAGCATAATAAACATTTGCACTTATTCTCATAGAAATCAGGCCTGATAAAGACACTTTTGCTGTGCATGCTCTCTGGTTTTTGTGGCACTGGCATCCCATTCTGTGACTAAAGCAGCCTCTATTTAATAGCATAATAAACATTTGCACTTATTCTCATAGAAATCAGGCCTGATAAAGACACTTTTGCTGTGCATGCTCTCTGGTTTTTGTGGCACTGGCATCCCATTCTGTGACTAAAGCAGCCTCTATTTAATAGCATAATAAACATTTGCACTTATTCTCATAGAAATCAGGCCTGATAAAGACACTTTTGCTGTGCATGCTCTCTGGTTTTTGTGGCACTGGCATCCCATTCCGTGACTAAAGCAGCCTCTATTTAATAGCATAATAAACATTTGCACTTATTCTCATAGAAATCAGGCCTGATAAAGACACTTTTGCTGTGCATGCTCTCTGGTTTTTGTGGCACTGGCATCCCATTCCGTGACTAAAGCAGCCTCTATTTAATAGCATAATAAACATTTGCACTTATTCTCATAGAAATCAGGCCTGATAAAGACACTTTTGCTGTGCATGCTCTCTGGTTTTTGTGGCACTGGCATCCCATTCTGTGACTAAAGCAGCCTCTATTTAATAGCATAATAAACATTTGCACTTATTCTCATAGAAATCAGGCCTGATAAAGACACTTTTGCTGTGCATGCTCTCTGGTTTTTGTGGCACTGGCATCCCATTCTGTGACTAAAGCAGCCTCTATTTAATAGCATAATAACCATTTGCACTTATTCTCATAGAAATCAGGCCTGATAAAGACACTTTTGCTGTGCATGCTCTCTGGTTTTTGTGGCACTGGCATCCCATTCCGTGACTAAAGCAGCCTCTATTTAATAGCATAATAAACATTTGCACTTATTCTCATAGAAATCAGGCCTGATAAAGACACTTTTGCTGTGCATGCTCTCTGGTTTTTGTGGCACTGGCATCCCATTCCGTGACTAAAGCAGCCTCTATTTAATAGCATAATAAACATTTGCACTTATTCTCATAGAAATCAGGCCTGATAAAGACACTTTTGCTGTGCATGCTCTCTGGTTTTTGTGGCACTGGCATCCCATTCTGTGACTAAAGCAGCCTCTATTTAATAGCATAATAAACATTTGCACTTATTCTCATAGAAATCAGGCCTGATAAAGACACTTTTGCTGTGCATGCTCTCTGGTTTTTGTGGCACTGGCATCCCATTCCGTGACTAAAGCAGCCTCTATTTAATAGCATAATAAACATTTGCACTTATTCTCATAGAAATCAGGCCTGATAAAGACACTTTTGCTGTGCATGCTCTCTGGTTTTTGTGGCACTGGCATCCCATTCTGTGACTAAAGCAGCCTCTATTTAATAGCATAATAAACATTTGCACTTATTCTCATAGAAATCAGGCCTGATAAAGACACTTTTGCTGTGCATGCTCTCTGGTTTTTGTGGCACTGGCATCCCATTCCGTGACTAAAGCAGCCTCTATTTAATAGCATAATAAACATTTGCACTTATTCTCATAGAAATCAGGCCTGATAAAGACACTTTTGCTGTGCATGCTCTCTGGTTTTTGTGGCACTGGCATCCCATTCTGTGACTAAAGCAGCCTCTATTTAATAGCATAATAAACATTTGCACTTATTCTCATAGAAATCAGGCCTGATAAAGACACTTTTGCTGTGCATGCTCTCTGGTTTTTGTGGCACTGGCATCCCATTCTGTGACTAAAGCAGCCTCTATTTAATAGCATAATAAACATTTGCACTTATTCTCATAGAAATCAGGCCTGATAAAGACACTTTTGCTGTGCATGCTCTCTGGTTTTTGTGGCACTGGCATCCCATTCCGTGACTAAAGCAGCCTCTATTTAATAGCATAATAAACATTTGCACTTATTCTCATAGAAATCAGGCCTGATAAAGACACTTTTGCTGTGCATGCTCTCTGGTTTTTGTGGCACTGGCATCCCATTCCGTGACTAAAGCAGCCTCTATTTAATAGCATAATAAACATTTGCACTTATTCTCATAGAAATCAGGCCTGATAAAGACACTTTTGCTGTGCATGCTCTCTGGTTTTTGTGGCACTGGCATCCCATTCTGTGACTAAAGCAGCCTCTATTTAATAGCATAATAAACATTTGCACTTATTCTCATAGAAATCAGGCCTGATAAAGACACTTTTGCTGTGCATGCTCTCTGGTTTTTGTGGCACTGGCATCCCATTCCGTGACTAAAGCAGCCTCTATTTAATAGCATAATAAACATTTGCACTTATTCTCATAGAAATCAGGCCTGATAAAGACACTTTTGCTGTGCATGCTCTCTGGTTTTTGTGGCACTGGCATCCCATTCCGTGACTAAAGCAGCCTCTATTTAATAGCATAATAAACATTTGCACTTATTCTCATAGAAATCAGGCCTGATAAAGACACTTTTGCTGTGCATGCTCTCTGGTTTTTGTGGCACTGGCATCCCATTCCGTGACTAAAGCAGCCTCTATTTAATAGCATAATAAACATTTGCACTTATTCTCATAGAAATCAGGCCTGATAAAGACACTTTTGCTGTGCATGCTCTCTGGTTTTTGTGGCACTGGCATCCCATTCTGTGACTAAAGCAGCCTCTATTTAATAGCATAATAAACATTTGCACTTATTCTCATAGAAATCAGGCCTGATAAAGACACTTTTGCTGTGCATGCTCTCTGGTTTTTGTGGCACTGGCATCCCATTCTGTGACTAAAGCAGCCTCTATTTAATAGCATAATAAACATTTGCACTTATTCTCATAGAAATCAGGCCTGATAAAGACACTTTTGCTGTGCATGCTCTCTGGTTTTTGTGGCACTGGCATCCCATTCCGTGACTAAAGCAGCCTCTATTTAATAGCATAATAAACATTTGCACTTATTCTCATAGAAATCAGGCCTGATAAAGACACTTTTGCTGTGCATGCTCTCTGGTTTTTGTGGCACTGGCATCCCATTCCGTGACTAAAGCAGCCTCTATTTAATAGCATAATAAACATTTGCACTTATTCTCATAGAAATCAGGCCTGATAAAGACACTTTTGCTGTGCATGCTCTCTGGTTTTTGTGGCACTGGCATCCCATTCTGTGACTAAAGCAGCCTCTATTTAATAGCATAATAAACATTTGCACTTATTCTCATAGAAATCAGGCCTGATAAAGACACTTTTGCTGTGCATGCTCTCTGGTTTTTGTGGCACTGGCATCCCATTCTGTGACTAAAGCAGCCTCTATTTAATAGCATAATAACCATTTGCACTTATTCTCATAGAAATCAGGCCTGATAAAGACACTTTTGCTGTGCATGCTCTCTGGTTTTTGTGGCACTGGCATCCCATTCCGTGACTAAAGCAGCCTCTATTTAATAGCATAATAAACATTTGCACTTATTCTCATAGAAATCAGGCCTGATAAAGACACTTTTGCTGTGCATGCTCTCTGGTTTTTGTGGCACTGGCATCCCATTCCGTGACTAAAGCAGCCTCTATTTAATAGCATAATAAACATTTGCACTTATTCTCATAGAAATCAGGCCTGATAAAGACACTTTTGCTGTGCATGCTCTCTGGTTTTTGTGGCACTGGCATCCCATTCTGTGACTAAAGCAGCCTCTATTTAATAGCATAATAAACATTTGCACTTATTCTCATAGAAATCAGGCCTGATAAAGACACTTTTGCTGTGCATGCTCTCTGGTTTTTGTGGCACTGGCATCCCATTCCGTGACTAAAGCAGCCTCTATTTAATAGCATAATAAACATTTGCACTTATTCTCATAGAAATCAGGCCTGATAAAGACACTTTTGCTGTGCATGCTCTCTGGTTTTTGTGGCACTGGCATCCCATTCTGTGACTAAAGCAGCCTCTATTTAATAGCATAATAAACATTTGCACTTATTCTCATAGAAATCAGGCCTGATAAAGACACTTTTGCTGTGCATGCTCTCTGGTTTTTGTGGCACTGGCATCCCATTCCGTGACTAAAGCAGCCTCTATTTAATAGCATAATAAACATTTGCACTTATTCTCATAGAAATCAGGCCTGATAAAGACACTTTTGCTGTGCATGCTCTCTGGTTTTTGTGGCACTGGCATCCCATTCTGTGACTAAAGCAGCCTCTATTTAATAGCATAATAAACATTTGCACTTATTCTCATAGAAATCAGGCCTGATAAAGACACTTTTGCTGTGCATGCTCTCTGGTTTTTGTGGCACTGGCATCCCATTCCGTGACTAAAGCAGCCTCTATTTAATAGCATAATAAACATTTGCACTTATTCTCATAGAAATCAGGCCTGATAAAGACACTTTTGCTGTGCATGCTCTCTGGTTTTTGTGGCACTGGCATCCCATTCTGTGACTAAAGCAGCCTCTATTTAATAGCATAATAAACATTTGCACTTATTCTCATAGAAATCAGGCCTGATAAAGACACTTTTGCTGTGCATGCTCTCTGGTTTTTGTGGCACTGGCATCCCATTCTGTGACTAAAGCAGCCTCTATTTAATAGCATAATAAACATTTGCACTTATTCTCATAGAAATCAGGCCTGATAAAGACACTTTTGCTGTGCATGCTCTCTGGTTTTTGTGGCACTGGCATCCCATTCTGTGACTAAAGCAGCCTCTATTTAATAGCATAATAAACATTTGCACTTATTCTCATAGAAATCAGGCCTGATAAAGACACTTTTGCTGTGCATGCTCTCTGGTTTTTGTGGCACTGGCATCCCATTCCGTGACTAAAGCAGCCTCTATTTAATAGCATAATAAACATTTGCACTTATTCTCATAGAAATCAGGCCTGATAAAGACACTTTTGCTGTGCATGCTCTCTGGTTTTTGTGGCACTGGCATCCCATTCTGTGACTAAAGCAGCCTCTATTTAATAGCATAATAAACATTTGCACTTATTCTCATAGAAATCAGGCCTGATAAAGACACTTTTGCTGGCCAAAGCCCTACTGGACCCTGCCAGGTCGATTCCTGCCCGGGGCATCCCATTCTGTGACTACAGCAGCCTCTGTTTAAGACCATATAAGCATTTGCTCTTATCATATTTGAAATTAGCCTGATAAAGACACTTTTGCTGGCCAAAGCCCTACTGGACCCTGCCAGGTCCATTCCTGCCCAGGGCATCCCATTCTGTGACTAAAGCAGCCTCTGTTTAAGACCATATAAGCATTTGCTCTTATTATATTTATATTATAAGACACTTTTGCTGGGCATAGGCTTACTGCTGCCTGCCAGGTGCACTTCTGTTGAGGCATCCCATTCTGTAACATAGCATACCCCTCTTTATTTACACTAAGCAGCTCTCTTATTTACACTAAGCAGGCCTGTTGGAGGCTGAGTGTTACTGCTCACTTTTGGTGTGCATTATATTCTGTTTTATATAGACCCACTGCTGCCTGGGGGTTCTTAAAATATCACCTACTACCACGCCAGTTAGACTATGTCGGGCAGACAAGTGCCTGGAAGTGAAAAGAGGAGTGGCAGAGGCCAAGATTCCGCAGGCAGAGCTCGCATCAGACTGGGGGCCAGTAGCAGCAGGAGTCACGCTGAGAGACCTAATCTGCCAGTATCTGCTAGCGGTCGGGTCTCCACCAGTAACGCATCTGCCGTGGTAGATTGGCTGACGCGCTCATCAACAACATCATCACAACTTACATCTGAGACCCCCAGTCTAGGGTCGGTAGGTTCCTCTGACACAACCCTGAGTTGGCATGCCCCGAGAGCAGTCCCTGTCCTCCCATTGCCTCTGTCCTACGCCGTTCCCTCCCCCAGCGACGTATCCTATGCTTTGGGTTCAGCTCCACTCTTTAGTGAGGAGGACGATCAGATACAGGAGGACAGTCAGCAGCTACTGCCCAGCCAAGAAATGGAGGTGGCTTCTTTAGCTAGGCAGACAAATAGTGATGTGGACAGTGTCGTGGGTGCTGCGAGCGTTCCAGCTCCTGCGCCAGACACTGTTGACGAATCCACGAACATCAGTGACGTACAGCCACAACCCGGTGATGATGATGATGATGACGATGAAGCCGATCGCACTTGGGAGCCGGGTGATGAAGGGGCTTCATCGTCATCATCAGGAGAAGAGGGGCGCAGGTTGCCCCGGAGTCAGCAGCTGAGGCAGCAAGGTGGTAGCAGTCAGCATGGGGGCACAATTCCAAAGGCTGGAGCCGGCCGGGGCCGGGGCCGGGGTAGAGCACCTGCTGTGCGGCAGTCTACCTTATCGGGAGGTAGTGGAGCAGGGGTTCCTGGAGTTGGCAACAGCAGCAGTGAATCAGTGAGGCCAGGGGGTGGGAAAAGTAGCTACTCGGCAGTGTGGCAGTTTTTCCTGAGGCATCCGCAGGAGGGTAACATGGCCACATGCAAGATATGTAGGCAAAAGGTGAAGCGTGGCCAGGGTCCAAATGTTGGCACCACGGCCCTGCGTCAACATATGATGCGTCACCATAAAACGACCTGGGAGAACCGAGGCTCCCAAGGGGTGGTCCAGTCTGCTTCCTCACCAAGTGAGCTCCCAATTTCTGCCAGCCAAGGCTCCAGCACCTCAGCCGAAGGCAGCTGTGCGTCACACCCATCCTCTGTCGCTCCTGCTCCTCCTCCTCCTCCTCCAAGTCATGCATCCCGCCAGCAATCCATCAGCGAAGCCATGTCCAAGAGACAGCAGTATGCGCCCACTCATCCTACGGCGCAGAAGCTGAATGTGCTCCTGTCCAAGTTGCTGGTGCTGCAGTCGCTCCCTTTTCAGGTGGTGGAATCTGCACCTTTCAGAGAACTGATGGCTTGTGCCGAGCCGAGGTGGAGAGTCCCAAGCCGTCATTTCTTTGCCAAGAAGGCAGTACCAGCGCTGCACACTTTTGTTGAACAGAAGGTGGGCCAGTCCTTGAGCCTGTCGGTGTGTAGCAAAATACATGGCAGCACCGACATCTGGAGCTGTAACTACGGTCAGGGGCAGTACATGTCGTTTACGGCCCACTGGGTGAATGTGGTCCCTTTGCAGCAGCAACTTGGACAGGTCACGCCGCTTCGGCCTCCGCGCTCTCTGCCCATTGGGCCTGTGACACCGTGCGACTCGGCCTCCTCATCCTCCGCCATCTCCTCACCCTCCACTGTAGGCTCAAGTCTCAGTGCCCCTCCAGTCTACCATGTGTGCAGGGCACGGAGGTGTCACGCAGTGCTTCACATGGTTTGTCTTGGCGAACGGAGTCACACAGGGGAGGAACTGCTTAAATGTATTCATCAGGAAATCCAAACATGGCTTACTCCGAGAAAACTTAAAATGGGAATCATGGTTACCGACAATGGGAAGAACATTTTGTCTGCGCTGCGCCAAGGAAGCCTGACCCATGCCCCCTGCATGGCTCACGTCTTCAATCTGGTTGTCAAGCGGTTTCTGAAGTGTTCCCCCCATCTGCAGGACATCCTAACAACTTCACGGAAACTTTGCATGCACTTCAGCCACTCCTACACCGCCAAACACACCCTTCTTGAGCTACAGCGTCAGAATGGTATCCCCCAACATAGTCTGATTTGCGATGTTTCCACCCGTTGGAATTCCACCCTTCACATGTTGGACCGATTATATGAACAGAGAAAAGCCATCACGGATTTCCTGATGATCCAAGCAGATAGGGGGACTCCCCTGTGTAACTTCAATGTCAACCAGTGGCAGCTCATACGTGACACCTGCCGTTTGCTCAGGCCCTTTGAGGAAGCCACTTTATTTGTCAGTCGGCAGGATTACGGGATGAACGACGTGATTCCACTGCTTCATGTACTACAGCACATGTTGGAAACCATGGCTGGTCAGGGCACTGGAGACATGGCGTTTACATCTTACGGCCACATGAACCCCGTTGGAGCTGAACTGGAGGAGGAGGAGGAGGAAGAGGAGGAGGAGGAGTTGCCCAGCGAAACACAGTTTAGGCTTGGCGAAATGGCTGGTTTATCTAGTCAGCGGACAGGAGAGGAGGAGCAGGAGCAGCCAGAGGAGCTAGAGGTTTTTGAGGAAGGAGAGACAGAGGACCCGGGCACACCGTGGCAGTATGCAGTGGAGATGGAGACAGGTAGTCCATCCGAGTCACTTGCGCAAATGGCACGAAGCATGCTCACATGCTTGCGTAGTGACCCCAGAATTGTTTCCATCTGTCGGCGGGATGACTTCTGGCTGTCCACCTTATTGGACCCTCGCTTCCGGCACAAAATGGGGGCATTTTTTAAACCCACCGAGAGGGAGGACAAACTCAACTACTACAAAGACATTCTACGTAGGCAGTTGGCCGATGCCTATCTGCGCCATGGTCCATACTCTCGCAGGTCTGACTCGAGGGGACCTCTGCGCTCACCTTCCACTGCCATGGCCGCTGGGGGGGTTGGCAGCAGCAGCAGCAGAAGCTCCATCAGCAGCAGCAGCCTCAGTCTTCAGTCGCTAATGAGTAGCTTTCTACACCCGCATAGTGAGGCTACTCATGAGCAGCAGGAAGACCTGGAGCAGGACCTGAACCAGCAGGTCATGTCATACTTTGACATGACCATGCCAACACACCTTGAGGATCCGCTGGACTTCTGGGCAGCCAAACTTGATTTGTGGCCGCAACTAGCAGAGTTTGCCCTGGAAAAGCTGTCCTGCCCGGCAAGTAGCGTGCCATCTGAGCGGGTGTTTAGTGCGGCGGGGGCCATAGTTACGGCGAGGAGAACTCGTCTGTCAACTAAAAATGTGGAGAGACTCACCTTTGTCAAAATGAATCAGGGATGGATCAGCCAGGATTTCCACCCACCAATGCCTGATGCATGCGACTAGATTCAGCATGGTGCCACGTTTTACACTTTACAAATGGTGCAAAACATATTTATGTCTTTAGGCCATTTTTGGGCTCCTGCTGCTGCTACTGCCAACTTCTGCCAACTCCAGGGTGTGATTCATCCAATTTTTGGGCTCCTGAAGCCAACTCCAGTGTATATTTGGGCTCCTGCTGCTACTACTGTCAACTCCTGCCAACTCCAGGGTGTGATTCATCCAATTTTTGGGCTCCTGAAGCCAACTCCAGTGTATATTTGGGCTCCTGCTGCTGCTGCTGCCAACTTCTGCCAACTCCAGGGTGTGATTCATCCAATTTTTGGGCTCCTGAAGCCAACTCCAGTGTATATTTGGGCTCCTGCTGCTACTACTGTCAACTCCTGCCAACTCCAGGGTGTGATTCATCCAATTTTTGGGCTCCTGAGGCCAACTCCAGTGTATATTTGGGCTCCTGCTGCTGCTGCTGCCAACTTCTGCCAACTCCAGGGTGTGATTCATCCAATTTTTGGGCTCCTGAGGCCAACTCCAGTGTATATTTGGGCTCCTGCTGCTGCTACTGTCAACTCCTGCCAACTCCAGGGTGTGATTCATCCAATTTTTGGGCTCCTGAAGCCAACTCCAGTGTATATTTGGGCTCCTGCTGCTGCTGCTGCTGCCAACTTCTGCCAACTCCAGGGTGTGATTCATCCAATTTTTGGGCTCCTGAAGCCAACTCCAGTGTATATTTGGGCTCCTGCTGCTGCTGCTGCCAACTTCTGCCAACTCCAGGGTGTGATTCATCCAATTTTTGGGCTCCTGAAGCCAACTCCAGTGTATATTTGGGCTCCTGCTGCTGCTGCTGCCAACTTCTGCCAACTCCAGGGTGTGATTCATCCAATTTTTGGGCTCCTGAAGCCAACTCCAGTGTATATTTGGGCTCCTGCTGCTACTACTGTCAACTCCTGCCAACTCCAGGGTGTGATTCATCCAATTTTTGGGCTCCTGAGGCCAACTCCAGTGTATATTTGGGCTCCTGCTGCTGCTGCTGCCAACTTCTGCCAACTCCAGGGTGTGATTCATCCAATTTTTGGGCTCCTGAGGCCAACTCCAGTGTATATTTGGGCTCCTGCTGCTGCTACTGTCAACTCCTGCCAACTCCAGGGTGTGATTCATCCAATTTTTGGGCTCCTGAAGCCAACTCCAGTGTATATTTGGGCTCCTGCTGCTGCTGCTGCTGCCAACTTCTGCCAACTCCAGGGTGTGATTCATCCAATTTTTGGGCTCCTGAAGCCAACTCCAGTGTATATTTGGGCTCCTGCTGCTGCTACTGTCAACTCCTGCCAACTCCAGGGTGTGATTCATCCAATTTTTGGGCTCCTGAGGCCAACTCCAGTGTATATTTGGGCTCCTGCTGCTGCTACTGTCAACTCCTGCCAACTCCAGGGTGTGATTCATCCAATTTTTGGGCTCCTGAAGCCAACTCCAGTGTATATTTGGGCTCCTGCTGCTGCTGCTGCCAACTTCTGCCAACTCCAGGGTGTGATTCATCCAATTTTTGGGCTCCTGAAGCCAACTCCAGTGTATATTTGGGCTCCTGCTGCTACTACTGCCAACTTCTGCCAACTCCAGGGTGTGATTCATCCAATTTTTGGGCTCCTGAGGCCAACTCCAGTGTATATTTGGGCTCCTGCTGCTACTACTGCCAACTTCTGCCAACTCCAGGGTGTGATTCATCCAATTTTTGGGCTCCTGAGGCCAACTCCAGTGTATATTTGGGCTCCTGCTGCTGCTGCTGCCAACTTCTGCCAACTCCAGGGTGTGATTCATCCAATTTTTGGGCTCCTGAAGCCAACTCCAGTGTATATTTGGGCTCCTGCTGCTACTACTGTCAACTCCTGCCAACTCCAGGGTGTGATTCATCCAATTTTTGGGCTCCTGAAGCCAACTCCAGTGTATATTTGGGCTCCTGCTGCTGCTGCTGCCAACTTCTGCCAACTCCAGGGTGTGATTCATCCAATTTTTGGGCTCCTGAGGCCAACTCCAGTGTATATTTGGGCTCCTGCTGCTGCTGCTGCCAACTTCTGCCAACTCCAGGGTGTGATTCATCCAATTTTTGGGCTCCTGAGGCCAACTCCAGTGTATATTTGGGCTCCTGCTGCTACTACTGTCAACTCCTGCCAACTCCAGGGTGTGATTCATCCAATTTTTGGGCTCCTGAGGCCAACTCCAGTGTATATTTGGGCTCCTGCTGCTGCTGCTGCCAACTTCTGCCAACTCCAGGGTGTGATTCATCCAATTTTTGGGCTCCTGAGGCCAACTCCAGTGTATATTTGGGCTCCTGCTCCTGCTGCTGCCAACTTCTGCCAACTCCAGGGTGTGATTCATCCAATTTTTGGGCTCCTGAAGCCAACTCCAGTGTATATTTGGGCTCCTGCTGCTGCTGCCAACTTCTGCCAACTCCAGGGTGTGATTCATCCAATTTTTGGGCTCCTGAGGCCAACTCCAGTGTATATTTGGGCTCCTTCTGCCCCTCATAGTGATGCCACTTCAACTCTCTGCAATTGTGCCGCTCTGCGATTCTATTAGCGATGCCTCTGATCTGCATGTGATATTTCTTCAAAGTATTATTTAACAAACCCAGCACGCATCCTGTGCGTGTTACAGCAAGGCTGAATGGTTTACAACCCTATTGAGGCTGTAGGAGGCTCAGAAATAGCCGTTTTTAATAGCGATTCGTCGCGAATTTATTCGGGTCGAAACGATTTTTGTCGGAAAATTCGGCGAATCAGTCGAATCGAATTTTTCAAAAGTTCGCTCATCTCTATCTGCTATGTGTCTTTGGCCTTGCTTGGCTTTTTTTGCTCACTTTAGGTCTGCCCATATTGATATGGTATCCCACACCGAGCGGAGTGGCTTGTTCTTTAAATATGTTTCCCGTGTGGGCGTGCCCAACAGCAAGTGTGCGCCTGCGCGCACGCACGCACGTCACCGCGGGGGAACGTCAGAGCTATACCTTGGTAAAGAAGACAAGATGTCGCCTGCCATCTTTACCCCGGAGATGGACGACATCATATGCGAGCGTGCGTTTATGTGCGCGCACACATTCCTTGTAATAAAAAAAAAAAAACAAAGCGCAAGAATAGTCTGAAACAACTTAGTTTGTCACGTTACATACCAGCCCACCTTAGTTTAACACATGTACGCAGCTACAAACTAGCCTACATGCAGATAGCAGAACTAGGGCAATGTGAGGCAGCAAGAGGTTAATAAAGTGACTTGAGTTAGGCCTTGTTAATGTATTTGGTGGATTAATGTTGTGTCCTTGTATTTTTTAATAACAGATGATGCTGAGGAATCGCTACGACTTCCTGCCGTCAGATTATGACAAACGGACGTTGGCCCTGGAGGTGGTGGACACGATAGAACGCCGATCCCAAACCACCTATACCTTCACCCAGATCGCCCAACACTGGTCTGATTTAAAAAGAAGGCATAAGCCCCGGGTGAGGCGGTACTTCGCCAAACATTTCCCATGTAAGTGTTGAAAATGTAAATGCACCTATAACCCTGGCATCGCCTGGGCGTGGTTTAATGATTGTGTTTGTATTTCAGCCCATGAATGGAATATGCGGTTCCGCCCCACCCGAACCAGGACACGCAGCCCAGTGTTGGGCGAAACAGGTGAAGGTGTAGGTGGCCCACCGCCAGGGTCAACGGCCACCCCCTCCTCTGTAAGTGACTCGGAGGAGCCGCTGGACCTCAGCATGCAGGGGAGGGGGGGATCTGACGGCAGGGAGTCTAGCAGAACAGAGCCTCAACCGGACTCCGGTAAGGGAAATATAGTTAGATATGTGGAAATACATGCATTAAATACAGATACTCATGTGCACTATTGTTGTAGATTCAGACGTCGCTGGAACATCCCAAGGGATGAGTGAGGAAGGGGGCGAGGAGGAAGAGGTAGCTGGGGAAGGTGAGTAGATTGATACCTAGAAGCCTAACTTAATATTATATTCATGAAAGAAAAACAGTCTCTAATATCAGTGTGTTTGTCATCCATACAGATTCACAACAGCAACAGAAGGAGGCTGAAGGGAGACTCCGCCCCCGACGCAATGTGCGGCCAAAACCTTGTAAGTGGTGTTTATTTAAACTAAAGAAAATTAGCAAACAATTCCATTTGAAAAATAAAATTCTTAAACATTTCCATAATAAATTATAAAAAAAAGCCCTTAAAGCGGACCTTAACTCTGAATAAGAGTCTATCTTAGATATTTCCCCCTGTACATACAGATTGTCCACCTTACAAATCATCTTACCAACCTTTTCCAGAGCACAGCTCTGCTCTGTGTGAGCAAAGCACAGCTATAACCCACCCCCTGTACCTTATCCCACTCTCCTCTCCTCAGTAAGTGTGATGCTTCTGAGTCAAGATGGCGGCGCACGTATCCTAAATTCCTGAGTTGCAGCCCAGTGGGGGAAATAATAATAATTGATTGACTAAAAACTTACTATATATTAGTTTAAGATGCTGCGGAATCTTTTTAAAAGAGTTTGGGCTTTTCATTAAATCACGCAGAAGGTCCGGTTTGAAAAGGGCCCCAAAAAAACAATGCACAACCAAACAAAAAAAAAATGCTAAACAAATGTTGTTGTTTTTCATTCACAGATCAAAGATTACCACACCCTCAAGACCCCGAGGCCTAATTTTTATTTTTTTTTTACAAATGTTAAAATTTTTAATTTTCAAGTTTATACCAAAAAAACCTTCAACAACAAAAAAAAAACAAACGTTTTAATAAAAAAAAAAAAGAATATTTTGAGAGTTGTCTTTCCTGCAAAAGTACAATCACACAACATCAGCACACATTTACATGACACAAAAGGTTTAGATATGGGACAATAAATCTGAAAAACTCACAAACAAATAAGGTATGCATTAATGGCAAGGAAGAAGGAACAAACAAGGAGATTAAGGTATGCATTAATGGCAAGGAAGAAGGAACAAACAAGGAGATTAAGGTATGCATTAAAGCCAAGGAAGAAGGAACAACAAAAATTTTAAATAAATATAAATATATATATATATATATATATATATATATATATATATATATATATGTGTGTCAAATTGGCAGTGGTTGCCATATGTATATTCCAATGGAGGTTTAGGGATGTGCGCTTGCGTGTAGCCAGATTGGCAACTGAAGAGCCATGGATATGTAAGTATACTTGAAAAAACCACCAAAATGGAAGGTCAAATACGACGGAAACCAAGCAGGTACGTTCAAAAACCAAGGAAAAAGCAGGGAAAAACGGGCCGCCCGTGTGAACGGGAACGGAAGCCCCGAACAAATTAAAGGCACCCAAGAGAGCAAAAAAAAACTTCCCGAGTAAAGACAAATTGACGGATCAGTTAGGGAGCCATTCCGATGGAGGCTCTGCATCACATTTGAGCCACGATTCAAACGGGAGCCCCGGACAATCGGAAGGTTTTTAGCTCAGATCGGGGGAGGCTCTGCATCAGGCCCTTAATCTGCAACATATTCAACACAATCGTATTTGCTGTCGTCAAATACCTCAATATACATGTTGCATCAAATTCCGCTACTATTCATTACTTCATCTTCCACCAAAAAGGAGGAATCTATAAATCCCTGTGGGAGCCGATTCCAGGACAATTGTCATCACTTGTAGGAGAAAGCAAAGATCTGCCTAGTTTCTGGGTCTAGGGGCACCCCAAGAAATGTATTTTTAAATACAATACACTAAATACCTCATGATCACTAGGGAGGTGAGCAGAGAGACCACATCTGGTACAATGGGAACCAGGGGTACAATCAAATTATTGATGGCCCTGAGATCTTGCACACATCTATATGACCCATCAGATTTTCTTACAGGGTTAATTGGTGTGTTATAAGGAGAGATGACTTCTTGCAATAATCTTTGTTCAAGAAAGAGTTGAATTATGGGCTTTATCCCTTCTTCCTTTGCCCGCGACGGTATAAACATTCAACCTGAAATCTTACATTCTCAGCCTGTCGTCTAGCCGTGAATATAGGGACAGCAGCTCCCCTATCAGGAGGTTCTACTGGAATTCTGTGAAGAGGGAAGGGAAAGAAATGGATCTCAGGGAAGGGGAGAAAAAGAAAAAGAGAAAAGAAAGAGGAAAAAAAAAATACGGATTATATAAGAATCCGGTTAGTCACTCTGTTAAAAGGTTGGCATCAAAATCTCCTGGCATGTATTCCTGAATCCATGGAGCCCACACCTCCCGAAATCTCTCCAGACCTCCATCGTGCATTGCAGACAACTTCTCCATTGTCATAATATAATTAACTTCATTTTTAAATTCTCTAAACTGAGACCCGGTGTTCCCCAGGCCCTGGCGATGACCATCTTAGTCCCGATACAAGGAGTTTTTGAAACGTCGTACTATCTATAGGGCTGTTGAGCCATAACCTTGCTGAGGACCTCGAAGACCTTTTCCCAGAAACTCTTAACCTTGTCACAGTCCCATCAAATGTGGTGGTATGTCCCGGCCAACGGACAACCTCTAAAGCAAAGCCCCTGAGGTCTCATTCATTCTCTTATGTTTTGGTCATTCTATGCTTTTGTCCTTCCACTTCTTTTTTTAGATTTCTTCATTTCTTTTTATCTATTCTTCTGTTTTGTCATTCCATTTCTTTCTTTCTTTCTGTCATAACTTCTGACCTTTTTTGTTCTTTAATTCCTTTTTTACCTGTCATTCCTTCTATTTGGCAGTATTCACCATTACTTCTGACCTTTTTTGTTCTTTAATTCCTTTTTTACCTGTCATTCCTTCTATTTGGCAGTATTCACCATACATGCAACTTTATCAATATATATGGAGTATCATACCACACCACACAGGGGCCATTTGTCACCCAAGGGCCCGCATAAACCTGGAGCCGGCCCAGCTTGGATAACTTGACTTGAGAATCCTCTAAGGCCCTTTGCTTTGTACTTTTCTGCCGTATGCTTTTTTCTTAAAGAGGAATATTACAGGTCATGGGGAGTTGGTAAAACCTCCCTGAATCTGGCTTTCCCGGCCCCCCTGCCCCTCAGGTTTACAAAATAGTTAATGTAAACTTACCTCTCCTGTCGCATCATGCTCACAATCTCCATCGTCGTCCGTCTGGCAGCTGCCATCTTGGAATCACGACATGCACTGCGCCGTCCCACAGATCTCGCACATTGTCATTGCATAGGCTGCAATGATACTCTGCGCAAGATCTGAGGAGCGGTGTGGGACATTGGAAGAGAGGACGGCTACAGGTAAGGCCGGCTAAGCCTGTAGCCTTCACTCTGGGGCAGCCAAGGGGGTGGAAAGGGGTCAGGAATGCTGTCGGATGTCGGCATGTTGGATAACCCTGACATCCAAAAGGCAGTGCTGTAGGGGGGAGGGATGTTTAAAGAGGAACATCAGAAAAGGTCAGATGTTCCTCTTTAAGATAATAGCAGAGGGGCATCTCAACCCATGGGATTTGGGGATGCAGGATTGACTTAAGGCCCACTTTAAGGATTAAAAAATACTCAGACATGAACAGCTATTATGAACATTTCTGGAAATCTCTGACCCGGTTTTACTATTGTATATTTATACGATAGACTATGAAAGTAAGGTTGATTCATGGTTGATGTTTTGACCTTAATTTATGTGATTTTTGTCAACTTTTTATCTTTTTGTTTTTTGTTCATTATAAAAAAAAAAGGATTCAATCCCTAAAAAGAACTTGCGGCTGACGCTTTCATTGTTCAAAAACACGCTGCCGGCATGTGTTTTTTCAGTATGAAATCCATTGTTTTACTTATTGGAATTGGCAGTTTCCACCTATTTGCGGGAGGAAATTTAATTTAATTTGCGCACGCTTTTCTGCCCTATAAATATACTATAAATCAGGTGCCGGAGACAGTTTGGTACGTCAAAATGGTGCTATCGGAAAATTTAAGGCTCATATTGGTGAACGCTAGTGCGCTAATTTGTGCAAAAACAGATGCGCCAACAATTTTGCAGACAATAAATCTGGAACTCCAAAAGACGTGCGCAAATTCATTCTCGCTTGACCCTAGTGTGTAGAATCATTATATATATATATATATTGTGTGATTTTTATTATAATTATTATGACTATGATTATTATGATTAGGGATGAGCGAACTTTTGAAAAATTTGGTTCGGCTGATTCGCCGAATTTTCCGACAAAATTTGTTTCGGTCCGAATTTATTTGCGACGAATCGCTATTAAAAATGGCTATTTCTGAGCTTCCTAGAGCCTCAATAGGGTTGTAAACCACTCTGCCTTGCTGTAACACGCATTGGATGCGTGCTGGGTTAGTGAAAAAATACTGTAAATAATTATGACATGCAGATCAGAGGCATCGCTATTAGAATCGCAGAGTGGCACAATTGCAGAGAGTTGAGGTGGCATCACTATGAGGGGCCCCTATATTGCCTGAAAAACACACCCTGGAGCTGGCAGCAGCAGGAGCCCAAATATTGGCTGAAAGACATCCTGGAGTTGGCAGCAGGAGCAGCAGGGGCCCAAAAATTGGCTGAATGACTCCCTGGAGTTGCAAGCATCAGCCCAAACATAGCTTGCAAGAGACACTGGAGTTGGCAGCAGGAGCCCAAACATTGGCTGAATGACACCCTGGAGTTGCAAGCAGCAGCAGCAGGAGCCCAAACATAGCTTGAAAGAGACACTGGAGTTGGCAGCAGGAGCCCAAAAATTGTCTGAATGACACCCTGGAGTTGCAAGCAGCAGCCCAAACCTAGCTTGAAAGACACACTGGAGTTGCAAGCAGGAGCCCAAAAATTGGCTGAATGACACCCTGGAGTTGCAAGCAGGAGCCCAAACATAGCTTGAAAGAGACACTGGAGTTGGCAGCAGGAGCCCAACAATTGGCTGAATGACACCCTGGAGTTGCAACCAGCAGCAGCAGCCCAAACCTAGCTTGAAAGACACACTGGAGTTGGCAGCAGGAGCCCAAAAATTGGCTGAATGACACCCTGGAGTTGCAAGCAGCAGCAGCAGGAGCCAAAACATAGCTTGAAAGAGACACTGGAGTTGGCATCAGGAACCTAAAAATTGGCCTAAAGACACACTGCAGTTGGCAGCAGCAGCAGCAGGAGACCAACATTTGGCTGAAAGGCACACCCTGAAGTTGGCATCAGCAGGAGCCCAAAAATTGGCCTAAAGACATAAATATGTTTTGCACCATTTGGAAAGTGTAAAACGTGGCACCATGCTGAATCTAGTCGCATGCATCAGCCATTGGTGGGTGGAAATCCTGGCTGATCCATCCCTAATTCATTTTCACAAAGGTGAGTCTCTCCACATTTTTAGTTGACAGATGTGTTATCCTCGTCGTAACTATGGCTCCCAACGCACTAAACACTCACGCAGGCAAACTCGGCTAGCTGAGGCCACAAGCCAAGTTTGTCTGCCCAGAAGTCCAGCGGATTCTCAAGGTGTGATGGCATGGTCATGTCAAGGTATGACATGACCTGCTGGTTCAGGTCCTGCTCCAGGTCTTCCTGCTGCTCATGAGTAAACTCACTATGCGGGTGTAGAAAGCTACTCATTAGCGACTGAAGACTGAGGCTGCTGCTGATGGAGCTGCTGCTCCTGCCAACCCCCCCCAGCAGCCATGGCAGTGGAAGGTGAGCGCAGAGGTCCCCCTGAGTCAGACCTGCAAGAGTATGGACCATGGTGCAGATAGGCATCAGCCAACTGACTACGTAGAATGTCTTTGTAGTAGGTCAGTTTGTCCTCCCTCTTGACGGGTTTAAAAAATACCCCCATTTTGTGCCAGAAGCGAGGGTCCAATAAGGTGGGGAGCCAGAAGTCATCCCGCTGACAAATGGAAACAATTCTGGGGTCACTACTTAAGCACGTGAGCATGCTTCCCGCCATTTGCGCAAGTGACTCGGGAGGGACTACCTGTCTCCATCTCCACTGCATACTGCCACAGTGTGTCTGGGTCCTTTGTCTCGCCTTCCTCACAACCCTCTAGCTCCTCTGGCTGCTCCTGCTCCTCCTCTCCTGTCCGTTGACTAGATAAACCAGCCATTTCGCCAAGCCTAAACTGTGCACTGTGCCACTCCTCCTCCTCCAGTTCAGCTCCAACAGGGTTCATGTGGCCGTAAGATGTAGACGCCATGTCTCCAGTGCCCTGACCAGCCATGGTTTCCAACATGTGCTGTAGTACATGAAGCAGTGGAATCACGTCGTTCATCCCGTAATCCTGGCGACTCACAAATAATGTGGCTTCCTCAAAGGGCCTGAGCAAATGACAGGTGTTACGTATGAGCTGCCACTGGTTGACATTGAAGTTACACAGGGGAGTCCCCCTATCCACTTGGATCATCAAGAAATCCGTGATGGCTTTTCTCTGTTCGTATAGTCTGTCCAACATATGCAGGGTGGAATTCCAAAGGGTGGAAACATCGCAAATCAGACTATGTTGGAGGCTACCGTTCTGACGCTGTAGCTCAAGATGGGTGTGCTTGGTGGTGTATGAGTGGCTGAAGTGCATGCAAAGTTTCCTTGAAGTTGTTAGGATGTCTTGCAGATGGGGGGAAGACTTCAGAAACCGCTTCACAACCAGATTGAAGACGTGAGCCATGCAGGGCGCATGGGTCAGCCTTCCTTGTCGCAGCGCAGACAAAATGTTCTTCCCATTGTCGGTAACCATGGTTCCCATTTTCAGTTTTCTTGGAGTAAGCCATGTTTGGTTTTTTTTGATGAATAAATTTAAGCAGTTCCTCCCCTGTGTGACTCCGTTCGCCGAGACAAACCATGTGAAGCACAGCGTGTCACCTCCGTGCCCTGCACACATGGTAGGCTGGAGGGGCACTGAGACTTGAGCCTACAGTGGAGGGTGAGAAGATGACGAGGATGAGAAGGCCGAGTCGCACGGTGTCACAGGCACAACAGCCAGGGAGTGCGGAGGCCGTAGTGGCGTGACCTGTCCAAGTTGCTGCTGCTGCTGCAAAGGGACCACATTCACCCAGTGGGCCATAAATGACATGTACTGTCCCTGACTGTAGTTACAGCTCCAGACGTCGACGCTGCCATGCACATTGCTACACACCGACTGGCCCACCTTCTGTTCAACAAAAGTGGGCAGCGCTGGTACTGCCTTCTTGGCAAAGAAATGACGGCTTGGGACTCTCCACCTCGGCTCGGCACAAGCCATCAGTTCTCTGAAAGGTGCAGCGTTCACCACCTGAAAAGGGAACGACAGCAGCACCAGCAACTTGGACAGGAGCACATTCAGCTTCTGCGCCGTAGGATGAGTGGGCGCATACTGCTGTCTCTTGGACATTTCTTCGCTGATGGATTGCTGGCGGGATGCATGACTTGGAGAAGGAGCAGGAGCATCTGGAGCGACAGAGGATGGTATGATGCACAGCTGCCTTCGGCTGAGGTGCTGGAGCCTTGGCTGGCAGAAATTGGGAGCGGCATGCCACTTGGTGAGGAAGAAGCCTGGACCACCTCTTCGGAGCCTCGGTTCTCCCAGGCCGCTTTATGGTGCCGCATCATATGTTGACGCAGGGCCGTGGTGCCAACATTTGGGCCCTGGCCACGCTTCACCTTCTGCCTACATATCTTGCATGTGACCATGTTACCCTCCTGCGGATGCTTGAGGAAAAACTGCCACACTGCCGAGTAGCTACTTTTCCCACCAACAACCCGCACTGATTCACTGCTACTGTTGCCAACTCCAGGAACCCCTGCTCCACTACCTCACGATAAGGTAGCCTACCGCGCAGCAGGTGCTCTACCCCGGCCCCGTTTGGCTCCAGGCTTTACAATTCTGCCCCCATGCTGACTGCCAACCATGCTGCTAACACCTTGCTGCCTCAGCTGCTGACTCCGGGGCATCCTGCAGCCCTCTTCTCCTGATGATGAGGATGAAGCCCCTTCGGCACCCGGCTCCCAAGTGCAATCGGCTTCATCATCATCACCCAGTTGTGGCTGCACGTCACTGATGTTCTCGGTTTCCTCAACAGTGTCTGGCGCAGGAGCTGGAACGCTCGCAACAACACCCACGCCACTCTCCACATCACTATTTGTCTGCCTAGCGAAGGAAGCCACCTCCATTTCTTGGCCGGGCAGTAGCTGCTGACTGTCCTCTATCTGATCGTCCTCACTAAAGAGTGGAGCTGAACCCAAAGCATAGGATACATCGCTGGGGGAGGGAACAGCGTAGGACAGAGGCAATGGGAGGACAGGGACTGCTCTCGGGCCATGCCAACTCAGGGTTGTGTCAGAGGAACCTACCGACCCTAGACTGGGTGTCTCGGATGTAACTTGTGATGATGTGGATGACCGCGTTAACCAATCTACTACGGCAGATGCGTTACTGGTGGAGACACGACCGCTAACAGATACTGGCAGATCAGGTCTCTCACCGCGACTCCTGCTGCCACTCGCCCCTAGTCTGCTGCGACCTCTGCCTGCTGAATCTTGGCCTCTGCCACTCCTCTTTGAGCATCCTGGCACTTGTCTGCCTGACATTTTTATATATTTGAAATGTGCAATAGGCACTTAAAAAAATGTTTACTTTAAAAAGCAGAAGCTAAATAAAGTGAGATACTGCTTCTCTGCACCAGATACTATGAAAATTGGCAATAAGGGATACCCTTACGAGAAGCAAAAAACAATTCAAAATGCAATATATTAATAAAACAGAGCCTTTAGAAGCTGATTTAGTATAACAGGGTGAAATGTGCTGGTTTGGGATGCCCATGTGGCCTGGTGTTTTTACAGGACGCACAAAACCAATTCAAAATGCAATATATTAATAAAACAGAGCCTTTAGAAGCTGATTTAGTACAACAGATAGGGTGAAATGTGCTGAAATAGTATGCCCATGTGGGCTGGGGTTAAAACTAATCGAGTTATAAGAAATGCTTGTGTGTAACAGATAGGGTTAAATATGCCACTGCTAAGATGGGATGCACAGTGGCCAGGAATATTTACAGCACAAAAAAAAGCAATTTAAAACTGATCTGGCAAATGAAGTGAAGTGAAAATAAAAAAAAAGGTTTCCGTGTCACTTTCTCTGCTGTCCCTGCCTGGATCCTTCCCGATGTTTCCCTTTCTTTCCCTGGCACTGTGTGGGTCTCTGTGGGTCTCCCTGACTCTGTTAGTCTCCCCCTGTCTGCAGCAACCTCAGTTCTGTCTGCAATGCAAGGCTGAAATGCGCACAAGCAAGATGGCCGCTGTTTAAATAGCACTGTGCCATCACCGGGCTTCCTGGCTGCTGATAGGCTGCATGTGACCTTCCCATGATAACTTGCCCCAGGGGACATGTCTAGACATGTCCATCCACCATTTTACAATGGCTGTAATTGAAATAAATGGAGTTTAAAGGAAAACTTTGATCGATCGAATCGCGGGGAAATTCGGATTCGTTCAGAATCTAATTTTTCCTGAAATTCGGAACGAATTCGGGTTCGTCCAGATCGATTCGCTCATCCCTAATTATGATTTATAATAATCACAATAATAATATTCATCATAATAGCCTAATCATAATCAAAATAATAACCATAATAATCACAATAATATTCATAATACTAATTTATTATATATTATACATTATATATATTATACTAATTTATTATTATATTATTATATATCTTTTTTTCTATTTGATTGCACTTTCAGTCTCTTACTACTCATTGTATTTCTGGCAGAGATTAGGATTTGTGCTTTTAGGAAATAGTCCTGCTCTTTCCCTCCTACAAACAAAGCAAAGGTTACTTCTGGTTTCTTGTCCTGTAGGTGGCGCACACACATTGCATACATCCTACTTACCATTTGCTACATGGTTTAGTAGTACAGGATGAAAAATTGTTGTTTTCATTTTAACGTGTTATGTAAATATTATTCACGCTTTTACCAAAATTCTGACTTTACCAATTGCATTTATTTTAGGTTCTCGCATATTTTGTATGTTGCTCTGGACATCAGTCGGCACAGCCATGATTGTTATAGGTAATTCATTTTGTACTTGTGTTTAATCCGGACCTTCACCCTGAATAAGAGCCTATGTTGTATGTTTCCCCCCTGTACATACAGATTGCCCACATTAATCCGGACCTTCACCCTAAATAAGAGCCTTTCTTGTATGTTTCCTCCACCCCATACATACAGATTGCCCACATTAATCCAGACCTTCACCCTGAGTAAGAGCCTATCTTGTATGTCCCCCCTGTACATACAGATTGCCCACATTAATCCGGACCCTCACCCTAAAGAGCCTTTCTTGTATGTGTCCTCCACCCCATACATACAGATTGCCCACATTAATCCGGACCTTCATCCTGAATAAGATCCTATCTTGTATGTTTACCCCCCCTGTACATACAGATTGCTCACATTAATCTGGACCTTCACCCTGAATAAGAGCCTATCTTATATGTTTTCCCCCACCCTGTACATATAGATTTCCCACATTAAAAATCATCCTATCTGCACCTAGTGCATTTTCTGAGACTTTAAACATCCAAGATGGTGGCTCATGGAGTCCCAAGCTGCCTGCAAACAGGAAGTGTCTTCTGACTTTGCTGCTCTGCATTCTGGGATTGCTGTCCTTTACCTGACCCCAGCTCTGCTCTGTCTGTGCAAAGCACAGCTATAACCCACCCCTGCACTTTATCCCACTCTCCTCTCCTCAGTATGTGATGCTTCTGAGTCAAGATGGCGGCGCCCGTATCCGAGTCCTGAACAGAGTTGCAACCCAGTGGGGGAAGGAATAATAAGTAAGCGACTAAAAACTTTAAATATATATAAATGTTATATGCTGGGGAATAGTTTTTTAAGGGTTTGGGCTTTTCATTAAATGATGCTGAAGGTCGGGGTTTAATTATAATGTTTATATCAATACAACAAAATTGTGTTCTAATAATCTTCAGTACTTTCTGCTATTTACAGGTGCTTTGTATTTTGACAAATGTCCGACAGAGCCCAAAGTTCCTCTCTATTTGGTAGTGGGCGGAGCATTTATTTTGGCTGGATTTATCCTCCTGCCGCTGAAGATGGTCTCGGTGAAATTGGTGTTTTGCTTGGAGGTCGGACTTAATCTTTTATCATTTTGCTGGTTTACTGCAGGTACGAAAAATGACACTTAGCGGGTGATTACTATGTTCTCTGCCATTCGCTACTTCACATAAAAGTATGTTTGCCGGACGCATGACGCACACGTGACATACCTCCAAAGTGTCCCTGATTTGGAGGGACTGTCCCTCTTTTGAGTCCATGCCCCCTGTCCCTCATTGTTCTCATTTGTCCCTCTTTGAGGTGTAACATGGAGATCTGAAACTTAAAACATAAGCCGCACCAGCCAGCCACCTAAAAGTGTACACACTCAAGTATACCAGCCAAAAAGAGGGAGGGGTCCCACCTACCCCCCAAAAACAAGTGGCACCACTATAATGATTTCTACAGATTCAAATATGTATTTAGCCATAATTAACAAACAACAATACAAATTAAAAGATCACTAAAAACATTTAATAACAAACAGATACTGGAGCAGGGGTACTCAACTACTTTGTGTGAAGGTCCACTTACCAGAGCCTGGCGTAGGGTGAAGGTCCGAGGGTAGGTGGGGGTGCAGGTCAGTGGCTGGGAAGGAGGGGGTAGGTGGGGGTGCAGGTCAGTAGCTGGGAAGGAGGGGGTAGGTGGGGGTGCAGGTCAGTGGCTGGGAAGGAGGGGGTAGGTGGGGGTGCAGGTCAGTGGCTGGGAAGGAGGGGGTAGGTGGGGGTGCAGGTCAGTGGCTGGGAAGGAGGGGGTAGGTGGGGGTGCAGGTCAGTGGCTGGGAAGGAGGGGGTAGGTGGGGGTGTAGGTCAGTGGCTGGGAAGGAGGGGGTAGGTGGGGGTGCAGGTCAGTGGCTGGGAAGGAGGGGGTAGGTAGGGGTGCAGGTCAGTGGCTGGGAAGGAGGGGGTAGGTGGGGGTGCAGGTCAGTGGCTGGGAAGGAGGGGGTAGGTGGGGTGCAGGTCAGTGGCTGGGAAGGAGGGGGTAGGTGGGGGTGCAGGTCAGTGGCTGGGAAGGAGGGGGTAGGTGGGGGTGCAGGTCAGTGGCTGGGAAGGAGGGGGTAGGTGGGGGTGCAGGTCAGTGGCTGGGAAGGGGGGGGTAGGTGGGGGTGCAGGTCAGTGGCTGGGAAGGAGGGGGTAGGTGGGGGTGCAGGTCAGTGGCTGGGAAGGGGGGGGTAGGTGGGGGTGCAGGTCAGTGGCTGGGAAGGAGGGGGTAGGTGGGGGTGCAGGTCAGTGGCTGGGAAGGGGGGGGTAGGTGGGGGTGCAGGTCAGTGGCTGGGAAGGAGGGGGTAGGTGGGGGTGCAGGTCAGTGGCTGGGAAGGAGGGGGTAGGTGGGGTGCAGGTCAGTAGCTGGGAAGGAGGGGGTAGGTGGGGGTGCAGGTCAGTGGCTGGGAAGGAGGGGGTAGGTGGGGGTGCAGGTCAGTAGCTGGGAAGGAGGGGGTAGGTGGGGGTGCAGGTCAGTGGCTGGGAAGGAGGGGGTAGGTGGGGGTGCAGGTCAGTGGCTGGAAAGGAGGGGGTAGGTGGGGGTGCAGGTCAGTGGCTGGCTGACGCAGTATGCCTCTCAGCCGGGGTTGCAGCTGTGGCCTGCACACCTGCCGTGGGATCAATTGAGGATCCCTGGGGTTGCACAGAGTCTCAGAGACAGGCCTAGGTCCTGATTTGGGATGCCCCAGGGATGGGGAATTATGCCTTCCTGGGAGGCTGACTTTTCTATTGAAGGTGGAGCAAACGTTTTAGAAGACTCTTAGTCTGCTTAGTTATGCCTCCTTACTCTGGCCCTGTGGGAAATAAACAGGCTGAAATAAATTGAAATAAATAAATAAATTTCACAGCATGAAATAAATTCATGCTGTAAAAGAGGAAGACATTTTTACGGTGAGTAATGGATTTTATTAATAATATTGCTGATACGAGTAATCTAGAATTTAGTTCTCTGATTTATCAGAAGAGTGATGGAGAGCTTTGGAGAGTAATGTATACTCAGCTCATTAAGGCTAACTTAGAAGTTGATAATTCTAGATTTTTATTAAAGAAATCTAAGACAAAGATCCAAAATGTATTTAAGATGTTTAAACTTTATAATGAAATTATTAATTACCGGAGCCTGGCGTAAGGTGAAGGTCCGAGGGTAGGTGGGGGTGCAGGTCAGTAGCTGGGAAGGAGGGGGTAGGTGGGGGTGCAGGTCAGTGGCTGGGAAGGAGGGGGTAGGTGGGGGTGCAGGTCAGTGGCTGGGAAGGAGGGGGTAGGTGGGGTGCAGGTCAGTAGCTGGGAAGGAGGGAGTAGGTGGGGGTGTAGGTCAGTGGCTGGGAAGGAGGGGGTAGGTGGGGTGCAGGTCAGTAGCTGGGAAGGAGGGGGTAGGTGGGGGTGCAGGTCAGTGGCTGGGAAGGAGGGGGTAGGTGGGGTGCAGGTCAGTAGCTGGGAAGGAGGGGGTAGGTGGGGGTGCAGGTCAGTGGCTGGGAAGGAGGGGGTAGGTGGGGGTGCAGGTCAGTGGCTGGGAAGGAGGGGGTAGGTGGGGGTGCAGGTCAGTGGCTGGGAAGGAGGGGGTAGGTGGGGGTGCAGGTCAGTGGCTGGGAAGGAGGGGGTAGGTGGGGGTGCAGGTCAGTGGCTGGGAAGGAGGGGGTAGGTGGGGGTGCAGGTCAGTGGCTGGGAAGGAGGGGGTAGGTGGGGTGCAGGTCAGTGGCTGGGAAGGAGGGGGTAGGTGGGGGTGCAGGTCAGTGGCTGGGAAGGAGGGGGTAGGTGGGGGTGCAGGTCAGTAGCTGGGAAGGAGGGGGTAGGTGGGGGTGCAGGTCAGTAGCTGGGAAGGAGGGGGTAGGTGGGGGTGCAGGTCAGTGGCTGGGAAGGAGGGGGTAGGTGAGGGGGCAGATCAGTAGCTGGGAAGGAGGGGGTAGGTGGGGGTGCAGGTCAGTAGCTGGGAAGGAGGGGGTAGGTGGGGGTGCAGGTCAGTGGCTGGGAAGGAGGGGGTAGGTGGGGTGCAGGTCAGTGGCTGGGAAGGAGGGGGTAGGTGGGGGTGCAGGTCAGTGGCTGGGAAGGAGGGGGTAGGTGGGGGTGCAGGTCAGTAGCTGGGAAGGAGGGGGTAGGTGGGGGTGCAGGTCAGTAGCTGGGAAGGAGGGGGTAGGTGGGGTGCAGGTCAGTAGCTGGGAAGGAGGGGGTAGGTGGGGGTGCAGGTCAGTGGCTGGGAAGGAGGGGGTAGGTGAGGGGGCAGATCAGTAGCTGGGAAGGAGGGGGTAGGTGGGGGTGCAGGTCAGTAGCTGGGAAGGAGGGGGTAGGTGGGGGTGCAGGTCAGTGGCTGGGAAGGAGGGGGTAGGTGGGGGTGCAGGTCAGTGGCTGGGAAGGAGGGGGTAGGTGAGGGGCAGATCAGTGGCTGGGAAGGAGGGGGTAGGTGGGGGTGCAGGTCAGTGGCTGGGAAGGAGGGGGTAGGTGAGGGGGCAGATCAGTAGCTGGGAAGGAGGGGGTAGGTGGGGGTGCAGGTCAGTAGCTGGGAAGGAGGGGGTAGGTGGGGGTGCAGGTCAGTGGCTGGGAAGGAGGGGGTAGGTGGGGGTGCAGGTCAGTGGCTGGGAAGGAGGGGGTAGGTGAGGGGCAGATCAGTGGCTGGGAAGGAGGGGGTAGGTGGGGGTGCAGGTCAGTGGCTGGGAAGGAGGGGGTAGGTGGGGTGCAGGTCAGTAGCTGGGAAGGAGGGGGTAGGTGGGGTGCAGGTCAGTAGCTGGGAAGGAGGGGGTAGGTGGGGGTGCAGGTCAGTAGCTGGGAAGGAGGGGGTAGGTGGGGGTGCAGGTCAGTGGCTGGGAAGGAGGGGGTAGGTGGGGTGCAGGTCAGTAGCTGGGAAGGAGGGGGTAGGTGGGGGTGCAGGTCAGTAGCTGGGAAGGAGGGGGTAGGTGGGGTGCAGGTCAGTAGCTGGGAAGGAGGGGGTAGGTGGGGGTGCAGGTCAGTGGCTGGGAAGGAGGGGGTAGGTGGGGGTGCAGGTCAGTGGCTGGGAAGGAGGGGGTAGGTGGGGGTGCAGGTCAGTGGCTGGGAAGGAGGGGGTAGGTGGGGGTGCAGGTCAGTAGCTGGGAAGGAGGGGGTAGGTGGGGGTGCAGGTCAGTAGCTGGGAAGGAGGGGGTAGGTGGGGGTGCAGGTCAGTAGCTGGGAAGCAGGGGGTAGTTGGGGGTGCAGGTCAGTGGCTGGGAAGGAGGGGGTAGGTGAGGGGGCAGATCAGTGGCTGGGAAGGAGGGGGTAGGTGAGGGGGCAGATCAGTGGCTGGGAAGGAGGGGGTAGGTGGGGGTGCAGGTCAGTGGCTGGGAAGGAGGGGGTAGGTGAGGGGGCAGATCAGTGGCTGGGAAGGAGGGGGTAGGTGGGGGTGCAGGTCAGTAGCTGGGAAGGAGGGGGTAGGTGGGGGTGCAGGTCAGTAGCTGGGAAGGAGGGGGTAGGTGGGGGTGCAGGTCAGTGGCTGGGAAGGAGAGGGTAGGTGGGGGTGCAGGTCAGTAGCTGGGAAGGAGGGGGTAGGTGGGGGTGCAGGTCAGTGGCTGGGAAGGAGGGGGTAGGTGGGGGTGCAGGTCAGTGGCTGGGAAGGAGGGGGTAGGTGGGGTGCAGGTCAGTGGCTGGGAAGGAGGGGGTAGGTGGGGTGCAGGTCAGTAGCTGGGAAGGAGGGGGTAGGTGGGGGTGCAGGTCAGTAGCTGGGAAGGAGGGGGTAGGTGGGGGTGCAGGTCAGTAGCTGGGAAGGAGGGGGTAGGTGGGGGTGCAGGTCAGTAGCTGGGAAGCAGGGGGTAGTTGGGGGTGCAGGTCAGTGGCTGGGAAGGAGGGGGTAGGTGAGGGGGCAGATCAGTGGCTGGGAAGGAGGGGGTAGGTGGGGGTGCAGGTCAGTGGCTGGGAAGGAGGGGGTAGGTGAGGGGGCAGATCAGTGGCTGGGAAGGAGGGGGTAGGTGGGGGTGCAGGTCAGTAGCTGGGAAGGAGGGGGTAGGTGGGGGTGCAGGTCAGTAGCTGGGAAGGAGGGGGTAGGTGGGGGTGCAGGTCAGTAGCTGGGAAGGAGGGGGTAGGTGGGGGTGCAGGTCAGTAGCTGGGAAGGAGGGGGTAGGTGGGGGTGCAGGTCAGTAGCTGGGAAGGAGGGGGTAGGTGGGGGTGCAGGTCAGTAGCTGGGAAGCAGGGGGTAGTTGGGGGTGCAGGTCAGTGGCTGGGAAGGAGGGGGTAGGTGAGGGGGCAGATCAGTGGCTGGGAAGGAGGGGGTAGGTGGGGGTGCAGGTCAGTGGCTGGGAAGGAGGGGGTAGGTGAGGGGGCAGATCAGTGGCTGGGAAGGAGGGGGTAGGTGGGGGTGCAGGTCAGTAGCTGGGAAGGAGGGGGTAGGTGGGGGTGCAGGTCAGTAGCTGGGAAGGAGGGGGTAGGTGGGGGTGCAGGTCAGTGGCTGGGAAGGAGGGGGTAGGTGGGGGTGCAGGTCAGTGGCTGGGAAGGAGGGGGTAGGTGGGGGTGCAGGTCAGTGGCTGGGAAGGAGGGGGTAGGTGGGGTGCAGGTCAGTAGCTGGGAAGGAGGGGGTAGGTGGGGGTGCAGGTCAGTAGCTGGGAAGGAGGGGGTAGGTGGGGGTGCAGGTCAGTAGCTGGGAAGGAGGGGGTAGGTGGGGGTGCAGGTCAGTAGCTGGGAAGCAGGGGGTAGTTGGGGGTGCAGGTCAGTGGCTGGGAAGGAGGGGGTAGGTGAGGGGGCAGATCAGTGGCTGGGAAGGAGGGGGTAGGTGGGGGTGCAGGTCAGTGGCTGGGAAGGAGGGGGTAGGTGAGGGGGCAGATCAGTGGCTGGGAAGGAGGGGGTAGGTGGGGGTGCAGGTCAGTAGCTGGGAAGGAGGGGGTAGGTGGGGGTGCAGGTCAGTAGCTGGGAAGGAGGGGGTAGGTGGGGGTGCAGGTCAGTAGCTGGGAAGGAGGGGGTAGGTGGGGGTGCAGGTCAGTAGCTGGGAAGGAGGGGGTAGGTGGGGGTGCAGGTCAGTAGCTGGGAAGGAGGGGGTAGGTGGGGGTGCAGGTCAGTAGCTGGGAAGGAGGGGGTAGGTGGGGGTGCAGGTCAGTAGCTGGGAAGCAGGGGGTAGTTGGGGGTGCAGGTCAGTGGCTGGGAAGGAGGGGGTAGGTGAGGGGGCAGATCAGTGGCTGGGAAGGAGGGGGTAGGTGGGGGTGCAGGTCAGTGGCTGGGAAGGAGGGGGTAGGTGAGGGGGCAGATCAGTGGCTGGGAAGGAGGGGGTAGGTGGGGGTGCAGGTCAGTAGCTGGGAAGGAGGGGGTAGGTGGGGGTGCAGGTCAGTAGCTGGGAAGGAGGGGGTAGGTGGGGGTGCAGGTCAGTGGCTGGGAAGGAGGGGGTAGGTGGGGGTGCAGATCAGTGGCTGGGAAGGAGGGGGTAGGTGGGGTGCAGGTCAGTGGCTGGGAAGGAGGGGGTAGGTGGGGATGCAGGTCAGTGGCTGGGAAGGAGGGGGTAGGTGGGGGTGCAGGTCAGTAGCTGGGAAGGAGGGGGTAGGTGGGGGTGCAGGTCAGTGGCTGGGAAGGAGGGGGTAGGTGGGGGTGCAGGTCAGTGGCTGGCTGACGCAGTATGCCTCTCAGCCGGGGTTGCAGCTGTGGCCTGCACACCTGCCGTGGGATCAATTGGGGATCCCTGGGGATGCACAGAGTCTCAGAGACAGGCCTAGGTCCTGATTTGGGATGCCCCAGGGATGAGGAATTATGCCTTCCTGGGAGGCTGACTTTTCTATTGAAGGTGGAGCAAACGTTTTAAAAGACTCTTAGTCTGCTTAGTTATGCCTCCTTACTCTGGCCCTGTGGGAAATAAACAGGCTGAAATAAATGAAAATAAATTCATGCTGTGAAAGAGGAAGACATTTTTACGGTGAGTAATGGATTTTATTAATAATATTGCTGATAAGAGTAATCTAGAATTTAGTTCTCTGATTTATCAGAAGAGTGATGGAGAGCTTTGGAGATGTATACTCAGCTCATTAAGGCTAACTTAGAAGTTGATAATTCTAGATTTTTATTAAAGAAATCTAAGACAAAGATCCAAAATGTATTTAAGATGTTTAAACTTTATAATGAAATTATTAATCCAGATGAAATGTGCAAAGATGGTTGTGTAGAGAAGCTGCAAGTTGCAACTGTGCAAACAGCACCCCCTGCTGGTTCCAAATGTGCTAATGTTCGTAGTGAGAAGATTCTCCAGCATGTTCCTGTGCGGACAATAGAAGAGCAGGGAACATCAGAAGTAAATTTTGATTGTGAAAATTGTCCTTTATTGGCAGATTATATAAGAAACTTAGAAAATCCGTTAACTACCAGGGAACAGCTATTAGGAAAATTAAGTAATGAAATGAAAATCATATCAGCAAATACTAAAAAAACTGATAAGAAAGAAGGTAAGCCTGGTCCTTCAAGAACAAAAGCAGGCATACAGAAAGAATCTTATATTCCTGATTTGGTCTCTTTAGAGTTGGAGAATATTAAAAGGGATGAAATGGAGATGAGGAATAAAAAACTTTTAGATAATTCAGTCAGAGTTAATATTAAGATTCACAAACAATTAATGAAGATTTTAAAGTATATTCCAGCATATGACCAGAATGTTGATGCATTTTGAAATGCAGATGTGTTTGAATTATTTACTGACAGATATTGCCCTCGATTCAAAGAGCAAAAGTTAATTGAAAGTTGATTGATTCGGATCGAGAATCGTAAGTTTGGGTGGGTGTTAGTCATTTTTTCCTGTTTTTTTGGCCATTTCCGACTCGCACGAGCCTACGTACGATTTCGTATATGCTCTCGGAAGTTCGTTCCTAAATTTTAGGTTCAAAACCTAAAACTTAGGATCAAAACGAAAAACTTAGGATCAAAACGAAAAACTTAGGATAATCGGATGTGTTTACGTGTGATTCAGAGAGCAGTTTTCCAACCTCTAATTACGTTTTAAAAGAAAGCCACTGCCGACACCTTTTAGCAGTCGTATTGCTGTTCTTGAACAGGTTTTTTGGCTATGTGGAGGAGTCTGCGCGTCTTGAGCTCCAATGAACTGCATGTATCAGCATGGCCGAGGCCATAAATTGTATGGCAATGCATACCTGATTCATGTATGCCTTATAAAAGCATTTTAATGTGGACCTTAATTAGTCCTTTGCATGTAAACCTTTATTTTGCAATACATCCATATATTTGCGTTAATTAAAGAAACTTATGTCCTTTGTTATTTATTTTTAAATTGATGTACTAGAATAATATTTTTAGTTTGAATTTATTGGTGTAGTTGTTTACCTTTGCTTTGTTTAATTATTTAAGCACATCTTTGGTCAGATGCATCACACTTACTGAGGAGAGGAGAGCGGGATAAAGTGCAGGATGTGGGTTACTGCTGTATTTTGCACAGACACAGCAGAGCTGGGGGCACGGAAAGGTCAGAAATCAAAGAATGCAGAGCAACACAGTCACAAGGCCCTTTCTGTTTGCAGGCTGCCCGAGAATACCTGACCCGCCATCTTGGCTGTTTCTAGGCTCATAACATGCAGAAGTTGCTGGGTGTTTTTTAATTTTTGAGAGCAATCTGTATGTAGAGGGTGTGGGTAACCACGCCAAAAATTTAAAGTTGTACCATTTGAAGCCAAAATATTAAAATTAAATCCACAAGTAAAAAATGCAAGTTAACTAAAAATTAAACAAAGTAAGATTTACTTATGCAAATGCATTCATTAACGGTTGGTTACTACAAAATGAATGAAATAAAGAAAAATAAAAGAGCAAATATTTAGAATGCACTTTAATGAGGTAAGTTTGTAGTGCGCAGCCGCAAGATCAGAAGGATTTACGTCCAGACAAAAAAGGAAAAAGGGCAAAACCAATGTTGCAACCTGAGAAATGAAACGGAAAATTCAGGATGGAAACTGACATAGGTCTGATTCCCGAACTGCCATACGAACGGACGGACATTTTAGGATAGAAACGTATTTGCTTATAGAATCACTCGCAAGTTCATACGAACGCACGAGCGTACGGGAAAAATAGGATGATCGTGACCCAAATCCAAGCTGTTACATGTTTCTGTGAATCGACCCAATTGTCTAAATGATGAACAGAAGAATAAGTTGTTTAGGGTTTGGATACCGGCAAATATGATCAGACGTGTTGAGCTTTCTCCAGTAAATATAGATGGAGAATTAGTTCACAGTACACGGGCAGACAGATTAAGACAGTTAATACATTTTGTTAATGGTGAATTTCCAGATTTTGAGGTGTTGAATAACTTAAAACCCTCACCCGATGAAGATGTTTATGCCTTCATGGAAAAATTTGAACAGGCATATAGACTAATAATAGGAATTCCTGAGGATGAGGAACCTAATAGCATGATAAAAACTTTTGTTAGGAATTTTGACTTCCTTGATCCAGTCTCAAAAATGTTAGCAAGTGAAAAAGATTCTATGCAGGAAGCTGCAGCATTTATAGACAAAATAAGGAGACAGTTAAAATATAGCACTAATAAGGCAACCATTTCAGTTATTCAAAAGAGGGACGCACCTTTTCAGCAAGTGAGATCTAAGAGGCCGATTCATTAATAGCGCCAGGTAGCAACAGATGAGCGACTGTAGCGTGATTTTTTCTGCGCCAGCCAGTATTCGCTGTGCTTGGCCGGCGTTAGCTTGATGACAGCGACTCAGTCGGTGTGCGGTAATGTTGAATACGGGCTGGGGGGTCGCTGTTTCACAGGTCCAGCGTTGTATGTGAGCGCCTGACAACGAATGGCCAGAGCGAACGGCTAGCTTCATATTCATCAACAAATCACGCTCCGAATGTGCTGTCGCTGTCCATTCCTTGTTTAAACCCCAGAGCGCTGGCGGCGATGTGTATTAACTAGTTTTTAACCCCTAAACAACCATATTTTTTGAATGTAACATTATACATGTTTTTAGAATCATTTTGTAATATGAATACATTAATCTCAGACCTGTAATATCAATTCTGCACATATTTTTTTTAATTTTTTTTTTTTACTTAAAAATAAATCCTAACATTGCAGAAGTGGTCTCCGATTTTTTTACATAAAAAAAAATCAAAAAAAAAATTAATACCAATTAATTAGGAATAATTACAGATTGCTCCATTGAAATGCATTGGACATCGCCAGGGAGCGACAGCTCATACCTGGCGCTGTGAGGGAATTTGCAGCGGCGCTGTTCGGTCCAGGCGGCTTCATGATGAATGCCGCGCTAGCCGTCGCTCTCGCCGGCGCTAGCCTCATTTTGCTTGATAAATGCGTCATTGTGACCGCCGCCGGGCGTACTTGAGTCGGTAGTCGCCGTTAGCTGCCGCTACCTGGCGCTCGTCAGACACTACCTGGCGCTATCGCTTGATGAATAAGGGCATAAATCTTTCCCTGCAGCCACCTATAGGTATAACAGGGAAAGGCAGATAAATCCAAAGAATGTTATCTGTATGAAAGAAATTAATGAAGATGCAGAAAATATTGAGTACAGCAAAGAGAATGAGATGCTGACTGATAATATAATGGATGTAGATTGTACTGCAAAGTATGTTTCATATGTTTCCATACTGGATGAGGCAAATAAATGTGTAAATGTGTTGCCCCAGAAACAGCAGATTAATTCTGAGCTGGAAACAGTTCCTGTTGCACAAGGCGGTAAATTTAAAGTAAGAACTAGGGATGTACATTGTTATTCTTGTGGAGGAATTGGACATGTTTCGGGGAGGCCGATTCATTAATAGCGCCAGGTAGCGACAGATGAGCGCCAGTAGCGTTATTTTCTCTGCGCCAGCTAGTATTCGCTGTGCTTGGCCGGGGTTTGCTTGTTGACAGCGACTCAGTCGGTGTGCGGTAATGTTGAATACGGGCTGGGGGGGTCGCTGTTTCACAGGTTCAGCGTTGTATGGGTGCGCCTGACAACGAATGGCCAGAGCGAACGGCTTGCTGCAGATTCATTAACAAATCACGCTCCGAATTTTTTCGCGCTGTGAATTCCTTGTTTAAACCCCAGAGCGCTGGCGGCGATGGATTTAAAATAGTTTTTAACCCCCAAACAACCATATTTTTTGATTGTAAAATTATACAAGTTTTTATAAACATTTTGTAATATGAATACATTAATATCAGACCTGTAATATCAATTCTGCACAAAATCTTGTTTTGTTTTTTTTTTACCTTAAAAAAAAATCCTAACATTGCAGAAGTGGTCACAGAATTTTTGACATTAAAAAAAACAAAAAAACCATTAATAGCAATTAATTATGATTAATTAAAGATTGCTCCATTGAAATGCATTGGACATCGCCAGGGAGCGACAGGTCAGACCTGGCGCTGTGATGGGATTAGCAGCGGCGCTGTTCGTTGCAGTCGGCTACATGATGAATCCCGCGGTAGCTGTCGCTCTAGCCGGCGCTAGCCTCATTTAGCTTGATAAATGCGTCATTGTGGCCGACGCCGGGCGTACTTGAGTCGGTAGCCACCGTTAGCTGGCGGGACCTGGCGCTCGTCAGACACTACCTAGCGCTATCGCTTGATGAATAAGGGCATAGGTGTTGTAACAGTTTTCATAATGAAAAGCACACTAGAATTAATAGACCTAAAACTTTCAGGACGTATAAAAGAGATACAGAAGTATATACACCACGCTGGGGGCATAATTCTCAAACAAAGAGAATTCCTTTCTTTGGAAACACCAGAGAAAGAGCTGCACATAGGAATGTAAAGGAAAGAAGGTGGGGCACAAGAACACAAATCTTCCTAGATTTGATTCAGAGTGGTGTGCCCATAGCAGAGATTGATAATATGCCTACATCTTATCTGTGGAAGGTTTGGAAACAAATGAAGCAGCAAGAAAATTTGAAATTCGCCCAACCCAAGTGGGTGGCGACTAGTGATGTCACTTCAGTCCCTTCTGCCCAAAGAAATCCGAACATTTCGAGAGGTAGCAGGAAAGTTATTGATTAATGGCAGAGGATGGGAGGTGCCATTCCTCTGAAATAACTTTTAATGCTAGAGTGTAGGGGGGAAGGGATAATGATTGAATTGAGTACAAAGAAAACCATATATGGCTAAAAGGGTTTGCTAATTTTTAAAGGCACTTCAAATATGGTTAGTTGAGATATAACATCTAGAATTGGTGGTTATGAACTAATTTTTTAGTCAGATTAAATTCCTTAAAAGTCATTCATAGATATGAGGTTGTGATTAATGAAATTAAATAATTGATTATAGGTATCGCTAATCTGATATAATTATTCTATAAAGAGTTAGAGTGGAAAATATATTTGTGTAACAGATGTGATTTTAGAAGACCATAGATGGACAGATTCGATTGACTCATTTCCTGTGGAGCAAAATTATAAATTAAGTTTAGAAGTGAGTTGTACATTGATTACTGTAGGAAAAAAATAAAATATTGAGGGTAAGGATTATTTTGGCTCACCTCAAGATTCAATAGATTGTCCAGTAGAGCGATCAGATTGTATCTGATCGGACCAGTCTCAGTTGTAACACCGATATTTGCTTCAAGAGCTAGTCTGAAGAGAGAAATTCCTTTGTTGGATAATTACCAACAGATGGCCATTAGACTTAGAGGCCGATTCATTAATAGCGCCAGATGAGCGACTGTAGCGTGATTTTTTCAGCGCCAGCCAGTATTCGCTGTGCTTGGCCGGCGTTAGCTTGATGACAGCGACTCAGTCGGTGTGCGGTAATGTTGAATACGGGCTTAGGGGTCGCTGTTTCACAGGTTCAGCGTTGTATGTGAGCGCCTGACAACGAATGGCCAGAGCGAACGGCTAGCTTCATATTCATTAACAAATCACGCTCCGAATTTGCTGTCGCTGTCCATTCCTTGTTTAAACCCCAGAGCGCTGGCGGCGATGGGTGTTAACTAGTTTTTAACCCCTAAACAACCATATTTTTTGATTGTAACATTATACATGTTTTTAGAATTATTTTGTAATATGAATACATTAATATCAGACCTGTTAGATCAATTCTGCACAAATTTTTGTTAAAATTTTTTTTTACTTAAAAATAAATCCTAACATTGCAGAAGTGGTCTCCGAATTTTTAACATTAAAAAAAAAAAAAAAAAAAAATTAATACCAATTAATTATAATTAATTAAAGATTGCTCCATTGAAATGCATTGGACATCGCCAGGGAGCGACAGCTCATACCTGGCGCTGTGAGGGAATTTGCAGCGGCGCTGTTCAGTCCAGGCGGCTTCATGATGAATGCCGCACTAGCCGTCGCTCTTGCCGGCGCTAGCCTCATTTTGCTTGATAAATGCGTCATTGTGACCGCCGCCGGGCGTACTTGAGTCGGTAGCCGCCGATAGCTGGCGGTACCTGGCGCTCGTCAGACACTACCTGGCGCTAGCCCGTGATAAATAAGGCCCTTAGAGAGAGATGACTGTACTTTTAAAGGAATAATCAACACTAACAACACTTTCCTAACATATTTAAACTAATATAAGCAAGTAAAATTCATATCAAGTTATTAATATTTCTAAAGTAAAAGACAAGTTTTAAGGTTAAGTTTTTAAAGTAACTAAGGATCTTAAAAAGTATTTATTCCCACATAATCTTAGATGATTAAGGGAAAATAGGGCTAGTGGGAGAAATAAACAGCTGGAGTCAATTAACAGATCCTATACATGAGAGATATGCATCTGCTTGTAAGTGGCATTTTAAATTTAGAAGTTTTGAATTGGATTGTATAGAAATGTGAAGGAAAACAGAAGAATATATTTCATGTTTCACTGATGCATGCTCAGATAAGCTGATCAGAGGGTGTCTCAGAAGCTTGTTTTCAAGAGAAAAGAGATTCTGGTGACATGACTTGAGTGGGAGATATGCTTCTGTTATTCCAAGGCATTTTCTTCAAAAATTTTGTAACAAGAATGGGATCAAGACATAAGTTACTGGGAAGAAATTAAGCAAATTGTATTTGACGTCATACAATTATTGTTTAATTTGTATCCGGATCTATATCCCAACATTGACTTAAATATTGACAATGCACTAATAAAGTATTTGTGATGCAGATTAAAACGTAATAATATATACTGATTGTTAGGGTGAACAGTGCCAAAACAAGTTTTAAGGAAACTGGATTTGGAGTATAATTTATGTGAATTTAGATAAGAATGTTATGAAATTATTTGCTTAAAGAAATTGATGCTGCCAAATTTTATGTTAAAGGAAAGAAAACCGAGGCTGACTATATAAGGAATGGTGACGGAAAAGATGACGCAAAGCCCTGAAGTTGGAAGGAATGAGAAGAAGAAAGGAGTAACATGACAAGATAAGAAGCCATGATGAAAAGTTCACCAAAAGGAGAAGAATATGATGAATATCATGAAGACTCCTATTTCATCATAGAAGAAATAAAGATATATAACATAACTTAAGAGTGCAATTAACACTTCCATTGCAGCAAATGATCTGATGAAGTCTTGCCAAAGAAGTGATCGTCCCAAGGCAGAAAAGAAGAACAGAATGAAAGGAAGATTAACCAGTGACATGATGAAAAAGAAATCTGTTATATAAAAATGTTGTGAATTAGTTTTTTTCAAGGAAGTGACACCTATTTACATATTTACATTAGGTTTAGGGAACCAAAATAGAGCATTACACCTAAAGGTCTACCTATTAGCATAATAAGTGGAGGTGTATAGCGGTGCTTATGAAATGTTACCATATGGGTTAAGAGGATTTTTTTTGGGGTCACTAATGAAAAGGGTAAATATGTTCATAGTGGTTTGGTGGGAGGAGTCAGAAGGGGTTAAGAATTTAGATTCTGAGTCTTGACTCTTCTTTGATCTATCACAACCAGATTTTCTTTTAATACTCAAACACTTGCCACTGGGAGTATAGATGTAAAAAGGGGATTCATTCTTCTTGGAGGAACAAGGTCATGAGCAAATGAATAATATGAAACAAGGGTCTAGCTTGTTATCTTGAGGATATTATGCTTTTGCTCTTGACATTGTTAGGCCAAAGCCTGAACTGAGGGATATATCATCGGGTTTGCTCTTCCAATCCAGGTTATTTGTTTAATTAGTTAAACAAATGATAAACAGGGGGATAATCAAATTTCCTGGGTACATTTGACATATGAGACTTCATTATACAGTATCAGGACTAGAGGTGTCTAAATTTAACAGGAATTGTTCTATTCTCTGTTATACTGGTAAAGGGTTAAGAAGATATGTCTCATGCTTCCATATTTGTTTTAATTTTGAATTAATTTGAATTAATTTAAATTCACTCAGAAATGGGCACAGGAGGTAAGGAATTAGGAGGTTTAGTTACAATCAAGTGGATATTAAATTGCAAATGATTGTTAAAACCTGGAATAGATTGAACATGATCGATATCATCTCTTTGGGATACTTTGGAGAGGAAGGGTTATAACCATCAATGAACAGAGTCATTCATAGCAAGGTCTGCAGGAAATGTTAATATAACTCGAGTCATTTTGTTTGTTTTGTAAATTATTAGGATAATCGATTTATTTGTATATTTTAATATTTTGTTAACTTAGTTTAGAATTTGGATCAGTAGTTTTAGCAGTCAAAATGATAAAGGAAATAGAGGTAAAAATAAATATTTCCTTTGGTTCAGCAAGTTCTGAGATTGGAATCATGTTTCTTGGTGAGTTAACCCACAGTTGAATGAATGTGAAACGAATGCTGAAAAAGTGGATAGATGGCATTTTAACTAATAATAACCCTGCATTAATAATTTGAGATCTTAACAGGGGGAATTGTAAGAAGGTTCCAGAGGAATAAAATGTTTATGATCTCAATTATTAATGAATTATTATTAAATCACTAATATTACTGGAAAATAGGTAACTTGGATGAATGGAGTCTGTGGATTTTTACCTGGTTATTATGATTCTGATCCAGGGCTGGCTGATGCACATATAATATAAAGTTTATTTTGGTTAATTGCCTCAATGTTCGATATATATATATATATATATATATATATATATATATGTGTGTGTGTATGTGTATGCACAGACTCAAGTAATGTTTGGGTTAGCTTCTCCTAGTAATTACCTTAACTTCGACCATTTAACTGAAACCATATGTTTGTACTACATGACTGCTTCTTTGTAATAGGAGGTGTAGCGATAACCCTTATCGCCGGAGGGCTTCACCGCCCGAGACGTCCTTTCCCAATGGTGAGAGGTGCTGTGTAAAGTCCAAAAGACAGAGCGTCTGTCACGGGAGGACAGTTGGAGGTGGAGAGATTTAGGAATAACATTTAAGGAGGAGAATGTGGGGGAAGGGGTCACTCTTCTCTTCTCTTGGGTCTCTTTGCTTTGGGTCTTTGAACGGACAACATGTGAGACATGTAAGAGATCGCCACATAGGCAGTATGGTGGGGGTTGGGCGGAAGACAAAAGACTCTAGTTTGAATTTACCTAAGAATGATTGCTGCATTTTCCTATGGACACTGCTTACAATTCTGTACATTGTAACTTCATATCATATTTACACCATTCATATTATTATTTCCCTGTAATGTAATCAGCTCTATTTTATATAAAAATCAATTTATTGATTTTTGGTTTTGGCCAATACTTGCTTAAATTACTATAGCTGAGATCAGATTCTGGATGGCCCAAAACAGTCCTTGTTAAGGAAAGAAATATCACAAATAATGATATTTTACACAGACCATGAGTCTTATGAGACTTTAGATCCACTTTAAAGGTGAAGCACTTGGGGGGGCTAGGAGGGAGCATTAAATAAGTGACCCTATCAGAATAACTGTATCCCTAACTTACACTTTGTGCAATCCTGTCGTCCAGCATTGCTCCTCCTGACGCTGCCTGATGCTAATGATGAGTCATTGATGTCAGCACACTGGCCGCTTCTGTGCTCCGTCGCCTGTCTGCAGCCTGTGTGCAGCAAAGCATGACAGGCTTTGTTCCCGCGCCTCCCGGCTCCCCTCCGCTTTGCTCTGTTATCTCCTCTCCAGCCATCCTCCCCCTGCGGCGCTGCCAGTGCACGATGAGGTAGCAGGGAGACAGGTGGCAGGAACTAAAAATATATTTGTGTGTTCCTGTGGGGGGCACTAAAAGACAGCACACAGCTCAGTGAGAGCTCTGCTGGAAGCGCGGCCGGAAGAAATATCATTCTGTGAAACAGCTCCAGGGACACTACACCAGCCCTGGGCAGCGGTCCGGACAAATGGCGTCTGCGGTCCGGATTTGGACCGCGGTCCGCCATTTGAGTACCCCTGTACTAGAGGGTGCTGATGTCAAGCCAGCTATAAGTAATGATAATCACTATTAACACTAAAGTGCATGTGCAAAAATCACATCTATAATATCCCATAAATCATAATATTATGTGCAAACATATCTGCAAAGTGCAAATTGCTACTAACATAATGAGGACAAAACCGGGTGAAGAGAGGGACATTGGAACAAACACATGTAAAGCAAAAAATATATCTTACAAATCCATGTAATATAACAGGCTGGCAAACAGCACTGTGTCCCCCTGGCCGACGCGTTGCGTAACGGCTACCCCGTCACTTCATCAGGGCAAATCGTATCATGATTGAAGGGAGATGTGATTTTTGCACATGCACTTTAGTAAGAGGGACTCTAGGACTTTGGGCATAAGGAGCAGCCCTTGTTAATAGTGATTATCATTACTTATAGCTGGCTTGACATCAGCGCCCTCTAGTGTCTGTTTGTCATTACATGTTAAGTGATGTTCTAATTTGTATTGTTGTTTGTTAATCATGGCTAAATAAACATTTGAATCTGTAGAAATCATTATAGTGGTGCCACTTGTTTTTGGGCTTTTTGGGGGCTAGGAGGGACCCCTCCTTCTTTTTGGCTGGTAATCTGCAGATCTGCCGCAATAAATGTTTCATTTGCCTATTTAAAGTGTTTCTATTGTAACTGTGTGGCCTAATTAACAAATGCCCCACTTTCCCACCCTGAAAAGTTGGTAGGTATGGTGACAGACCAGCAAGTAAGCAAAACTTACTGCAGCAAACGCTACAACTAAATATAAATTTTCGCCTAGTTCTGAATCCGCCTCAAGGTAAACAATGAAAGTGAGTGGTAGTTTTCTCTCCTAAAAATGGAGCGAGTTTTCTAGGGATCTATTCAGAACCAGGTGAGAATTCTCGCTTCTTTTTTTAGGAGCAAAAACTGCCATTGACTTTCATTGTCTTACCGGGTGTAAATTTTCACCTGGCTCTGAATCAGCCCCAAGGTAGACAATGAAAGTAAATGGCATTTTTCTCTCCTAAAAACGGAGTGAAAATTCCCACCTCGGCTCCATACACAAGCTTTGACTGGAAGGAATTAACAAAATCGTCCACAGCTTGACCAACATAAATTACCATAGGTCCATTAACATTTACCCAAATATTAACACAGTAACACATGTCCTTATTGCATTCGCATTGCGGGGCATAAAAAATACATGGCTTCATTTATCAGCCAAAAACCAGAAAACTTAGCGGAAGCCGCAATTAAAGTGAACCAAAACCAACGGAGATCGGCCGAAGAATCTAAGATTCCAGGGTCGCTTTATTCCCTCTCCCTGGGGCAACCAAAAAGGGTGGGAGCGGATCTGAGCGTGCGGATTGGACGAGAGGCCGCGCATGCGCAGTAGGACCATGAAGAGGTGAGTTTGTGCGATCTAGGGGGGGTTTCACACAGTGGGGCAACGACCAAACCAGGATAGGATGCGATATTTCCAAAATTTGTAGCAGAAGGACTCGTGGGGCTGATTCACTACTAACGTCAAGTATCGGCAGATGAGCGTCTGTATAGCGGCACTTAGAGCGACCACTAGTAGACGCTGTTAGCGGGTAACTTAGCTCCTCAGTCGCTGTAGTAAGCTGGCCGGTATTGATGAATATGATGTGTGTTGGGCGCTCTAACACCAGTACAGCGCTGCAGGGAGCGCCAGCACAGTGTGTCCGGCACTCAGCGCTCCACACCATACTTATCAAAAAAGGACACACACACAGCATCGGCGCTCTAAAGCTGGGCACTGTAACATAGAGCAGCAGACACTGTTGTGCCAGACCTGTAAATACAATTTTGCATAAAAATATAAAAAGTCTGAAAAAAATGTATAAAAGTGTTTGTTTGCAGCCAGGAGAGGTCACGCAACGATTGGAGCAAAAAAAAAAACATGTCAAACACACTGTTTAAACACAAACAAATGAACGGCCATTGAAATGTATGGGAGAGTGGCACTGAGCGAAAGGTAATACCTGGCTCTCTGGAAGCTAGAGCACCGGCGCTATACACAGAGCCGCCTGTAATAATACATGTGACGCTACATGGCGCTGTTAGAGGCGCTCACCAAATTCGCTTTCTTAAATGTGGTTTTGCGTACAGCGCCTGACGTTCACCAGACGCTGCCTGCAGCTATGAGGCGCTACCTGGCGCTATCCCTTCTTGCTAGAAGTTTGTGTACGGGTTCGGTGTTCGTCCGAACCATAATGCGTGTAGGTTAGACGGAGGGAGACTTTAGATGCAACGAGGGACCGTTATGGAGTTGTAAAACTTTTCATTGGTAAAAACCATGCTGCTAGAGTCGGTCTGATTTTTATCAATGAAAATGACAGCCAGCATTATTATTATTTAGTTATTTTTCATTCAATACAATTTTTTTTTTAGGAAAAAAAGCATGAGCGTTTAATGACCTTTTTAGTTTCATTGAAAAAAACAGACCCAGTATCATTTTTATAAATGAAAATGACAGCCAGCCTTTTTTTTTTTTAAGATTATTTAAAGTGGACCAACACCCACTCCTGATCGGCCCGGGAATCTATAAGATTCCCGGGCCGATCAGCTCCCTCCCCGCGGGGCATCCGAGATCGGGATACCCCGCTGTGTGAAACCCCCCAGAAAGCCCCCTAAAAACTTACCCTATCGGCGACGGACACACATTGGGTGTGTTTTTATTTCACCCCAAGTGTAAACAAAAACACACCCAATTTAACTACTTGACAATGCTACGTCTCCTTTCTTCTATATAGCGCAGTGCGCCTTCCTCTGCCAGGCCTTCTCTGCATCTTCGGGGCTCTTCAGTTCCCCTCCAGCGCCAGGGTGTAAGGACTGATGCCAATCGCTGCTGTTGGAAGAACAGGGGGACAAAAGGTCCCCCTTTCCTTCAACCTCACTATCCAGCGAGAGTAATGAGTTTGGGTGGAGGGGAGCCATCTTTTATACTAAGAGGCAGAGCCTCCCTGGGATTTCCCCTATGTGACTAAATACATCACAGCAGGGACGGGGCATTGAACCCATCTCTTACCATGTCCCCCAAGCAAGTGAAAAAATGATACCACACATGAATATTTTTATATAATTTAATATTCTTAGTTTAACGACTCACCAGTCCCTCGTCTTCTTTCTTCTATCCAGCCCCATTGGGTCTCCTCCCCATCGGGTCTCTGCTGTCCCAAGCCTGTCCCACATGCTCAGCTGTGTGTCACCATACATTTACCTGCCCGATCCCGCAGTGTTCTCTGCTGGCGTTATACCATTGCCGACCTAGCTTGCCCGACCATTCCCTGACCCTGCCGCCTGAGCCGACCTTTGCCTGGATTCCGACTACGTTCCTGCCTCATCCCCTGCACTGCGACTCTCTGATTACCCAGTTTGACCCTTGGTGTGACCTTTTGACCTTTCTCACGTTTCTCCCTTGGCGCTGAGGACTGATTAATCCGTTAGGACCCCAAAAAAATGATGGGGGTCCCCACTACCCAGCATAACCAACCCCGGGGACCAGCTATACAGGGCTTGTAGAACAGGGCGGGGGGCCACCAAAGCTGGCTCCTGCACCCTGTTCTACAAGCCCTGTATAGCTACAAAGCCAAATGGCCCCTGGCCTTTGGGGAGGCAGGTAATTGGGGGGGCCGGGCTTAATGGCAAGTCACCCACTAGCCACAGGTAACTTGCTATTGGGGTTTCATGGATTCCCAAGCATCTTGGTAGGGCGAGGCATCATGGGCCAGAGGAGCGGGACTGAAGATGGAGGAGCGGTTGAGCGAGCAACGCTGCCATAATCCATGCTCCACTACCGATACACTTCCCCATAGGCAGTGTGGCATTTCCCCCCTCCCATTCCCCATAGGCAGTGTGGCATTTCCCCCCTCCCATTCCTCATAGGCAGTGTGGCTTTGCCCCCCCTCCCATTCCCCATAGGCAGTGTGGCATTTCCCCCCCCTCCCATTCCCCATAGGCAGTGTGGCTTTGCCCCCCTCCCATTCCCCATAGGCAGTGTGGCTTTGCCCCCCTCCCATTCCCCATAGGCAGTGTGGCATTTCACCCCTCCCATTCCCCATAGGCAGTGTGGCATTTCCCCCCTCCCATTCCCCATAGGCAGTGTGGCATTCCCCCCTCCCATTCCCCATAGGCAGTGTGACATTTCCCCTCCCATTCCCCATAGGCAGTGTGGCATTTCCCCCTCCCATTCCCCATAGGCAGTGTGGCATTCCCCCCTCCCATTCCCCATAGGCAGTGTGACATTTCCCCTCCCATTCCCCATAGGCAGTGTGGCATTTCCCCCCTCCCATTCCCCATAGGCAGTGTGGCATTTCCCCCTCCCATTCCCCATATAGGCAGTGTGGCATTTCCCCCCTCCCATTCCCCATAGGCAGTGTGGCATTTCCCCCCTCCCATTCCCCATAGGCAGTGTGACATTTCCCCTCCCATTCCCCATATAGGCAGTGTGGCATTCCCCCCTCTCATTCCCCATAGGCAGTGTGGCATTCCCCCCTCCCATTCCCCATAGGCAGTGTGGCATTCCCCCCTCCCATTCCCCATAGGCAGTGTGGCATTTCCCCCCTCCCATTCCCCATAGGCAGTGTGGCATTTCCCCCCTCCCATTCCCCATAGGCAGTGTGGCATTTCCCCCTCCCATTCCTCATATAGGCAGTGTGGCATTCCCCCTCCCATTCCCCATATAGGCAGTGTGGCATTTCCCCCCTCCCATTCCCCATAGGCAGTGTGGCATTCCTCCCTTCCATTCCCCACAGGTAGTGTGACACCACCTATCTCATAGGCAGTGTGGCAATGCCCCTCATCTCATAGGCAATGTGGTAATCCCCCCCCCCCCATTCACCATAGACAGTGTGGCATTCCCCCCTCCTATTCCCCACCCAAGTGTTTGTGTTAGCGTGTGCTGACATCCGAGAGGCAGTGGCGGTGCCGGAAGCCAGACCAGGGACAGCGTACAGCGTTCATTTACCCCCCCTGGCTACTGCTCTGCTGGCCTCCTGGTGGGCGAGACGCAGTCGGCGAGACTCATGTAAGTATACTTTTTTTTACATTTGCACAATAAGACGTGTTGACATTCCCCTCCCACTTTTGGGGAAAAAAGTGCGTCTTATAGGGTGAAAATACAGTATACATAAAACATTATATACTGAACAAAACCACACCACTATATATATATATATATATATATATATTCTACTATAAAATTGTGAACAACCAAAAGTGTACTGACCTAATAATGAAATGTTGTGCGGAGAGTGGCACCGGCTCCTATGCGTTACGCAGCCATACGGGTGGTATACCGGCCACTTCTTCCAGGACCCAGAGCTGTATATCCACATTGCTTCTAACAGGAGGCTCATGCTACTGCTATGTGTACTGCAGTTTTTGCATCTCCGCACCCCATTCGTTTGTTTTTCTGGACAGTACTTTTTTCTAATATATATTATTTATTTCATGAATGTGTTTTATTCTAAATGTCTCTTGTTCTAGGGAGCATCTGGGTTTTCAGCATCTTCCAAAATGACCCAAGAGACTGTGAAGATCTAGTTTATTATTTTGCGTTCGGAGTCCTGATATTTGAATATATCTTTTTAGCCTTTATTTCCACAATCGTTTTCCTTTGTTCGTGTAGCGTGCGTTTCTTGGTAAGTCATTACATGTACTGCATTATTATTATTATTATTATTAATAATAATATAAAAATAATATTTGTTGTTATTTTTTGTTATTTTATTATTATCATTGCTAAAAATAATAGTTTAATAATAATAATTATAATAATATGACCTTCTTGTAAAGAGAAGCAACCCCTCGGCTCAGAGTCTAGAGGACTCTAGGTTCGGTGGTCTTCTTTGTGTGGCATCCTGAATTGGGATCCCCAGGGATCATCCTTACACATCAGCTCACAAGGAGATCCTATGGCGCATGCATGGCTGAATCTTGCTGTACCTCTATACAAGGTGCATAGCTGAGGCAGGCATTTCTGAATGGTTGGCATGGGGTAGGTGGGGGTGCGCTCTATTCAGTTTTGTTTGCCACCCTAAGCTCAGAGTGGTAAAGCAAAATCTGGACAGAACAGGAGTCGGCCGGCAGCCCACAAATGCACCATGGGATCAATGCAATAAACATTGCGGGCATTCCGAATTGAATCTGGATGCCCCAGGCAAGATGAATGAAATGGTGGAATTATCAGGTTTTATTCCTCTTTAAATGCATGTTGTATGCAGCCAGATAAACCGGAGAGGTCGTGAGGGGCACTCGATCTCAGGGTCGCCCGATACACTAGCCTTCCAGTTGCTCCCAATGTGTAGGCTCTAGCTGAAAGCAAGCATGCTGATTGGCTGAATGTCCCATTCAGCTGACCAATCCGCTCGCTCTCACTCAGCTTCCTTTCGGCTCCGCTGATGGCTAAGCCACCTGGACAGCTAAGCAACTGAGTGCGCAGCAGGCCGCATCCCCTGCTCACCTTCCAGCTTTGACGTGCTCGCACTGGCGGGGTGGTTTACACAGCGGGGCATCCCTATTCGGTTCTAAGACTCCAGGGCCTGAGAAGTTCCTCTTTAAGTTAGTTTACTGTATCAAGGCCTTGCTGATACATTGTATCCCAGGCTTTATACCTAGGCATCTACCATTGATTCAAAAGTTTACTATAAGTTTTTTTTCCACTTTCAGATTCATTAGTCAATTGAAAGGCACCTCTGCCATTATCTACTCACAAATTACTGGTGTTTTTTTAATTTTTAATTTAAGTTAAAACAGAGATGGTCAAATTTGACCCAGATTTTGCCACTATTCTGTTTTTACCAAACCGAACCAATTGGCAAAATTTGGGTCAAATTTAATGGTTACCTAAAATAGTGTTTATTGATCACTTAAAGTGGACTAAAACTCACTGAACTTGTGAAATGCATTTGGCCAAAGCGCCTTCCGATACTTGAGTGCTGGGTGCAGCGGCGTCATAATCCAGATAGACATTAATTGTGTAACAGTAACTTTGGCTTTACTGGAACATGAATGCAGTAAGAGAATGTTGCCTAAAATGATGCAGACAGAAAAAAAGAATGTGTCATAGAGCAACTGAATGCACAGAAGATACTACACATCAGTAAGATGCACAGAGAAACTGCAGTTAGGCATTGGCCACAGCGTCATTTAGTGTCATAACTGTAAACTGTAGTAAATGTAGCAAAAGTCACTCCAACAACAGACTAGGGGGTTTATTTATGAAGCACTAGTGCCACATAGTTTTAGATGAATGTCAGGTCCCAGTGCAAAAGGTGTATTTATGACATTAAAAATCCAAAGCACCTGTGCCAGGTAGTGTCCCATCTATAATCGGCAACGGGATGAGATGGGATGAGTGCCGGGATTGTATTCTCTACAGATAAGACCAGGCGCTCACACTACTCTATGGCATTATCCCATAGATTTCAATAGGCTTGGTTGGTTATAATTAATTTTTTTATGCCACGGAATCCCTGTGCTGCTTGCAATGGTTGCAATTTTTGTATGTTTTTTTTTTTTTGCAACACTTTTGTGTTCTGCAGCAAACTTGTGATTTGGGCCAGGCAAAACCTGTGTCACGTCCAAGTGTCCCCCAATGGCGCCAACAGGTGCTGTATGCCCATTTTCCTCTTTTTTCAGCGCCCTCACAGGCACTCTGTGTCTGCAGTGCTAAATATACTGCAATTCCAGCGCTTTCCTAGCTGGTGCTAGGGGACACTAGCACATAGGCCTTTAAAAACCCAGCGCACAGGCAAGAGCGCTCAAGCACAAAGCGATGCGATGCAGGCGCAGAGATTGCCTGGCAAGTGATGCTCATCTTGCGCCCACAGGATTTTTGGTAAATAATGCTGCAAGTCTGGTGTATATCTAACAATTTTTTTAACCAAATTGTCTTAGAACACTAATCAGCCCAGGACTTTACCACCCCCTGTCTGGCCTGAGACATCCCTGCAGAGGACCCCCCCCAACCATGATTCCGTGGCTAAAGTATTGGGGACTGGGGTTCCTTGGCTTGTGGGTACATTGGGCTGACAGGGAGACTAAGGGGGCTTGGGGCCAGTTGGGCTGCTGCTTTTTAACCCACATTTAATCTCTGTCTCCTTAGTCTCCCTCTCATCCCCCTGTACCCAGTCCCACTGTAACCACAAACCAAGGAAGCCCAGTCCCCAATGCTATAGCCCCGGCATCATGGTTGGGGGGCCACAGCAGGGATGTGTTAGGCTTGGCCAAGGAAAAAATCCAGGGCTGATTTTTGGCCCCAGTTCGCTACTGGTTCCTGCAACAGGATATCAGCTGCTACATCTGGATGTCCCTTTTTTTCCATCTAATAAACAATATTTACAGAAACCCAATTTTGTAAGAATGTGGCAAGTCTGTGACATTTGAAGCTGGTAGTGGCCCTCCCATCAGTCTTGTGGAACAAGAAGAACTGTGGTGTAACTATAGGGGATGCAGTTGAGGCACCTCTTCTTACTTGGCATCATTTAGAGAAAGGAGGAACCATTCGCACTCACAGTGGAGCATCCCAAACCAGGACAAAATCTGGGGGATAGTGAAAATCCCAGGTTTTGGTCCACTTCAGTGTTTTGCAATAAGGCCTTGTCACAATCAGTTACTGCACTGCAAATATTTAAAACTTTTGTTTGTTTGAGCATTGACTTTTATTCTTCTATGTTAGACTGATCCTGATGAAGAAAAAAGACGTCTATTCCCAGTAGCACCAGCTTGAGTTACTTTCATGGGCAGTAAAAGAAGAAGCAAATCCTTTACAGTGAAGTGAAATATTTAATAAACTAAAGCTTATCATTTTGCACTGCTGATGTTCTCAAACTTTTTATTTCACATTTGGAGTTGTGAACAATTGCAATTATGGACGGCGAGCCACCCAATGTTCGAGTCCGGCAAGGTCTTTTTTTTTTTTTATAAATTTGTATTTATGCAGTTTTAAGTTGTAACATACATGTACATATAATACAATACGACCATCCCCACATGGGGACAGCTCTTAACCATTCTTACACTAAAAAAACAGATTTCTTATAGACTACTAAGCTAATATAAGTTGTTCACACATACACACACACACACACACACACACACACACACACACTCCAACATTCACACCCGCCCGCTATTGGCATCGTTTCATAATGACGGGTGAGTGTTATGAGGTCCGAGGGTTAGAAACCAACATATATCAGGTAACTAGCTCGTTTCTAGTCATTGATGGAGTTGGAGGTATTAAGCCACGCTCCCCATACCCTTTCAAATTTATTTGGGCATCCCCTAGCTTCGTAGGTCATCTTATAGAGGATTAGCCTCCCATTCACCAGGCTTTTCCAGCCCGATAAGGTCGGTGCACTCGGGTGTTTCCAATTAAGTAGGATACATTTCCTTGCATAAAACATTAGCAGTCGCATTAGGACCTTCTGGGGACCGTCATCCAATGAAGGCTCAACAATGCCCAGCAGAGCAAGGGCCACCGCCCTAATGGTTGGCAAGCCCACGGAGGTGGTTATGAAATTAAACAGCTCCTCCCAAAACGACGAGATCACCCGACATTCCCAGATCATATGTATCAACGTACCTGGCCCGGAGTTGCATCTGGGGCAAATATCTGAATCTAGTAGGCCCATCCTCTTGAGTCTAACCGGGGTCAGATAGACCTGGTGGAGCCACTTAGCCTGAATCAATCTGTCCCTCGAGTCTATGACTGAGGAGTACAGATTGTCTATCGCTTCCTCCCAGTCAACCTGTTCCAGGTCTGGGATCAGTGCTCTCCATTTCTCCAGTGCTCTGTCCAAAGGGGAGGGAAGACCCGAGAGGAGGGTGCCATACAGTGTTGAGGTGGGTTTACCTAAGTTAACGGTCGTTACCAATGTTTCAACTTTCGATTCCACTAATTGCAGTCCCCCCAAGGGAATCCGACACCTCAGAGCATGTCGAAGTTGCAGGTATCGAAAGAATTCCCTTGGGGGCAGCGCAAACACCTGGCACAACTGTTCATATGACATCAGCGTTCCCCCCGAGAATATGTGTGATAACAATGTAATTCCTCTCCTCCTCCAGAAAATTGTATCCGGGAGGTACATCAACTCAGGCAGTCTAGGGTTGTCCCACAGAGGTGTATTAGGGGACCATTCTAGTGGGGGGCGCGGGGGGCCCAACGTATCGTGCACCCGCTGCCATACGTGGAGAGTGGTTCTTATACATGTGGTGGCGCGCGGAAGACCCTTTGCTCCCCTGTGCACCAGAGCCCGTAGGGGAACCCCCGGACCCAACAAGGAAGTTTCCAGGGAAGTTACCGGGTTAACTACCGAAGGGCTCATCCACCAGGTAACGTATGCTAGTTGGGCAGCATAGAAGTATAATAACATATGTGGTACCGCCAGGCCCCCAGATTGCAGAGGCGCCCTGAGAATGGCTCTATTCATCTTAGGGAGGGAAACCCCCCAGATAAACTTAAATAGAATAGAATCAAGGAGCCGAAAGTGGGAGGCCGGCAACACTATAGGCGACGATTGGTATATGTATAAGAACTTAGGGAGGAAGACCATTTTGAACATGTTAATTCGACCGATCACAGAGAGGGGGAGAGCTGCCCACTGAGCCACCTTCCCCCTGAGGGCACCAACCACGGGACATATGTTTAAGTCATAAATTTAGAGGGGTCCCCATGTATGACAACTCCCAAATACTTAAACTGGTCCACCACCTGGAGAGACGAGCTTGGAGAAATCAGAGTATCCTCCGGCCTATCCACCAGGTACAGGCTGGACTTTTCCCAGTTGATCCTAAGGCCGGAGAACCGGCCAAATCTGGCTATTATGCTCAGTAGGGCCTCTAATGAACCGTCGGCATCCGCCAAATAGACCAAGGTGTCATCTGCGTATAAGGAGACTTTTTCGATAGTGCCCCCCAATTGCCACCCCCGGATCTCTGGGGAGTCTCTAATTAGTGCCACCAGGGGTTCAATCGCAAGTGCAAACAGCAGTGGGGAAAGGGGGCACCCTTGGCGTGTACCCCGATGTAATAAGAATTCAGTCGTCGTGACCCCATTTACTCTCACCCTTGCCTTGGGATTCCTATAGAGCATCTGTATGTATTTAATATAAGTAGGGGGAAGGCCAAACTTATCCAGAACACTCCACAAATAGGGCCACTCCACCGAGTCAAAGGCCTTTTCGTTATCTAATGAGATAACCACTCTGCTCCCAGCATTGTCATGCCGAATTTGCAGATTACTAAATAATCTCCTCAAATTAATACTCGTCGTCCAACCTGGCATAAAGCCCGACTGGTCAGCCCCTATGAGGGACAGGATTACTGTGTTTAGCCGGATTGCCAGGATCTTAGCAAGGATCTTAGCATCCTGATTTAGTAGGGAGATTGGCCTATATGAAGTACAGGAGTCCCTAGGCTTCCCCTCTTTATATATTAAGGTGATAGTTGCCTGTGCAAAGGTTTCAGGCAGGGTCCCCGAGTGCAAGGCCTCAGAGAAGACCTCCAACAGCCTCGACGCCAGAGCCGAACCATTCTTTTTATACCACTCCGAGGGCAGACCATCAGGTCCGGGGGCCTTCCGGCTAGACATCAGGGCGATCGCCTTTTCAATTTCAGCGCATGTTATCGGGCCAGCCAGCATTGCTCTGCCTGCCTCGGAGAGGGATGGGAGAGCAATGGTATCGAGAAAGGCTGCCAAGTCCACCGGATCGTACCGCACCCCAGAGGAGTACAGCCGGCTGTAGTAGTCAAGGAACTGCCTAGAGATCCCCTCCGAGTCCGCCACAAACTGGGCCTGACTCGTAATGCCAGCTATATGTGTTTGTGGGGATTCTGCTCTTGAAAGATATGCCAGGGTCCTCCCGTTCTTGTCCCCTTTTTCAAATACAGTCTGCTGTTTCAATAGTAGCATTTTCCTCGCGGAGTCGGTTAATGCCAGATTATACTCCCTTTGGAGTGATTTGACCAAGTCATGGTCAGCAGGGGCCTGCGTTAATACAAATTCTTCCTCAGCCTTAGCCATTCTCTCTTCCAACCCTCTAATCGACCTCCCCCTTTTTACCCTAGCCGCCTTAATGGCGCTGATGGCACTACCTCTAATAACGGCCTTGAATGCATCCCAACGTGTATTAATTGAGGTCTCTCCCCCATTACACTGCCAGTATCCCTCCTGGTCCCTTTCAAGTGAGCTGCAAACTTCCTGATCCTCCAGCCATAGGGGATTAAGAGCCCATTTCCGCAGGCCTATTTGATCCCCGGACATGCGCACCATCACCATCAAAGGCGAGTGGTCCGATATCCCCCGCGGCAGATACTCACAAGCCACCACCCTAGACAAAAGACATCCAGATACAAAAGCCAAATCAATGCGGGAAAGCGACTTGTGGGGGATAGAGTGGCACGAGAATGCTCTATCATTGGGATGCTTCCATCTCCACAGCTCAGTCAAGCCCAGGGTAGCCGCCCACACCGCCAGCGGGGTAGTCGGCCCCACCCCCGGGGTCAACCGATCTAATGACCTGTCTAGGATCATATTAAAATCACCCAATAGCATTAAGGGGTCGGGTGGGAAGGCGGCCAGTCTGTCCATGACCTCCTGAAGGACTCTTGCATCAAAGGGGGGTGGGATATATATACCAACTATCAAAACACTGACATCATATATCTTTGCATGTACAATAACAAATCTGCCCTTAGGATCGGAACATACTGATATGAGATGAAAAGGGAGATGCTTAGCCACCAGTACCGACACCCCCCTGGCATAGCTAGAGTAATGGGAGTGAAACAGATGAGCGATCCATGGTCTTTTGATTGATAGTTAATTCGACCAAGGATAGCGGGGTAACGAACAATACATAAGGACTAAGGGGCGTTGAGGGGGGGGGAAGACCTGAAACCAAACACTGCACCACCTCCACGAGGAAGTCCCGGTCTCCTCATGCTGGGTCCCCCGTGAACAACAACAACACCGATCACCCAACACGCTAGTGGAAGGCACATCACGAGCTCAGAGCTCCCATGAGTGTCTCAATGGGGTTCATCAGCGTCCAACACAGTGACGTCTTCGCTGGGCCATCAGTGGCTGCTCCACTTTCAGGCCACAGGGAGTGAGTCAATCCAGTCCTTGGCCTCCTCCGCCGTGAGGAAAAATCTGGTAGCCGCTCCATCCTGGACTCGTAGCTTAGCGGGAAATAGCATGGCATATCTGATATTTTTCGCCCGGAGTCGTGCCCTCACCTCGTTGAAGGATCGCCGCTGTCTCTGCACCTCCGCCGTAAAGTCCGGGAAGAAAGACAGCCTCGCACCCTCCAGTGAAACATCCTTCCACTTCCGCGCCGCCGTCAGCACAGTGTCTCTATCTCTAAAGTTCAGCAGCTTTAAGATGAAGGGGCGGGGAGGGGCCCCTGACGGTGGGGGTCTGAATGGGATCCGGTGCGCTCGTTCGACCACGAAGAAGGGAGATAGGTCCTCCGGCGCCAACACGTTTTTGATGAGGTTTTCCGCAAAGCTTTCAGGAGAATCCCCCTCCGCTCTCTCCGGTATCCCAATTATTCTAATATTGTTACGTCGGCAGCGGTTCTCTGCGTCCTCCGCCCGCTCTGTAAGTGTCTTCACTTGCCGCCTCAGAGATTCCACCGCAACAGTCACAGCAGATAGCCCATCCTCAGTCTCCCCAATTCTTCTCTCCGACTCCTGCGCTCTATCTTTCATCTTGTCTAGGTCATGTTTAAAGTAATTAAGTTGTTCTTGCAAATTATCACTTTGGCAGTTAGTGATAGCTGCCATTATTGCAGCGTTATTAGGACCTGAGACAGGAGAGTCAGGATGTTCAGCCTGAGATTCTGCCATGGTCTGTGTGCCACTGTTTAGGAGCACCGGGCGCCTCCGCTTGCCTCCTTTCATATAGGGGTGATATTTGCCTGGTGTAAACACTGTCTCCTTCGTTGCCTGGGGCTTACAGACGTTGGGCTTGCTTGGGAGATGCAGGATGTGCAGAGACAGGCACCTAGCTCACGGAATGACCCATGTCCTCTTCCAAACTCAGAAATATATATATAGGGGGGGGACAGGCAACAGGGCTCCCTCCAGACTTCTCTCACCCTCCTCCGTGCCACCCGGGGGGGAGATCAGAGGGCCGCCAGGTGTGAGGTGGGCTTGAGCTGTCCCCAGCCAGGCCAGTCAGGGGAAGTCAACTCTGAGGTTGCAGTCCAGGCAGTAACAGTGGGGGGTGGCTGCAGCCGTCGCCAAGGGCCGGTGGGCACAGCCAGCAGCAACCGCCAGCAACAGAGGGGGCCGATCAATGAGCAGGGAAGTTCCACTGGTAATGGCAGTCAGCAACCGGCGGCGGGGGGAGGATGGGAAACCGCCGGCGGGCGGTACAACTCTTAGTGGTGGTGGCAGTCAGACCGGAGGGTGAGCGGGAAGCCCCCCACTAGCATCCGCACCTGGCGGCGGAGGGAGGGCCCCCCATCAGAGATAACCAGCGGCGGAGGGAGGAAGCCGACCGGCAGGCAGGGGAGTCTCCCAGCAGGGCAGCAATCAGCAGCACTCAGCAGCAATGGGTGGGCCGGGGGCCACTCACCGACAATGGCAGTCAACGGCAGGAGGAGGGAGGCAGCCGGTAAGCCGGGGACACCTCAGCGGCGGCAGCTGTCAACGTCGTCGGGCGGACAGGAGGCTCCCCTCCCGTGGCAGCGGTAGTCGGCAGCAGGGCGAAGGATCCGGCCGGTGAGCAGGCGGCACTCCGTTGGGAGGGACAGCCGCAGCGAGGGCGGAAGCGGGGCCGGCCGCAGAGAAGTCCGGGCAGAGGGCGCGCCCGATCCCAGGAGGACAATGGCGGCAGATGAGGGCAGCAGACGTCGCCACAGCACACGGTCAAGGCCAGGCTCAGCTCCAACCCCACCCGCAGGTCACCCCCGTCAGGCAGGGAGCACAATACGCCACCGCTCCGGATGTCAGCAGCTCCACACAGCAGGAGATCAGACGGCCAGCACTCCGAGGTAAGGCGCCTTCACTTGGCCAAGATGGCGGGGGGTCACCACGTGCGGGAGCTCCAGCTCTCCCAGGGGGGTTGATAGGTGGTTCTCAGCCCCACAGAGGTCGACAGGGGGGTCCAGGGGGGAGTACAGCGTCGATGCCCAGTGGGTTCCCGGAGGAGCAGTTCTGGATCTCTAGGGAATTTCAGGATTTGTCAGGAGCCCTCGTGCTGCACGTCTGGTCAGCTCAGCTACATAGCCACGCCCCCCGAGTCCGGCAAGGTCTGCCAAACTTTGGATAAGTGTTCACTGGACACTGGTAGTGTCCTCACTCATGTGAGGTGGCGGCCATCTTTTTGTAGCCTGGCTGGGGCAAAATTCAAATGCCACTGCCCACTTGCCGGGCTGAGGTTAGTGCACCCTTGGGTGAAGCGGATTGTTCAGCAGCTCAGAACTCGAATACGGACTTCTGGCTGATGTCCGTGTTCGGCAACCCGAACTTGCAAAGTTCAGTGCGAACCCGAAGGTTGCAAGGGTGCAAGGTTTTAACAATCCACTTAGCAACTTCGGCTTACAGTACAGGGTCTCCTCTGGTCTTCCAATGTACATAGCGTTCATAGCTCTGTTCAATCTTCTTCTCATATGACTATACTGACTCACCCAAATGTCAGTAAATGGAATCCTGTAGACAGATCCACATTCCTTGTGTGTGTCTGTGATGGATGTTTTCTTTACTCCATAAGGCTTGGCAGATAGCTTACTTGGTTAGCTTTATTTCGGTACAGAATCTTGTTACATCAGGCATGTACTTTCAATACAGCTGGAAACTTGTGGTGTAATCCATACAGCAACAGGTAAAAGGACTGTTGCTGTAGAAGGGAGCAGCAGGTGTGCACTACTTGGATGACAAACCAGAAATGGGTGAAGGTGATGGGAAGACTAAGCAAGACTAAGGGGGGCAGGAAGAGACAAGGGTAATTAAAGGCACACTGCTGAGCCTATACAAATAAACGTTATGCAAAACTGTTAGCCGGGGTAAATCAAAACGCATGTTGTGGGACATGACGATAACCCTTAGACACTCTTACAGTATGTCACGTATTGAGTTGTTACATACATAAAAGAATTGTCCCTGCCATCAAATTCACTTACTATAATGGCCCTGGCAGCTGGGAGTTCTTTATGAGCTATGACTATCTGTGTCCTGAAAATGATTCCTTTTTGCCAAAGTCATTTATCCTATGTAGCTAAAATAAAATGTACCTACTACATCCAATAGGTGCAGAACCTTTATCCTTGTATGTGTAGAATAAGGCCAAAACTCTCCTCATTGATGTGGAAATCCTGGTTGGAAGGAAAACTAAAAACCATCCAAAAAACTACCTTATTCCTATGGATCAACATTAGAGATAAGCGAATGTTTCAAAAGTTTGGTTCGGCGGTTCGACAAACTTTTCTGAAAAAGTTCGCTCCAAACGTTTTCGGGGTGAAATCTCATCTAAAATGCATGGAAAACAATGGCTGGTGGCCCCAAAAGTCCTTTTATAACACTCTGAAGTCACCCAAGGCTGTAAAAAAACATGTTTTATTTGACTAATTAGCATTTGAATCGTCTGCAGCAAATTGGCATACAAATCACCGCAGCCTAATTAGTAATTCAATAGCCGCCAGCTGTCTTTGATTAAAGCACATAAAAAAATGGGGAGAAATAACAGGCTTTGTGTTCCTGGAAATTGAAAAGCGTTGAAAGATTTACCCATTTTGGGCATCATAGGGGGTAGACATGTGGTTGTGTAGGCCTGGTAACAGTGGGATTGACATCTTGACAATTTAGTTGAAGACAAAATGGTGGCTTTTTACAAGCTTTGAAAAATGTGCCCATCTTGGGCAATGCGGTTGTGTATGCCTAGTAGTAATAGAGCGGAGGTGCTGATAGTGGTAGTAGTAGCATTAGCAGTACTTAAAGACCTGTGGTGGTTTTGGGCATCACAGGGTTAAACTGCAATTCTGTAGGCCTGGCAGTAGCAACCAAGCCATCAAAAAAAGTCCCACTTGTAATGGGGGGGGGGGGGTAGCAGCTGGATTGGCACCCTTACCTTTTAGCAGAAGAAGAAACAATGACTTTTTACAAGTGCTGATTTGCCCATTTTGGACATCACAGGGTTAAACTGCGGTTGTGTTAGCCTGGCAGTAGCAGAGGGTGGCAGGCTGGCAGAGGAGGCGCTGTTGGTGGTGGTAGTAGTAGTAGCAGCAGCATTAGCAGAGGCTGCAGCTGTTGAAGAAAGGCTAGGGCATTGCACAGGAAACCTGTGGTGGTTGTGTAGACCTGGCAGTAGCGGGCAAGCCCCTAGAAAATTGTGCCACTTTTAAGGGGGTAGCAGCAGGGTTGGTACCCTTAAATTTTAGCTGAAGAAGAATCAATGGCTTGTTACAAGCACTGAAAAGTTTGCCCACTTTGGGCATCACAGGGTTGACCTGCATGTGTGTTGGCCTGGCAGTAGCAGAGGATGTCAAGGTGGCAGGCTGGCAGTTGAGGCTCTGTTGGTGGTAGTAGTAGCATGCTAACCAAAGTCTAAAAGTGTAGCGATCTCGTCTTTTTGCTTCATGCTAACAATGTAGCTGTTAGCACACAAGCACTCGAGTATACAGCTCGCCATCCTCACCAGCATTTCAGTGGACCCCGTTGGTACCAGCTTTCCTCCATATTGCCATGTTTGTTCATCATGGTCATCACCACCATCCTCATGATAGCCGACGTCATCATCGTGTGCCTCCTTCCCTATCCCTTCCTGTGATAAGCTGGTTGTTTCCCTCTCCAAATCCACCTCCTGGGGTATGATTTGCTCATCCTTCCCAACCTCTGCTTGTAGATCCAAAGAGCCAGGAGACAGATGGGATCCTTCCTCCATCCCTTGCTGAATCATGACTGCAAGCATTTGCTCCAAAATGAACATCAACTGCAAAACATCATTCATTCCGCTGTTGTGCCTGCTGATAAATCTTGTTGCCTCTTCAAAATTCCTCAGCACGTGACATGTGTCTCTGATCATCTGCCAATGCCGGAGCTGAAAATCACACTGGCTGGGAAAACTGGCCGTTTGCTGCATGAAGAAATCATTCACTGCTTTGCGCTGATGGTCGGGGCAGTCTAGCATATGTTGAGTTGAATCCCAGCGGGTGAGGACATCGCAGATTGGGAAGACCATTCTGGTGCTGCAAGTCTAGGAGAGCGTGTTTGAAGGCATAGGATCAGCTATAGCGAAAACATACCCTCCTGGAAATGGCAGGAACATCCACCAGACCAACATATGTTTTTAAGAACTGTTTGACGACCAGATTGATCACGTGCACCAGGCATGGGGCATGTGTTATGTGACCTAGATGCAGATCGGCCATAATGTCCTTCCTGTTATCTGCAACCACATTTTCCAATCTAAGTTAACGTAGAGACAGCCATGCCATGCATGCATGCATAACAGCAACTCCTCGGCAGTGTGGCTTTTCTCGGCCAGGCTCAGCATGTGTAATACGGCGTGGCAGTGCTGCGCCTTGGAGTGATGAAAGGATGGAGGAGGAGGGTAAGCTATGTCCTGATGTCTTCTGTCTGTTGAGGAGGAGGAGGATAAGTGCCTGGTGTCCAAAGCTTAAGCATATCGGCACAAACACCAAGGTGTTACTAATGCCTGACCTTGTTGCGTTGGAGCATCGTGCTGCACAAGGTTGACCCAGTGGGCAGTGTCACACATGTATTGCCCTTGGCCATAGCTACTTCTTCAAGTATCTATCTGTGATGCACACAGAGACAGCCCCACTTTCTCTTCCATGTAACTGTACAAGGCAGGGATGGCCTTGTTGGAGAAGAAATGGTGACTGGGGACATGCCACCTGGGCTGGGCGCACCCAATTAGTTGCCTAAAGGCGACTGCACCACCAACTTGGCCAGGTGCGAGTTTAGCCGCACAACAACCGGTTGCCTGGGTGCATATTGTTGTCTGGTGGATATAAATTCTATTACGGATAACTGACAGGATGGAGGAGGAGCACTAGATGACGATAACAAGACTGAGTCTATACTGCCCGTGGATGAGTCCTGGCTAATAGACAGATGACAGGTTATAGGAGTCACACCATCAGCAGCAGCATCTGCAAAAACAAAAAGGTTTTTATGGGGTATTTGCGAGGCATTTTGATTGTCCTAGGCAGCCTTGTGATGCCGCTCCAAGTGCTTACATAGAGCCGTAGTTCCTAAATTTGTGCCCTGGCCACAGGTAACTTTCTGCTTGCAGATCCGGTACTATGACGAGTTTTGTACCTCTGGGAAGGTGAGAATTGCCACACGGCAGAGTACTGTACAGAGCTAGCCTTTCCAACATCACCACCACCAGACTTTGCTCCTTTTCTGGAGTCTGCAAAAGCAGCATCAGTGTCGCTGTCACCTGCTCATGAGAAGACCATACCAGCACACCTAGCATGGTCTACTTGCCTCCCCACACCACAACCACCTTCATAACTGCCAGTATGTCCACCCACTGGCAGAGCTAGGCATCTCGGACACTGCTTTCACCTCCACCACCTCCGTAACACACTCCAAAGGCTGCCTGCCATCGAACAAATTGTCCTCATTACTATCCATAGCAACTGGGCTGCTGAGAAAGGCTGGCCCCCCCACTAGGAGGGGGCAGTAAAGTGACGGATGATGGAAGAGAAAGGCTTCTTCTACTTTTTGACGTGTAGGTGTAATGAAGGAAGAATCAACTGAAACCTGGCTCAAAGTCATTGTGTCAGAGATGAGTGAGAGCAAGTAAACCAGTCCACAATTGTCCGAAATAACACGCCCATTGGAGGAAATATACAGCTCTGGCTTGCTGATGCTGCTACTACTACCTGTCACGCTCGGGGTAACTCCAGCCCTCTTAATAAGCTCACAACCCCCAATCTCCACAGCCAGCTTCACCTGTAGGAGCCCCCGCTTGCCGGGACGCAAGATACGCCTACCCGGGATCGGTTGCCCCCAGGACTTAATGGCTCAAAGGATGTAAGCTTATATGTGGGAGGACTGGAGAACCAATAGCAAGAGCGTGAGTGACGGAAGTCCAGAGACAGGCAATAGGTCGATAACGGGAAGGCAGAGATCGTAGCGGCACCAGGGGTCAGGCAAGACGTAGTCGGGGTTCAGGCAGAGGTCAGCAACTGGGGATCAGGATCTAGAAGCGTCAGTTCAGGCAAAGGTCGGCAACAAGGATTCAGGATCGAGAGGCGTCAATTCAGGCAGAGGTCGGCAACAAGGATTCAGGATCGAGAATGGTCGTACAATCAAATCGGCAACAGGCTAGACTTCACAGGAGTAGGTAACACAGGGTTCTGAGCGCTATCACAGGCAATTCACAACTGAGAGGGAATTGCCTTTATAGGAACAGGTCTGAGGGAAGCAGTGTACTGATTGGAGCACATAGGATTCCAAGGGTAATTGGCTGCAGAGCAGAAGAGGGCGAAGCCCTCAATCCCCTAGGATTCATTAACCCTTTAATTGATCCTCCGGCGGGTGCGCGCCGCACAGCGCCGCCGGAGGGCATAACAGACACGTGCTCGCAGCCGCGCGCGAGCACGTCTCCTGGAGGAGGAAGCGGGGGGCGTGGCTGAGCTGGGCGCCGCTCGAGCCGACGCTGCTGGAGCCGACGCCGCTCGGCGCGGTCGCCGCACAGTGACAGCTGCAGCTGGCCGCCTGGAGACGTCGCTGGAACGGGGATCAGGTAAGCGGTTCCTGACACTACCCCCCCCTTCACGAGGGGCCTCCGGACCCTCACCCGGTTTCCCTGGATTGTCACGATGGAACCTTCTTACAAGAGCCTGGGCATGAACATTCCTCGCTGCCACCCAGCATCTTTCCTCCGGACCATAGCCAACCCAATCCACCAAATACTGTAAAGAATTACGCACTTTACGTGAATCCAAGATCTTATTCACTTCATACTCGGGCTCATTATTAAGAAGAATTGGTGCAGGACCAGCAAGAGGAGCATTCTTCGCCGGTTTTAACAGTGAAACGTGAAAGGAATTAGGTATTTTCATAGTTGGCGGGAGTTGAACTTTAAAAGACACATTATTCAACTTCTTGATGATTGGAAAAGGACCAATAAATTTTGGACCTAATTTGCTAGATGGCTGACGGAGCGCAATATTTTTAGTGGAGACCCAAACTAGATCGCCTACTCGAAGAGTAGGTTCCTGTGATCTGCGGCGGTCGGCAAATTTCTTATACCTCAAACCAGTGGTCTTAAGAATCTCCTGAACGTGTGTCCAGATATTCTTCCGTTCTTGAAGCCACTCCTCCAACGCCGGCAGATTGGAAGGTGACCCTGAAAGGGAAGAAGCTCTAGGATTTTTCCCTAAGTTACAATAAAAAGGAGATACCTTGGTACTCTCACTAGGCGCGTTATTGTAAGCAAACTCGGCGAAATCAATAAATTCCGCCCATTGTTCTTGGGCATCAGAAACATAACACCTTAAGTATTGTTCCAAAGTTTGATTAGTTCTTTCCGTCTGCCCATTAGTCTGGGGATGGTAGGCAGAAGAAAGAGAGATCTGTATTCCCAACCGCGAACAGAAGTGTTTCCAAAAACGGGAAGTAAATTGAACACCCCGATCAGAGACTATATTGGACGGAATACCATGAATACGAAAAATATGCGAAGTAAACAGCCGCGAAAGCTCAGGTGCAGAAGGAAGTTTGGCCAAAGGAACGAAATGTGCCATCTTACTGAAACGATCTACGACCACCCAAATGACAGTATTGCCATGTGAGAGAGGCAAATCTACAATAAAATCCATAGAAATATGGGTCCATGGCTCAGCAGGAATTTCAAGAGGAACCAAACTGCCACTAGGAGCCTTGTGAACTCCTTTACTTCGAGCACAAATAGCACAAGCGTCGATAAAGGCAGTGATATCGCGTCTCATGGTAGGCCACCATACATGACGACGGGCAAGCATAAACGTCTTACGGTTACCCAAATGACCAGCAGTTTTGGCATCGTGAAATTCGCGAATTACATCCGAACGCAGGTGCGGCGGAACAAACTGGCATCCCAAGGGTACATCACTAGGAGATTCATCTTGAAACGGCGCCAAGGTATTGGAGAGATCAGGAAGTAACGCCCCCACCACACAACCTGTGGGCAAAATTGGTTCACCAGAATCACCCCGATCCTTACATTCACCGAACATGCGAGATAGAGCATCAGCTTTAGTATTTTTTACACCCGGCTTGAAAGTAATAATAAAATTGAAACGTGAGAAGAATAATGCCCAACGTGCCTGACGAGAGTTCAGCCTCTTGGCAGAACCTATGTATTCGAGATTTTTATGATCGGTATACACAGTTATAGGATGTAATGAACCCTCCAACCAGTGTCGCCATTCATCAAATGCCAGTTTAATAGCTAATAGTTCCCTATTGCCAACATCATAATTTTGTTCCGCGGTACTGAATTTACGCGAAAAATAAGCGCATGGATGGAGACGCTCAGGGTTACCAGAATATTGTGACAAAACTGCACCCACTCCCAGCTCAGAAGCATCCACTTCAATAATAAAAGCTTTATGAATATCTGGATGCACTAAGACAGGTGCCGAAGTAAAGGCCCGTTTCAAGGTTAGAAAGGCCTCACAGGCAGAGGGGGACCAGTTAGCAGTAAAAGCCCCCTTGCGGGTAAGGTTGGTAAGGGGTGCAACAACATGGGAAAAGCCTTTTATGAAACGCCGATAAAAATTTGCAAAACCTAGAAAACGTTGCAATTCCTTTAAAGTTTTGGGTTGGACCCAATCCTGAACTGCTGAAACCTTCCCCGCGTCCATCTCCAAACCCTGGTTGGTAATAACATACCCTAGGAAGGGAACTGTAGTGACTTCGAACACACACTTAGACAGTTTAGCAAATAAGTTGTTCTCTCTTAATTTTTGTAGCACCAACTTAACATGGTGTCTGTGCTCCGGTAAAGAATTAGAGAAAATGAGAATATCATCCAAGTAGATGACTACAAATCTACCGAGATATTCCCTGAATATATCATTAACAAAATCTTGGAAAACGGCTGGCGCATTACAAAGACCGAAGGGCATGACCAGGTACTCATAGTGCCCATCCTTCACATTAAATGCAGTTTTCCACTCGTCCCCCTGTCGGATGCGAATCAGATTGTAAGCCCCTCTCAAATCCAATTTGGAGAAAATTCGAGCTCCTGTGACTTGATTGAACAGATCCCCAATCAAGGGTAAGGGGTATCGTTTTTTTACAGTGATCTTATTCAAGGCTCGATAATCTATGCACGGTCTCAAGCCACCATCTTTTTTCTCTACAAAAAAGAACCCGGCCCCAGCAGGCGAGGTAGAGGGACGGATAAATCCTTTCCTAAGATTTTCGGTAATATACTCCCTCATTGCTTGCTCCTCGGGCAGGGTAAGGTTATAAATCTTTCCCCTCGGGGGAATTGTGCCAGGCAGCAAGTCAATGGGGCAGTCATAGGACCGATGTGGAGGAAGAGTTTCAGCAGAGCGTTCAGAGAATACATCAATCCAATCAGCGTATGGCTGAGGTAATTCCTGTGGTAAGACTTGAACGCTTCTGAGGCCTGTATTAAAACAGTGACCTTTACAGTGGTCACTCCACTTGACCAACTCCCCAGCCCGCCAATCTAACACCGGGTTATGGAGTTGCAACCAGGGGTATCCCAAAACCACCGGAGTTTCCGGACAATCAAAAATAAAGAATTCTAAGAATTCAGAGTGAGAAGAGCCGACAATTAGTCTGAGAGGTGGGGTCTTGGTATTTATAGGACCTCCCTGGATTGCCTTTCCATTGATAGCTAAAACTTGTAGGGATCTTTCAAGAGGAACTACAGGGATCCCTAAGGTGGAGATCATGCTCCTGTCCAAAAAGTTTCCAGCCGCACCACTGTCTATGAAGGCGGAAACTGTCTGCTTAGAGGACCCCCAAAACAAATCAATAGGTACAAGCATCTTATTCTGGCGAGAGTTACAAACTGACTCACCCAGATCAGTACTCTCTACCTGGTCTGGGTGCGGAAGTTTTCCGCCGGTTTCCCCTTGTTGGGACAGGACCCTGCAATATGACCAGAATTCCCGCAATACAGGCATAACCCCTCGGATCGCCTACGCTGTTTCTCCTCTTGGGATAAGCGGGTTCTCCCTAATTGCATAGGTTCTTCCTGGGAAGATGATGAGGTATTTTCTCCCCGGGGAACCGGGGATCTATGACTCTGGACTGGTCTAAAGGACGTGGGAGCCCCGACTCTCTCCCTGGCCCTTTCTCTAAGACGTCGGTCTATTTTAATGGAGACCTGCATTAATTGATCTAGGTCCGCTGGCGGGGGAAAATTGACTAAGGCATCCTTGATGCTATCCGACAGTCCCACCCTGAACTGACTACACAAAGCTGGATCGTTCCACCTAGCTTCGATAGCCCAGCGGCGGAATTCAGCACAGTAGTCTTCAGCCGAATTCCGTCCTTGTTTTAAGGCCCGAAGCCTATTCTCTGCGGTAGACTGTATATCTGGATCGGCGTATAAAACGCCCATAGCATTGAAGAAGGCAGTCACTGATTGTAGAGCAATGTCATGGGACGGTAAAGAAAAGGCCCAGGACTGTGGGTCTCCTTGAAGCAAGGAAATGACTAGGCCTACTCGTTGGACCTCTGTGCCAGAGGAGATAGGTCTTAACTTAAAATATAGTTCGCAGGCATTCTTGAAATTGGAAAATTTTGCTCGTTCTCCAAAAAATTTCTCAGGCAGTGGAATCTTAGGTTCGGAGAAATGAGGTGGTACAGAGGAAGTTGGCACTTGACGAGATTCCTGAGTGGCCACTCTTTGAGCGAGTTGGTTGATCGCTGTGGCCATAGCTTGCACCTGCTGTACCAGGTCATCCATTTTTGGGCCTGTGATAATGTCACGCTCGGGGTAACTCCAGCCCTCTTAATAAGCTCACAACCCCCAATCTCCACAGCCAGCTTCACCTGTAGGAGCCCCCGCTTGCCGGGACGCAAGATACGCCTACCCGGGATCGGTTGCCCCCAGGACTTAATGGCTCAAAGGATGTAAGCTTATATGTGGGAGGACTGGAGAACCAATAGCAAGAGCGTGAGTGACGGAAGTCCAGAGACAGGCAATAGGTCGATAACGGGAAGGCAGAGATCGTAGCGGCACCAGGGGTCAGGCAAGACGTAGTCGGGGTTCAGGCAGAGGTCAGCAACTGGGGATCAGGATCTAGAAGCGTCAGTTCAGGCAAAGGTCGGCAACAAGGATTCAGGATCGAGAGGCGTCAATTCAGGCAGAGGTCGGCAACAAGGATTCAGGATCGAGAATGGTCGTACAATCAAATCGGCAACAGGCTAGACTTCACAGGAGTAGGTAACACAGGGTTCTGAGCGCTATCACAGGCAATTCACAACTGAGAGGGAATTGCCTTTATAGGAACAGGTCTGAGGGAAGCAGTGTACTGATTGGAGCACATAGGATTCCAAGGGTAATTGGCTGCAGAGCAGAAGAGGGCGAAGCCCTCAATCCCCTAGGATTCATTAACCCTTTAATTGATCCTCCGGCGGGTGCGCGCCGCACAGCGCCGCCGGAGGGCATAACAGACACGTGCTCGCAGCCGCGCGCGAGCACGTCTCCTGGAGGAGGAAGCGGGGGGCGTGGCTGAGCTGGGCGCCGCTCGAGCCGACGCTGCTGGAGCCGACGCCGCTCGGCGCGGTCGCCGCACAGTGACAGCTGCAGCTGGCCGCCTGGAGACGTCGCTGGAACGGGGATCAGGTAAGCGGTTCCTGACACTACCATTGTACATTACTGCTGCTGCTGCTACTACTACCGCATACATTGCTACTACTACTAGCAGTGGCGGGCCTGGGCAAATGGCTGCTGACCACAGAGCTGGTACTGGCACCAACATCCTTTTGCAGAAGGAATTGCAGGGATGTCTTTTCTTCTACCGCGTCTTTCCCACCCCTTCCTTGCCCTGAAATTTTTGTTAGTGTTTCCTAAAACAGATAGATGTTCCCTAAAATTTTCCTTTGCAGATGTCTCCTATTTTTTTAAACCGTATTTAACAAAGAGGCACCGTGGACCCCAACATAGAGAGAGATGGGGCCTGCACACTTGAAACAGAGCTGCTCCCCTTTTGTTTTTTTTAAACTGCATTTAACAAAGAGGCACCATGGACCCCAACTTAGAGAGAGACAGGGCCTGCACATGTAAGACAGAGATGCCCCCCCCCCCCCCAAATTCTTTGAAAGGTGAAAAATATTGTTTTTTTAACTGTATTAAACACTGAGGCACTGTGTACCCCACGTTCCCCAACACAGTGACAGGGGCCAGCTAAACCAGACAGATGTGCCCAAAAAATGAACCCTCACTAAAGTTTTCAGACTTTACAGGGTGGGCTACAATGACCAGAAAATCCTTGCGCAGGCATTTCTATGCAGCACACACACCCCTCAGCATCCCACTGTGCCCACTTCCTTTCCGGTCCCTTCTTTTCTCCTATGCTGTTGTTCAAAATGCCCTAAACTGTCCAAGCTCTAAGAGCAATGCTCTTTCTGCAACAGCCAGCTGGATAATGGTGGATAGATGGCTCATAACGTGACTATCTCCTGCAATAGCATCTCCTGATTGGTCCAGCTACCCTGAAGCTGCGACCATGTGACCCTGTCTCTCTGCTTCTCATTGGCTGGCCTTGACCTGTGGTGTGGGGCCGGTGAAATCCCACCAGGTTCGTCACGAAACACGTGAAGTTCAGGGTCATAGTGAACTAAAGTTTTCTTGAAATTCATGTCGAAACCTGGATTTACCGGTTCAGTTCGCTCATCTTTTCATAAGAGAGGAGCAGAGTGGAAAACTGTTGGCTCTGGAAGATTGCGCAATATAGAACCGAAACAAGCAAAGTTTGGACTAAGCCAATATGTCCCATATGCTGTTCTTTCTTAGCGAGATGTGAATGTATCTGCTGATGTAAGCAATGACTAGTTTGTGCAGGATTTTAAAAGTTCAAAGGAAGTGGACTTAAATAAGGGATAAAATGAGTGCAAAGGGACAGCAATGTGCACTTACCAAACCAACCAATAGGAAGGCATATTCTGGATGATGATTCAACAATTAGAGGTATGGACTTTGTACAGGATAAAGATGAGCTAAAGGAAGTGAGGTGTTTCCCAGGTGCCACTATTAATAGGGATATGAGATGTATGTTATATTTGCTTGCAGCCTTGACAATATTTAGAAGAGTGGTCATTGTGCTACATCTTGACACAAATGATTTATCCGAAAAAAGATTTGTTTACTGTACAAAGGGATTCCAAAATTTTAGCCAGGAACTTTCTAAAGTAGTTTCTGCAGTGTTGCTAGTTTGTAATCAGGAAAAGGCACTCAACATCGCCAAGTTCCATGTGTGGTTACTAGAGATGAGTGAACTTTTGAAAAATTCGATTCGACTGATTCGCCGAATTTTCCGACAAAAATCGTTTCGACCCGAATTTATTCGCAACGAATCGCTATTAAAAACGGCTATTTCTGAGCCTCCTAGAGCCTCAATAGGTTTGTAAACCATTCTGCCTTGCTGTAACACGCATAGGATGCGTGCTGGGTTAGTTAAATAATACTTTAAATAAATATCACATGCAGATCAGAGGCATCGCTAATAGAATCGCAGAGCGGCACAATTGCAGAGAGTTGAAGTGGCATCACTATGAGGGGCAGGAGCCCAAACATTGCTTTAAAGAGACACTGGAGTTGGCAGCAGGAGCCCAAAAATTGGATGCATCACACCCTGGAGTTGCAAGCAGCAGCAGGAGCCCAAGCATTACTTTAAAGAGACACTGGAGTTGGCTTCAGGAGCCCAAAAATTGGATGAATCACACCCTGGAGTTGGCAGCAGCAGCAGGAGCCCAAACATTACTTTAAAGAGACACTGGAGTTGGCAGCAGGGGCCCAAAAATTGGATGAATCACACCCTGGAGTTGCAAGCAGCAGCAGCAGGAGCCCAAACATTACTTTAAAGAGACACTGGAGTTGGCAGCAGGAGCCCAAAAATTTAATGAATCGCACCCTGGAGTTGGCAGCAGCAGCAGCAGCAGGAGCCCAAACATTACTTTAAAGAGACACTGGAGTTGGCAGCAGGAGCCCAAAAATTGGATGAATCACACCCTGGAGTTGCAAGCAGCAGCAGGAGCCCAAACATTACTTTAAAGAGACACTGGAGTTGGCAGCAGGAGCCCAAAAATTGGATGAATCACACCCTGGAGTTGCAAGCAGCAGGAGCCCAAACATAGCTTGAAAGACACACTGTAGTTGGCTTCAGGAGCCCAAAAATTGGATGAATCACACCCTGGAGTTGCAAGCAGCAGCAGGAGCCCAAACATTACTTTAAAGAGACACTGGATTTGGCAGCAGGAGCCCAAAAATTGGATGAATCACACCCTGGAGTTGCAAGCAGCAGCAGCCCAAACATTACTTTAAAGAGACACTGGAGTTGGCAGCAGGAGCCCAAAAATTGGATGAATCACACCCAGCAGCAGCAGCAGGAGCCCAAACATTACTTTAAAGAGACACTGGGGTTGGCTTCAGGAGCCCAAAAATTGGATGAATCACACCCTGTAGAGAGTCATGTGGAGAAAAAGTAGCTTAGTTAGTAATATCTACATAAAATTATGAATAAACAAATGCAAAAGTATTGCCAAAGTGAAGTTTTGTTTGAGGGTGTATTTCCACCTTTTAATTAAATCAGAAACAACAAGGTATCATTGCCTCTGACTAATTAGCCCTCAAAAATTCTTGGAATTTTTAATCTGGAATCATGTCTGATCCGTCTTATCCTAAGAATATTAATAAAAAGTAAGAGTAACGTAAAGGATTTTTTTATCAATACTTACTTGTGGTCCGATGTGGAGGAATGTCTGTAATTGGAGAGCAGCACCTTAAATCTGTTTTGCACGATCCATCTTTCTTTAGTGTTGGTCTGGCCCCGTCATCAATCTACTGGAATACATCAGGCATTGTTGGGAGGAAAGCTTGGCTGATCCATGCGCCATTCATTTCCACGCAGGGCAGTCTCTGGAAAAAAGAAAAGTATGTATAAACCAGGGTCTTTTTCATATAAAAACAAATGGTTATTCTTGCTTTTCAACCATATGTTCCATAGCTTTACCAGTCATTGTGTCAGCCAATGAAGCAACTTTGTCTGGAAGTGCTGCAAAAGCAGTCCACTGCATCACAAGTGGCATCTGACACCCCCAGTCAACTGTCTGTTGTCTGTTGTTATGCTTTGGGTTCAGCTCCACTATCCATTGATGAAGATCTGATAATCATAAAATTCAGCAGCTACTGCCCAGCCAAGAAGTGTAGGAGACACTCGCCTCTTCTTCCACTAGCCGGGCAATTAGTGATGAGGAGAGTGTCGTGGGAGGAGGTGTTGCAAGCGGAGGTAGTGGAAGAGGGTCCCTGGAGTCTGCGGCGGCGGTGGCGGCGGCAGCAGCAGCAGCAGTGAATTATTGGGGACTGTTGGTAGGAAAAATCAGCTACTCAGCGATGTGGCAGTTTTTCATGTAGCATCCACAATCCTGTGGAGAAAAAGTAGGTTAGTTAGTATATATACATAAAATTATGAATAAACAAATGCAATAGTATTGCCAAAGTGAAGTTTTGTTTGAGGGTGTGTTTCCACCTTGTAATTAAATCAGAAACAAATGGGTATCATTGCCTCTGAATAATTAGCCCTCAAAAATTCTTGGAATTTTTAATCTTGATGTCTGAGGGATTTCTCCTCTCAGACAGCGTCACCATAAGTCCAGCCTGCTGCATTACCCAGTGGTGGACCTTTCAGAGAACTGATGGCTTGTGCCGAGCCGAGGTGGAGAGTCCCATGGTATCATTGCTTTGCAAAGATGGCAGTACCTGCCCTGTAAAATGTTGTTGAACAGAAGGTGGGCCAGTCCTTTAGCCTGTCAGTGTGTACCAAAGTGCACAGTGTTGTCTACGTCTGGAGCTGTAACTATGGACTCATGGTGGACAATATATATACTTTTAGGCCCCCTTGGTGATTGTGGTTTCACGCTGTTCTTCACATGGTTTTCCTTGAGTCACACATGGGAGGAACTACTAAAAATGAGAACTCAATCCATGAAATCATTGCTTAATCCACGAAAACAGCAAATTTGGACCCATGGTGACTGATACTTGGAAGAACATCTTGTTTGCGCTGCGACAAGGAAGCCAGAGTCATGCGTCCTGACATGGCACACGTGTTCAGTCTAGTTGTCAAGCTTTTTCTGAAGTCTTGCCCCCATCTGAAAGACATCCGAACAACAGGAAAGAAAGTTAGCATGCACTTCTGGCACTCCTACACCACCAAGCACAACCTTATTGAGCCTCAGCGTCAGAACGGTGTACCCCAACATAGTCTGATTTGCGATGTTTCCACCTGTTGGAATTCCACCCTCCATATGCAGGATCCACTATAGCAGTGGTCCCCAACCCTGTCCTCAATGCCCACCAACAGGCCAGGTTTTGCAGATCTCCACAAAGATGCACAGGTGGAGTAATTAGTGCAGCTGCAGAGCAATAGAGCTGGCTATTTGGAGATCAAAAAAACATGACATGTTGGTGGGCCTTGAGGACAGGGTTGAGGACCACTGCACTATAGGAAAAGAGAAAAGCCATCACAGATTTCTGGATGATCCAAACGGATAGAGGGACACCCCTGTGTAAATTCAATGTAAACCATTGGCAGCTCATACGTGACACCGACCGTTTGATCAGGCCCTTTGAGGAAGCTACTTTATTAGTCAGTTGCCAGGACTATGAGATGAACGATGAGATTCCACTGCTTCATGTACTACAACACATGTTGGAAACCATGGCTGGTCAGGGCACTGGAGACATGGCACATACATTTCACAGCCACATGAAGCCTGTGGGGGCTGAAGTGGAGGAGGAGGAGGGGGTGGGGCACAGCAAACCACAGTTTAGGTTTCACAAAATGACCATTTTATCTAGTCATCTGACAGGAGAGGAGGAGCAGGAGCAGCCACAGGAGCTAGAGGGTTGTGAGGAAGGCGAGACAGAGGATCCAGACACACCGTGGCAGTTTACAGTGGAGATGGAGACAGGTAGTCCCTCTGAGTCACTTGCACAAATGGCACGATGCATGCTCACATGCTTGCGTACTAGTGAGCGCAGAATTGTCTCCATTTGTCAGCGGGAAGACTTCTGGCTCTCCAACTTATTGGACCCTCGCTTCCGGCACAAAATGGGGGCATTTTTTACCCACTGAGAGGGAGGAAAAACTGACCTACTACAGAGACATCCCATGTAGCCAGTTGGGCGATGTCTATCTGCGCCATGGCCCATACTCCCGCAGGTCTGACTCGGGGGGACCTCTGCGATCACCTTCCACTGCCATGGCTGCTGGGGGGGTGGAAGGAGCAGCAGCAGCAGCTCCATCAGCAGCAGCCTCAGTCTTCAGTCGCTAGTGAGTAGCTTTCTACACCCGCATAGTGAGTCTACTCATGAGCAGCAGGAAGACCTTGAGCTGGACCTCAAACAGCAGGTCATGTCATACCTTGACATGACCATGCCAACACACCTTCAGGATCCACTGGATTTGCTGGGAAGCCAAACTTGACTTGTGTCCGCAACTAGCAGAGTTTGCCCTGGAAAAGCTGTACTGGCCGGACAGTAGTTGATTTAGATGGCAACTGGGCTGCTCTATATAATGAAGCAAAATGGCAAATTTACCTCACAATATAAGCTATTGCCCCTCAGATTTACACAGGGGCTGCTCCATATAATGGTGCAAAACCATGAATTTACCTCATAATATAAACTATTGCCCCTCAGATTTACATAGGGGCTGCTCTATATTATGCTGCAAAATGGCAAATTTACCTCACAATATAAGCTATTGCCCCTCAGATTTACACAGGGGCTGCTCCATATAATGGTGCAAAACCATGAATTTACCTCATAATACAAACTATTGCCCCTCAGATTTACACAGGGGCTGCCCTATATAATGAAGCAAAATGGCAAATTTGCCTCACTATATAAGCTAATGCCCCTCAGATTTACACAGGGGCTGCTCTATATTATGCTGCAAAATGGCAAATTTACCTCACAATATAAGCTATTGCCCCTCAGATTTACACAGGGGCTGCTCCATATAATGGTGCAAAACCATGAATTTACCTCATAATACAAACTATTGCCCCTCAGATTTACACAGGGGCTGCTCTATATAATGATGCAAAATGGCAAATTCACCTCACTATATAAGCTAATGCCCCTCAGATTTACACAGGGGCTGCTCTATATTATGCTGCAAAATGGCAAATTTACCTCACAATATAAGCTATTACAGCTCTATATAAATAAAAATAAATAAATAAAAAAAAGGGCCTGTAGAAGCTTATTTAGTATAACAGATAGGGTGACATGTGCTGGTTTGGGATGCCCATATGGGCTAGTGTTTTGGCAGCAGTACAAAAACCAATGCAAAATGCAATAGCTTGATAAAGCTGATGCTGATCAACGCTTATTTAGTATAACAGATGGGGTGCAACATGCAGGTTTGGGATACCCTGCGGCCTGGTGTATTTAAAGCAGACCAAAACCAATTCAAAATGCAATAACTTAATAAAGCTGAGGCTGTAGATGCTTATTTAGTATAAACAGATAGGGTGCAACGTGCAGCTTTGGGGTGCCCTGCGGCCTGGTTCAATGAAAGCAGTCAAAAAGGAAGTGCAAACTGAAGTAGCTTAATGAAGCTGATGCTGATCAACGCTTATGTTGTATACCAGATAGGGTGCAAGGTGCAGCTTTGGGGTGCCCTGCGGCCTGGTTTATTAAAAGCAGTCAAAAACAAGTGCAAACTGAAGTAGCTTAATAAAGCAGCTGATGCTGATCAACGCTTATGTAGTATAACAGATAGGGTTAAAATAGCATGTGCCTTGGGATGCCCGTGTGGCCTGGTATATTTCAAGCTGAACAAAAAGTAACAATTATCCAAGTATGAGAAATGCTTGTGCTTAACAAATAGGGTTAAACAGCATGTGCCTTGGGATGCCCGTGTGGCCTGGTATATTTTAAGCTGAACAAAAAGTAACAATAATCCAAGTATGAGAAATAATTTTGACCTTCTTTACAGCACCATACTTTGAAAAAAAATCCTTAATTTCATGCCGATCAATCCAAAGGTCAATGCCCCTAACAAAAATAGTGTTCGGCATAAGTTTTCCTTCTGGAAGGACGTAACCTTTAGTTTACATGGTTGGGGTAGGTTATCTTACAAATTGGGATACCCCAGGCAGCAGTGTCATTGAAAGAGACAGATTGTAATGCAGGCCATACGCAAGCAGAGAAACTCAAGCTGCAACAGGCCTCTTTAGTTTACATGGTTGGGGTAGGTTATCTTACAAATTGGGATACCCCACTGTATATAAAACCGAATATAAATGCACACCCAAAAGTGGACAATCAGCCTCCAAGAGGCCTGCTTGGTTTAAATAAGAGAGCTGCTTAGTGTAAAATAGAGACCTGCTTAGTTTAAATAAGAGAGCTGCTTAGTGTAAATAAGAGAAATAGGTTATGTGATGTTACAGAATGGGATGCCTCAAAGCAGACTTGAGATCAGTATATATGCACACAGCAACAGTGTGTAAGCAGGCTGAAACAGGCCAAATTACTTGAAATAACTGTGCAGCTTACAGTAAATGCAGAGGCTAATGGTATGTTACAGAATGGGATGCCCACAGCAGACTTGAGATCAGTATATATGCACACAGCAGCAGTGTGTAAGCAGGCTGCAACAGGCCAAATCACTTGAAATAACTGTGCAGCTTAGAGTAAATACAGAGGCTAATGGTATGTTACAGAATGGGATGCCCCAAGCAGACTTGAGATCAGTATATATGCACACAGCAGCAGTGTGTAAGCAGCCTCATACAGGCCAAATTACTTGAAATAAGTGTGCAGCTTACAGTAAATGCAGAGGCTAATGGTATGTTACAGAATTGGATGCCCCAAGCAGACTTGAGATCAGTATATATGCACACAGCAGCAGTGTGTAAGCAGCCTCATACAGGCCAAATTACTTGAAATAAGTGTGCAGCTTAGAGTAAAGACAGAGGCTAATGGTATGTTACAGAATGTGATGCCCCAAGCCGACTTGAGATCAGTAATATATGCACACAGCAACAGTGTGTAAGCTGGCTGAAACTGGCCAAATTACTTTAAATAACTGTGCAGCTTACAGTGATTACAGAGGCTAATGGTATGTTACAGAATTGGATGCCACAACAGCAGTGCACCTGGGAGCAGTAGTACTATGCACAGCAAAAGTGTCTTTATCAGGCCAAATTACTTTTAGAATAAGTGCAAAGGGTTATAGTAAATAGAGGCTGGTGTAGTCACAGAATGGGATGCACCAACCAGAGTGCACCTGGGAGCAGTAGTACTATGCACAGCAAAAGTGTCTTTATCAGGCCAAATTACTTTTAGAATAAGTGCAAAGGGTTATAGTAAATAGAGGCTGGTGTAGTTACAGAATGGGATGCCCCAACAGCCAGCAGTGCACCTGGGAGCAGTAGTACTATGCAAAGCAAAAGTGTCTTTATCAGGCCAAATTACTTTTAGAATAAGTGCAAAGGGTTATAGTAAATAGAGGCTGGTGTAGTCACAGAATGGGATGCCCCAACCAGAGTGCACCTGGGAGCAGTAGTACTATGCACAGCAAAAGTGTCTTTATCAGGCCAAATTACTTTTAGAATAAGTGCAAAGGGTTATAATAAATAGAGGCTGGTGTAGTCACAAAATGGGATGCCACAACCGCAGTGCACCTGAGAGCAGAAGTACTATGCACAGCAAAAGTGTCTTTATCAGGCCAAATTACTTTTAGAATAAGTGCAAAGGGTTATAGTAAATAGAGGCTGGTGTAGTCACAGAATGGGGTGCCCCAACCGGAGTGCACTTGGGAGCAGTAGTACTATGCACAGCAAAAGTGTCTTTATCAGGCCAAATTACTTTTAGAATAAGTGCAAAGGGTTAGAGTAAATAGAGGCTGGTGTAGTCACAGTATGGGATGCCCAAACAGCCAGCAGTGCACCTGGGAGCAGTAGTACTATGCAAAGCAAAAGTGTCTTTATCAGGCCAAATTACTTTTAGAATAAGTGCAAAGGGTTATAGTAAATAGAGGCTGGTGTAGTCACAGTATGGGATGCCCCAACCAGAGTGCACTTGGGAGCAGTAGTACTATGCACAGCAAAAGTGTCTTTATCAGGCCAAATTACTTTTACAATAAGTGCAAAGGGTTATAGTAAATAGAGGCTGGTGTAGTCACAGAATGGGATGCCACAACCGCAGTGCACCTGGGAGCAGTAGTACTACGCACAGCAAAAGTGTCTATATCAGGCCAAATTACTTTTAGAATAAGTGCAAAGGGTTATAGTAAATAGAGGCTGGTGTAGTCACAGAATGGGATGCCCCAACCAGAGTGCACCTGGGAGCAGTAGTACTATGCACAGCAAAAGTGTCTTTATCAGGCCAAATTACTTTTAGAATAAGTGCAAAGGGTTATAATAAATAGAGGCTGGTGTAGTCACAGAATGGGATGCCCCAACCGGAGTGCACCTGGGAGCAGTAGTACTATGCACAGCAAAAGTGTCTTTATCAGGCCAAATTACTTTTAGAAGAAGTGCAAAGGGTTATAGTAAATAGAGGCTGGTGTAGTCACAGAATGGGATGCCCCAACCGGAGTGCACCTGGGAGCAGTAGTACTATGCACAGCAAAAGTGTCTTTATCAGGCCAAATTACTTTTAGAATAAGTGCAAAGGGTTATTGTAAATAGAGGCTGGTGTAGTCACAGAATGGGATGCCCCAACCGGAGTGCACCTGGGAGCAGTAGTACTATGCACAGCAAAAGTCTCTTTATCAGGCCAAATTACTTTTAGGATAAGTGCAAAGGGTTATAGTAAATAGAGGCTGGTGTAGTCACAGAATGGGATGCCCCAACAGCCAGCAGTGCACCTGGGAGCAGTAGTACTATGCACAGCAAAAGTGTCTTTATCAGGCCAAATTACTTTTAGAATAAGTGCAAAGGGTTATTGTAAATAGAGGCTGGTGTAGTCACAGAATGGGATGCCGCAAACGGAGTGCACCTGGGAGCAGTAGTACTATGCACAGCAAAAGTGTCTTTATCAGGCCAAATTACTTTTAGAATAAGTGCAAAGGGTTATAGTAAATAGAGGCTGGTGTAGTCACAGAATGGGATGCCCCAACCAGAGTGCATCTGGGAGCAGTAGTACTATGCACAGCAAAAGTGTCTTTATCAGGCCAAATTACTTTTAGAATAAGTGCAAAGGGTTATAGTAAATAGAGGCTGGTATAGTCACAGAATGGGATGCCCCAACCAGAGTGCACCTGGGAGCAGTAGTACTATGCACAGCAAAAGTGTCTTTATCAGGCCAAATTACTTTTAGAATAAGTGCAAAGGGTTATAGTAAATAGAGGCTGGTGTAGTCACAGAATGGGATGCCCCAACCGGAGTGCACCTGGGAGCAGTAGTACTATGCACAGCAAAAGTGTCTTTATCAGGCCAAATTACTTTTAGAATAAGTGCAAAGGGTTATAGTAAATAGAAGCTGGTGTAGTCACAGAATGGGATGCCCCAACCAGAGTGCACCTGGGAGCAGTAGTAATATGCACAGCAAAAGTGTCTTTATCAGGCCAAATTACTTTTAGAATAAGTGCAAAGGGTTATAGTAAATAGAGGCTGGTGTAGTCACAGAATGGGATGCCCCAACAGCCAGCAGTGCACCTGGGAGCAGTAGTACTATGCACAGCAAAAGTGTCTTTATCAGGCCAAATTACTTTTAGAATAAGTGCAAAGGGTTATAGTAAATAGAGGCTGGTGTAGTCACAGAATGGGATGCCCCAACCAGAGTGCACCTGGGAGCAGTAGTACTATGCACAGCAAAAGTGTCTTTATCAGGCCAAATTACTTTTAGAATAAGTGCAAAGGGTTATAGTAAATAGAGGCTGGTGTAGTCACAGAATGGGATGCCCCAACAGCCAGCAGTGCACCTGGGAGCAGTAGTACTATGCAAAGCAAAAGTGTCTTTATCAGGCCAAATTACTTTTAGAATAAGTGCAAAGGGTTATAGTAAATAGAGGCTGGTGTAGTCACAGAATGGGATGCCCCAACAGCCAGCAGTGCACCTGGGAGCAGTAGTACTATGCAAAGCAAAAGTGTCTTTATCAGGCCAAATTACTTTTAGAATAAGTGCAAAGTGTTATAGTAAATAGAGGCTGGTGTAGTCACAGAATGGGATGCCCCAACCAGAGTGCACCTGGGAGCAGTAGTACTATGCACAGCAAAAGTGTCTTTATCAGGCCAAATTACTTTTAGAATAAGTGCAAAGGGTTATAGTAAATAGAGGCTGGTGTAGTCACAGAATGGGATGCCACAACCGCAGTGCACCTGGGAGCAGAAGTACTATGCACAGCAAAAGTGTCTTTATCAGGCCAAATTACTTTTAGAATAAGTGCAAAGGGTTATAGTAAATAGAGGCTGGTGTAGTCACAGAATGGGATGCCCCAACCGGAGTGCACCTGGGAGCAGTAGTACTGTGCACAGCAAAAGTGTCTTTATCAGGCCAAATTACTTTTAGAATAAGTGCAAAGGGTTATAGTAAATAGAGGCTGGTGTAGTCACAGAATGGGATGCCCCAACAGCCAGCAGTGCACCTGGGAGCAGTAGTACTATGCACAGCAAAAGTGTCTTTATCAGGCCAAATTACTTTTAGAATAAGTGCAAAGGGTTATAGTAAATAGAGGCTGGTTTAGTCACAGAATGGGATGCCCCAACCAGAGTGCACCTGGGAGCAGTAGTACTATGCACAGCAAAAGTGTCTTTATTAGGCCAAATTACTTTTAGAATAAGTGCAAAGGGTTATAGTAAATAGAGGCTGGTGTAGTCACAGAATGGGATGCCACAACCGCAGTGCACCTGGGAGCAGTAGTACTATGCACAGCAAAAGTGTCTTTATCAGGCCAAATTACTTTTAGAATAAGTGCAAAGGGTTATAGTAAATAGAGGCTGGTGTAGTCACAGAATGGGATGCCCTAACCGGAGTGCACCTGGGAACAGTAGTACTATGCACAGCAAAAGTGTCTTTATCAGGCCAAATTACTTTTAGAATAAGTGCAAAGGGTTATAGTAAATAGAGGCTGGTGTAGTCACAGAATGGGATGCCCCAACCAGAGTGCACCTGGGAGCAGTAGTACTATGCACAGCAAAAGTGTCTTTATCAGGCCAAATTACTTTTAGAATAAGTGCAAAGGGTTATAGTAAATAGAGGCTGGTGTAGTCACAGAATGGGATGCCGCAACAGGAGTGCACCTAGGAGCAGTAGTACTATGCACAGCAAAAGTGTCTTTATCAGGCCAAATTACTTTTAGAATAAGTGCAAAGGGTTAGAGTAAATAGAGGCTGGTGTAGTCACAGAATGGAATGCCCCAACCAGAGTGCACCTGGGAGCAGTAGTACTATGCACAGCAAAAGTGTCTTTATCAGGCCAAATTACTTTTAGAATAAGTGCAAAGGGTTATAGTAAATAGAGGCTGGTGTAGTCACAGAATGGGATGCCCCAACCGGAGTGCACCTGGGAGCAGTAGTACTATGCACAGCAAAAGTGTCTTTATCAGGCCAAATTACTTTTAGAATAAGTGCAAAGGGTTAAAGTAAATAGAGGCTGGTGTAGTCACAGAATGGGATGCCCCAACCGGAGTGCACCTGGGAGCAGTAGTACTATGCACAGCAAAAGTGTCTTTATCAGGCCAAATTACTTTTAGAATAAGTGCAAAGGGTTATAGTAAATAGAGGCTGGTGTAGTCACAGAATGGGATGCCCCAACAGCCAGCAGTGCACCTGGGAGCAGTAGTACTATGCAAAGCAAAAGTGTCTTTATCAGGCCAAATTACTTTTAGAATAAGTGCAAAGGGTTATAGTAAATAGAGGCTGGTTTAGTCACAGAATGGGATGCCCCAACCAGAGTGCACCTGGGAGCAGTAGTACTATGCACAGCAAAAGTGTCTTTATTAGGCCAAATTACTTTTAGAATAAGTGCAAAGGGTTATAGTAAATAGAGGCTGGTGTAGTCACAGAATGGGATGCCGCAACATGAGTGCACCTGGGAGCAGTAGTACTATGCACAGCAAAAGTGTCTTTATCAGGCCAAATTACTTTTAGAATAAGTGCAAAGGGTTATAGTAAATAGAGGCTGGTGTAGTCACAGAATGGGATGCCCCAACTGGAGTGCACCTGGGAGCAGTAGTACTATGCACAGCAAAAGTGTCTTTATCAGGCCAAATTACTTTTAGAATAAGTGCAAAGGGTTATAGTAAATAGAGGCTGGTGTAGTCACAGAATGGGATGCCCCAACCAGAGTGCACCTGGGAGCAGTAGTACTATGCACAGCAAAAGTGTCTTTATCAGGCCAAATTACTTTTAGAATAAGTGCAAAGGGTTATAGTAAATAGAGGCTGGTGTAGTCACAGAATGGGATGCCCCAGCCGGAGTGCACCTGGGAGCAGTAGTACTATGCACAGCAAAAGTGTGTTTATCAGGCCAAATTACTTTTAGAATAAGTGCAAAGGGTTATAGTAAATAGAGGCTGGTGTAGTCACAGAATGGGATGCCCCAACAGGAGTGCACCTGGGAGCAGTAGTACTATGCACAGCAAAAGTGTCTTTATCAGGCCAAATTACTTTTAGAATAAGTGCAAAGGGTTAAAGTAAATAGAGGCTGGTGTAGTCACAGAATGGGATGCCCCAACCAGAGTGCACCTGGGAGCAGTAGTACTATGCACAGCAAAAGTGTCTTTATCAGGCCAAATTACTTTTAGAATAAGTGCAAAGGGTTAGAGTAAATAGAGGCTGGTGTAGTCACAGAATGGGATGCCCCAACCGGAGTGCACCTGGGAGCAGTAGTACTATGCACAGCAAAAGTGTCTTTATCAGGCCAAATTACTTTTAGAATAAGTGCAAAGGGTTATAGTAAATAGAGGCTGGTGTAGTCACAGAATGGGATGCCCCAACCGGAGTGCACCTGGAAGCAGTAGTACTATGCACAGCAAAAGTGTCTTTATCAGGCCAAATTACTTTTAGAATAAGTGCAAAGGGTTATAGTAAATAGAGGCTGGTGTAGTCACAGAATGGGATGCCCCAACCAGAATGCACCTGGGAGCAGTAGTACTATGCACAGCAAAAGTGTCTTTATCAGGCCAAATTACTTTTAGAATAAGTGCAAAGGGTTATAGTAAATAGAGGCTGGTGTGGTCACAGAATGGGATGCCCCAACCAGAGTGCACCTGGGAGCAGTAGTACTATGCACAGCAAAGTGTCTTTATCAGGCCAAATTAATTTTAGAATAAGTGCAAAGGGTTATAGTAAATAGAGGCTGGTGTAGTCACAGAATGGGATGCCCCAACCGGAGTGCACCTGGGAGCAGTAGTACTATGCACAGCAAAAGTGTCTTTATCAGGCCAAATTACTTTTAGAATAAGTGCAAAGGGTTATAGTAAATAGAGGCTGGTGTAGTCACAGAATGGGATGCCCCAACCGGAGTGCACCTGGGAGCAGTAGTACTATGCACAGCAAAAGTGTCTTTATCAGGCCAAATTACTTTTAGAATAAGTGCAAAGGGTTATAGTAAATAGAGGCTGGTGTAGTCACAGAATGGGATGCCCCAACAGCCAGCAGTGCACCTGGGAGCAGTAGTACTATGCACAGCAAAAGTGTCTTTATCAGGCCAAATTACTTTTAGAATAAGTGCAAAGGGTTATAGTAAATAGAGGCTGGTGTAGTCACAGAATGGGATGCCCCAACCGGAGTGCACCTGGGAGCAGTAGTACTATGCACAGCAAAAGTGTCTTTATCAGGCCAAATTACTTTTAGAATAAGTGCAAAGGGTTATAGTAAATAGAGGCTGGTGTAGTCACAGAATGGGATGCCACAACCGCAGTGCACCTGGGAGCAGTAGTACTATGCAAAGCAACAGTGGTTAACCAGGGTGAAACAGCTAACAAAGCCAGTGACCCAGGCAGTAACACTGCTGGATGAAAAAAAAAAAAATCTCCCTGTGACTGCCTCCGATTTTTCCTAACTTTCCCTGCTTCTCCATGACTTCCTGCCTGTCTCCTGTCTGTCCCTGTCTGTCTAACTGTCTCTCCCTGACTACAGCAGCGTCCTGTCTCTCACGAATGCAATAGAGAAATGAGGAAAAGCAAGATGTCCGCTGCCTTAAATAGTGCTATGACGTCAACGGGCTTGCTGGCTGCTGATAGGCTGCATGTGACTGCCCCAGCATGCACTGGTGCGGGGTAGATGTCTGGACATGTCCCGTCCGCCATCTTAGAATGCCTGTAATGTAAATGAATGGATGTTAAAGGAAAACTTTGAGCGATCGAAGCACGGGGAAATTCGGATTCGATCCGAAGCAAATTTTTCATGAAATTCGGATCGAATCCGGGTTCGTCCGGATCGATTCGCTCATCCCTAGTGGTTACGTCAGTGGTGTGAAGGCAAAGGCTTTGGATGTATTAGTCATGATGTTTAGAAGGTGGTCAAACAAGGAGCTGTACAAGCGGGATGGTTTGCATCCTTCACAGAAAGGCACAGAAGAACTTGGAGTGGAACTCAGAGCATAGTTTGATAGAGATTCAAACTAGATAAAGGGGACAGAGATTTAACTTGTAATGATGATTTCTGTCCCCAACCACTTAGGATGAAGCAGGGCATTGGCACTTCAAGAAACCTGGTTGGTGGTAGAATAGAGGTGGAAAAGATCAAGAACAAACTAGAATGCAATACCAACAACATGCACATGATGTGTACTAATGCTCATAGCTTAGGCAACAAGTTCTGTGAGTTAAAGGCTGTCCTATCTAGAGATGAATTGGATCTTGCTGCAATTACAGAGACTTGTGCCCTTATTCATCAAGCGATAGCGCCAGGTAGTGTCTGACGAGCGCCAGGTCCCGCCAGCTAACGGCGGCTACCGACTCAAATACGCCCGGCGTCGGCCACAATGACGCATTTATCAAGCTAAATGAGGCTAGCGCCGGCGAGAGCGACAGCTGCCGCGGGATTCATCATGTAGCCGACTGCAACAAACAGCGTCGCTGCTAATCCCATCACAGCGCCAGGTCTGACCTGCCGCTCCCTGGCGATGTCCAACGCATTTCAATGGAGCAATCTTTAATTAATCATAATTAATTGCTACTAATGTTTTTTTTTTTTTTTTTAATGTCAAAAATTCTGTGACCACTTCTGCAATGTTAGGATTTTTTTTAAGGAAAAAAAAAAAGATTTTGTGCAGAATTGATATTACAGGTCTGATATTAATGTATTCATATTACAAAATGTTTATAAAAACTTGTATAATTTTTCAATCAAAAAATATGGTTGTTTGGGGGTTAAAAACGATTTTAAATCCATCGCCGCCAGCGCTCTGGGGTTTAAACAAGGAATTCACAGCGCGAAAAAATTCGGAGCGTGATTTGTTAATGAATCTGCAGCAAGCCGTTCGCTCTGGCCATTCGTTGTCAGGCGCACCCATACAACGCTGAACCTGTGAAACAGCGACCCCCCATCCCGTATTCAACATTACCGCACACCGACTGAGTCGCTGTCAACAAGCAAACCCCGGCCAAGCACAGCGAATACTAGCTGGCGCAGAGAAAATCACGCTACTGGCGCTCATCTGTCGCTACATGGCGCTATTAATGAATCGGCCTCCCTGTTAGAGGATCACAATGACTGAGAGATAGCCAGGAAATGCAGAGGACAGTGGAGTAGCCATTTATGTCAAGAATACTCTTCAATCAACAATAATTCAGAATACACATAATAAACTAGAAACTCTCTGGGTTACCATGCAGACTAAGGAGGGATCTGTGGTCATAATTGTTGTGCAATAGATGAAGTTGGTGGAATGGCAGTGAAGGGGGACATGGGTGATTTCAACATGCCTGATATAGACTGGAATATCCCAAGCGTATCGACATGCAAGAGCAGAAAGAGCAAGCGCATCGACATGCAAGAGCAGGAAGAGCAAGCGCATGAATATATTAGAGGCCCTTAATGGAGCATCTCTAAAGCCAGAAAAATCTGGGGTCCACTGATCACTAATCAGGGCCGGCAGTGTGGTCTCAGTGGGCCCCTTTATGGTGATGAGTCGCGTCACATCACTGAGGAGCATCCCCCTAATTATCAGGCTATTTGGGCCAAACTCTAGTTTTGGTCCACTTTGAAGCGCATCAAAACCCCTTTAAATCTGAACCCAGGGTCTAAATAAATCAAGGGGCCAATTGAAAAGGATCCCCAGAGGCATCATGATTTTGGATGCCCTTGTCTGTGCCCCCCCCCCCCCCCGTTTCCTCGTTACTTTCCTCGAACTGGCAAATGCACTATGGGATCGCCAAACCAGGGGGTTCTTTCATTGAGATGCCCTTGTAAAGAGGCCCAAAACCCAGGGGTGGAAATCCTAGGTTTTAGTCTGCTTTAAATAGCAACAGCAGATAAGAGGCTCAGCATTTAAGATATTCAAACCTAAAAAAAAAAGTATTTGTATTTAAAACAGTGGCAGCCATCAGTGGGGCCCCCCTGGGGTCCAGGGCCCCTGGCAGCTGCCCCACCTTGCCAGGTGCTGACACCGGCCCTGCCACCAATGCTTATGGCTCAGGATAAAAACAGACATTGCGCAAACCCACACCAGAACCAAAGTGTTAGACTTTAGGAAAACAAACTTCAAGGAAATGGTGGGCTATGTAGAAAGGGAATTAGGTGAGTGAAATAGAGTAGCAGAAGTGAGTGCCCAGTGGTCACTATTAAAAATGGCCATCTTAAAGGCGACTAAGCAATATGTGAAAAAACTAGCAAGAATAAAAGGAAGAAGAAACTGCTATGGCTTACTAGGGAAGTCAGCACTGTCATAAAAGAAAAGTCTGCCTGTAAGAAGTATAAAGAAAGTGGAAGTGGAACTGACAGAGAGGCATATACAATTAAAGAGATGGAAACAAAACTGATTATAAGTTCTGCTAAAGGGCAAAAGGAGGAAGAAATGGCCAAATCTGTGAAGAGTGGAGATAAAACTTTTTTTCCAATATATTGGCTAGAGAAAGAAGAAAAACAATGCAGTCTCAAAAATTAGAAATAGGGAAAACAATTATATTGACGGAGATAAGGCTGTAGCTGACCAACTAAATTGCTACATCTGTTCAGTATTTTAAGATAAAGCTTTCAAACCCATAGCTGGTATGGCCATAGCATAGCATCCATCTGGGACCCATAGCAGGTATGGCCATAGCACAGCATCCAGCTTTGGAGGCTGATGCCTTGACTGAGCTGGCACATCTAAGGGTAAGTAAGGCAAAGGGCCCGGATGGAATCCACCCCAGACTTAGGTAGTAGAGAAATCGACAGTAAGTGAATGAGCAACATGCCTGGTATAAGCCTCCATCGATCCTAAGATACAGAGAACATACAGTATACACATAAGGGCAGACTAGATGGACCGTATGGTCTCCTTCTGCCATCAACCTTCTATGTTTCTACATATGTCAGACCACATGGGGAGAAGAAAATAAGCCCAAAAGAACAAATCAGAATCCAGGGGCTGGTGGCAGACAAGCACGGTCCAATGAATAAATCAGAGTTCAGGGGCTGGCAGCAAACGGGCAAGGCCAAAGAATAAAACTGAGTTCAAACCAAGTAATCCTTCCGAGTGTTAATCTAAGGCCAGGTCAATCCAGGAAATCAGTCAGGAAATGCAGGAAACAGGAAAACAGAATCCAGGAACTTAGCTGATAACACCGCAATGAAAACAGGCCAGCTGTCCACTTAAATAGTGCTGTCAATAAAGCTGGGAGGGACGTCTCACTGTATGAGTGAGGTCACTTCCTGTCCACTGAGACCAAGGGAAACCCGGAAGTAAAAAAGCAAGCCCAAGACCTTACACTCTAGGCTTCGTGTACTTGCAGTGTGCTGAGCACCAGGTGGCGTTGTTGAGCGGTGCAATGGATGAAGAGCCAGATCGTGTACAAACACCCAAGCCTGCATGTCTGCGGCTGCACACAGACATCGATGGAGATCTGACAGCACGCCCGCGTCTGATAGAAGAGCGAGAGAGGCTAGTAGACCGACAGACACACAGATCCGTAGCCGCAGTAATAGATGTTATTCTCAGTTTATCAGACAGATGAGCTGTCCCTGATGTTGCAACCTAGAGATTAGATCTCACTATCAGTGTGGCGATTGTGAGCCATAGAGCTCTTAGAACAAGGGGGCACAACCTGAAGCTATATCTATCATTAAGTTTCTTCTTAAAACACTTCCCTCCTGATCCTTATTCAAACCTTTCACATATATAAAGGTCCCCATCATGTCTGCTCTCTCCCTTCTTTCCTCCAGACTGTACAAATTAAGTTATTTAAGTGTCTCCTGATAAGTCCTTCCACCATTTTTGTTGCCGGCCTTTCGACCCGTTCTATTTGAATAATATCATTTTGCAGGGGAGGTCTCCAGAACTGCACACAGCATTCTAGCTGTGGCCTCACCAGGGCTCTATAATGCAGCATTACAACCTCCCTCTTCCTACTGGTGATGCCTCGAGCTATGCAGCCGAGCATCCTGCTTGCTTTTCCCACTGCCTGGCTACACTGTCCAATCATCTTGCAGCTTTCAGTAATCAGTATCCCTAAATCTCTCTCCTCCGAGGTCCTGGATAACACAGTACTACCCATACGGTGCTCAAAGCAGGGATTCCTTCTACCCAAGTGCAGGATTTACATTTAGAGACATAAAACTAGTTTCCACAGTTTTTCACCATTTTCCATGTTGCATTACTATGTGCAATGTTGGCTTCCGTGTCCATAATAAGTTTAATACGCATAAATTGGCAGTAATGGAGGCCAATTATGAGAAATTTGGGAAGAAAGCCAAAAGAGCTGCATTCCGGTCAGTCGGCTTATTGTAGAGGTCGGTATGGATGTTGTAGATAATTAGCAGTGCTCTCACATCCTGAAAATGTACTTCAATGTCGCTCTTCTCCAAGGAAAAAGAAATGGTGGGTAGCCTAGTATTTAGGGAAGTATGAAATCTTACAAGAGATTCGGTGGAGCCCTTCCATAAGATGAGGATGTCATCAATATACTGTACAGATCAGAAGAGCAGCAACATACACAGAGCTTCTTAATAGTGGTCAAATTATCCCGAATTCATGCGTCTTTCACCGCCATGTGCCTGCCACCAATTACTGCCAGACTCTTACCAGACAGAAAATGCAAATGGCGTTCATATAAAACTATTCACATTGTATGGAATCAGGATGTGACAGTCTTCAAATAAATATGGTTATACAGCTCCAGCTCCAATTTCATAATAGCCACAATATCTCCACAATAAAATCCATGTAAATAGGAGGAAAAAGGAGAATCTAGTGCAGCATTGCTATACTAAAACTAAAACTTTAATAAAAGCATTAAAAAAAACACTCACAAACTTAGAATTTAAATCACGTGACAGTAGTACACGTTGTGAACAGCTCTCGCGGCCACCAACGGTCCAGATCGCCACTTTCAGTAAGATTCCTAATGTATAAAAGAGAAGGCTTCCACAAGTGCAGGGAGCCCCGAACTTCCGACGCGTTTCGTGGCTCAGAAGCGACTTTAACTAGGATGCTTGACGCCGTGCCTCTTCTGGTATTTATACCAGAAGGTGCAGAGAAAGAGCCCAGCAGGCATAACTGCCCCCTCTGTCAATGACGCGATTCTCGTCATCACTCAATGTGACGATGCGAGCATGTGAACGGAGCATGTGAATATCCCGCCCTGTTGTTACTAAGATCACCGATACTGGTAACAGCCCAGTCACCAGCACAACACAGGAAGGGACCATCAAACACTCATGCTAGGTGTACCTGTCACACCGTGCACATAAAGCGTACCTGAGCAGTCACCGCCGCTAAAGCCTAACTTAACTGGCAAATAAAACAAATAAACAAAAAAGGGGGAGCGGAGGGGAAAAAAGGGGCCGATACTGTACACAACATCACATTTTGTTGAAATTTTAGGAAGCTGTATACACATGTATATCCAATTCTGTCAGAAACAAATTGGCTGAGCAACATTGCTCCCCATGACATAGTACTCAGGGGCGTGCTGGCCATAGGGAGACCTGGGACAATGCTCGGTGGACGGCACGGCTTTGGGGCCAGTTGGGCTGCTGCTTTTAACACTCGCATCCAATCCCTGCCCCTTAGTCTCATTCTCAGATCTCTGTACCCAGCCCCACTGTACCCACAAGCAGTGGTGGACTGGGGTCAAAAATCAGCCCTGGATTTTACCAGCCCTGGCTAGGCCAAGACATCCCACTAAGGCCCCCTCAACCATGATGCCGGGGCTGTAGCATTGGGGGCTGGGGTTCCTTAGCATGTGGGTACAGGGGGCTGAGAGGGAGACTATTGAGGGCAGGGATTGAATGTGGGTGTTAAAGTGGACCAAAACCCAGGATTTTGACTATCCTGGGTTTTGGTCTCTCCCGGGGAGGCCCGCCATGTGAAAGCCCCCAGATCGCCCACATCAACTCACCTCACCGCAGTCCTACGACGCATGCGTGACCACTCGTCCAATCGGCGTGCTCAGAGCCTCTGAGTTATGCACTTCTCAGCGACGTCTTAGCTCAGCGTCTCCAAGCGCGCTGGTGGAGGCATCTCGTGCTTCCATCTAACAAAAATGCCCAGCGCGGGCATGCGCCCTGCTAGAGGGATAGCGGGGATGCGGCCGCAGCCTGCGCCTGCGCCGTTGGACCGGGATTAAGGTAAGTGTAGTGGGCGACCTGGGAGGTTTCACAAAGCAGGCATCCCGATTTTGGATGCCCTGCAGGAAGGGAATGGATTGGCCCAGGAATTTTACAAGGAACCCCAGCCCCTAATGAAAGTGTTGCAGTAGTCCAGTCGGGATATGACCAGGGCATGCACTAGCATTTTAGTGGTATCAGGTGAGAGGAAGGGGCGGATGAGGGAGATGCTTTAAGGTTGCAGATGACAGGAGGTGGCCAGGGAGAGAATTATATTAACCTATTATCTTTCATTTAATATTTAATGAGATGTGGGTGATTTCACGGGGGGTATTTTTATAGCATAGTGTTTCTATAAAGAACATAGTAGCTAGTGCAGCAAAGTGATCTCATCTATGAGTCAGGCTGTTTAGCTGATATAAATATTTCATAATAGCAGGGATCTAAATGGCCTCCTAACAGGTATGACTATAACATGCTATACACTGATATACTACTATATATACTATATACTACACGAGTACACAACACTGTCTGCTGCCTATCAGAGCCAATACTGAACCCCGAATAAATATTATTATTAATATTATTACATATTATTATGTGTACAGTTTGGAGAGGCTTCTCTTAGTGGCTTCAGGCAGCGGCACGTGGATGTCATGTGCAGAGGATGATACAAAGACAAACAGATGAAAGAAACCATGTTATGGTATTAACAGAAGGGGTATAAAAAAGGTTTTGTGGTTGTAAAGTGGATCAAAACCCATGAATTTGACTCCTGGTTTTTGGTCCTATCCCCAGGGCACCCTGATCGGTCACCCCATCACACTCACCCTTCCTCGGTCCGATGGCGCATGCTCAGCCTCTCGTCCATTCAACCGATTGATTCCCTCCCCCCGGGGCATCCAGAATCGGGATGCCCCTCTGTGTGAAACCCCCCTGGTCGCCCCATTCACTTACCTTGCTTCCCAGTCCAACAGTGCTGGCAGCCGCATCCCCGCTATAGGCTTTGCGGGCTTGCAGCCTGCAGGGCGGTGGGGGGGGGCACAAACTCTGCATACCTGGTCCCCGGGCTGGTTTTGCTGGGTAGGGGGCCAGGTCATTTTTGGGGGGATTTTTAAGGGGAGGGGGGGCCCACTCCAATACTTTTTTATTTAACCCTTTATAGTGTGGATAGTAGTTGTATTTTATTTGTAAATGTTATTAAGTGCTCTTTTGAGTTTGGGGGGGGGGGTTACCAATACATATGTGGTACCGTTGTAATCGGGAGAAATGGAGCTTTCACATGCAATATAGTTTTCTTTAATAAAATGTTTTATTTAAAATAAAAAGACAAAATTTTTAAAAAAATAAATACATTTTACACAAAAATATTTAATAGACCGGTAGAAAAATTACAAACAAGACATTTCATGTTAATGTCTAAACTTTGCCACAAAAATATATATATATATAATTTTCCAGGAAGTCCTGCAAAAATCACAGTTAAACATTACTGGTGAAATTGTGAAAATGACCTGTCAACAGAGGGTGACAAAATCTCGAGTAGGAAAGCAGATGGTAAAAATAGCTATGCATGATGGGTATTGTTCTGCTCGGGGGACCCTGTGCTTTCAGATTTTTGTTCTTAGGGGCCCCCTGCACCTGGGCAAACCTTTTTTGTTTTTGCAAATCCGCAGCCAAAGCCACCACAGGAGAGAACGGAGAGTCTAGAGCAGCAAAGCCACCGCCAGCAACACTACAGTGATGGGTGCAGAGCTGTCACTGCTCATAAGCCACCAAGCACAGCCGCTGGCAGCTCAATGCAGGGAAGTGTTTTCTGCTGGACCAGCCGGGTGACTACACTACCCCCCACCCAGAATGGCAAAGTAGGAGTTCCCGCAAAAGGGGGGCACAAGGAACTCCATCTGACCTTCCAGTAAGTGGGTGGGTGCCAGACAACCACCAATTAGTTGCTTGGCTGGACTATTATTTTATACTGTATCTGGGGCCTCCACCAGATTTTTTGCCCAGGGGCCTCCACCATACTTAATCCGGCCCTGCCTATAGAGCTAAGCCATAGCTCTCAACTTTCCACGGTGGGTGTATGTATATGAAGCCACGCCCCCTCATTGAGGGATGGATAGGAGATACATTGTAACAGTTACAACAATAGAAACTTTTAATAGGCAAGTGAATCATTTATTGCTGCAGATCTGCATGTTACACCTCAAAGAGGGACAAATGAGAACAAGGAGGGACAGGGGAACATGGACTCAAAAGAGGGACAATAGGTATATGAAGCCACGCACCTCATTGAGGAAAAGCTGAAGCCACGCCCCCTCATTGAGGGATGGATAGGAGATACATTGTAACAGTTACAACAATAGAAACACTTTGAATAGGCAAATTAATAATTTATTGCTGCAGATCTGCATGTTACACCTCAAAGAGGGACAAATAAGAACAGGGGAGAGGGGAACATGGGCTCAAAAGAGGGAGCACCGGTGCTGGTATTTTAAGATTTTAAGATGTTATCGTGGATTATGATATTATAGACTCGATTGTTAATTGATGAACTAATGTGGTTAAGGTTTAATTTATTTGATTAATTTGAGCACAAATTTAAATGTGGTTAAATATAATAATATAATAATATTTTTAATAATATGTTTTAGTAGGAATTGTTGTTCCTGTTTCTGAGTTAGAGGATGATTCACTACAACGCCAGGTATCGACAGATGAGCGTCTGTATAGCGGCGCTTAGAGAGGCCGCTAGTAGACACTGTAAGTGGGTATCAGGCGCTGTAACAGAGCATCTCGGTCGCTGTAGTAACCTGGCCGGCATTGATGAATGTGATGTGTATTGGGCGCTCTAACACCAGTATAACGCTGCAGTGAGTCAGAGGTAGCGCCAGCTCAGTGCGTCCGGCCATATTTAACACCATATTTAACAAACGACTACACGCACACCGCGTCAGCGCTCTAAAGCTGGGCGCTGTAACATAGAGCAGCAGACGCTGTGCGATTAAAGTCTGTTTTTAAACACATATCCACCAGTAACAAAGCGAAAACACATGGAATGACATTGTTATAACACTGTGACTTTAATACTTTAGTGCCAGATCTGTAATGACAAATCTGCATAAAAATATAAAAAGTCCAAAAAGTTTCTTAAAGTGTTTGTTTGCAGCCAGGAGACGTCACACAATGATTGGAGCAAAAAAAAAATATTAAACACGCTGTTTATACACAAGCAAATGAACGGCCATTGAAATGTATGGGAGAGCGACAGTGAGCTAAAGGTAATACCTGGCGCTTTGGAAGCTAGAGCTACACTGAGCCGCCTGTAATAATACATGTGACGCTACATGGCGCTGTTAGAGTCGCTCACCAGATTCGCTTTCATAAATGTGTGTTTTGCGTACAGTGCCAGGCGTTCACCAGACGCTGCCTGCCGCTACCTGGCGCTATCCCTTCTTAAATAACACACTAAATCTAAATGTCCAATTTTTTTATTTTTAAGTCAATTACAGGTCCTGCAATGACAGTGACGAGTTAACATTAAAAGCACAATCTATTCTAATCACTAGTTAAAGTCCCTTGCGCAGCCCTTCCTGCGGTTTCAACTGTTTAAATGGAAGTGTGAGCAGGATTTGATCAGGATCCAAATGTGAAAGCACAGCCCATCCCTCCCCTCCACTGCAGAGAGGAGGCCGATCCGGGGAAGGGCCTGTGCCGTCAACATCACTATGCCAGAAATATAAAAGCCTCGGAGAGCACAGGGGAGGGATCGGCGCCTTTCCCCCGGACAGTGAAAGCTACTACGGTAAGGTCGCATGCGTTATTGTGTTTTGTAAACATGCAGCTGAAATCAAAAGCTTTGCTCGCTGGAACATAATAAATATAAATACATCTAGAATATATATAGAATAATTATAAATAGATATCAAAATACAGCTTTGCAGAATAAGTCCGTGTTGTATACTGATATATTCTGTATACTGATATATACTGATATATGTTGTATACTGATATATTCTGTATACTGATATATACTGTATACTGATGGCTGGAGAGGGAGCTGCAGAGTTTCTTTCATTAACCCCTTGCAGTGAGGGTGCTGGAGGATAATGCAGCAGGCATCAGTGCTCACCCGGCTCTTTATTGCAGATCTTCCTCTGACCGGTCCACAATGGAATTTTTAGGCTTTTGGCTAAGATGGAAAAAATATTAGGAGTGGTTTGTGGGATAAGCTTGTATCTGACTTAGCTGAGGCCAAGGGGAAGGTGTATTTTTTTTTCTTAGACCTTTTTGCTTTGGAATTTGGAAAGGTCATGAAAACGGTGCTAGTGATGGATCTACTGTTATTTTAATGGGTGGTAGCAGGGCCGGCGTCAGCACTGGGCGTACCCGGGCAGGTGCCGGGGCCTCTGCACCTTGGGAGGGCCCACCTCATTCCATATACCCTGGGCAGCCTCTATACAGGAAGCAGGGCCAAGCGGTAACCAGGGCTAAGGACTTTCTTTCCTTATATTCTTGTGTCTTTCCTTTTATCATTTTCTTTCCATTAATCCTTTGTTGCGTCTGTTCTTTTTGCCATTCCTTTTTTTTTGTCTTTCCTTCTATTTTTTCTGTCGTTCCTTTTATTCTTTGTTTCTTTCGTTCTATTCTATTCTTTCCTTCTAGTCTATTTCTTCCTTTCTATCTATTCTTTGTTTCTTTCTTTCATCTGTTATGCCTTTCCCTTTTTCTTTCATTCTATCATTTTTTTGTCATTCCGTCTATTCTTTCTGTCGGGTCTTCTCTTTCGTTCAGTCCTTCTATTCTTTCTTTCTTTCCTTTTATCATTTTCTTTCCATTTATTCTTTGTTTCATCTGTTCTTTCTGCCATTCCTTTGTTTTTCCTTCTATTCCTTTCATACTATTATTTTTATTTTGTCATTCCTTCTATTCTTTTTGTCATGTCTTCTCTTTCTTTCAGTCCTTCTATTCTTTTTTTTCCTCCAGCTCTTTTTTGTTCTCTCATGCCTTCTCTCTGTCTTTCCTTTTATTCTTCCTTCAATTCTGTCATTCATTCCATGCTTTTGTTCTTTCTTTGCATTCTTTTATGTCTTTCCATCTATTTTCTTTTTGTCATTCATTTTCTCTCTTTCTTTCCTGCTTTCATCTTTTTTTCATTCCTTCTATACTTGTGTTCTTTATTTCTGTTTCTGTCGTTCCTTCTATTATTTTTCTCTCTCAATTCTTCAGCAGTATTCACCATACCTATACCAACGTTATCACCATGTATGGAGTATCATCCCACACTGCAAGGGGCCCATTGAGACTCTATCAGCCAGGGGCCCGCCTGAACCTGGAGCTGGCCCTGGGTGGTAGGTGCAGAGGTGTAGCTAGGCCTTCTGCCACCCGGAGCAAAGATTCGAAATGGCGCCGTCCTGGCCTGCTGCACCCGGGGCACCTGCTCCCCCTCCCCCCCCAGATACACCCCTGGGTAGGTGTGTCACCAAATGGAAACATTGTCTATTAGATTTTTTTTAAGCGGCTTAATGTCATGTTTTATTACTTAGCTTGATTTCTAGTGAGAAGACGTGACGTCCTGCCAGTAACAACCAGGGCTGTGGTTATTTTGTGTTCACCTGATACAGAGCCGGGTAAACATTCATCATTGAAGAGGAACCTCTGGAATTGGGATGCCCCACTGTGTAAACCACCCGGAAGAAGGTGATAAACTAACCTTCTCCCGGAGATCTAATCTCTGCACCGCATCATGCGGCTGGCGGTGCACTCGGCTCCCTTCGGCGCTGCTCGGCTGCTTAGCCATCAGTGGAGCAGAGTGAAAGCGAGCGTGCTGATTGGCTGGGCATCCCGATTCTGGATGCTCCGAGGGGGGTGGGTATATAGCGGCCCTGGAATCTTATGGATTTCATGGCCATCAGGTGTGGGTTTTGGTCCACTTTAACTTTTATGTCCACTTTTATGTCCAAAGTCTGCTAAGTAAAGACCATGGAGAGATTCCTTCCCCTAGCTCTCACACTTAAAGTGGACCAAAACCCTCCTGGGGGCATCCAGAATTGGGATGTCCCGCTGGGTGAACCCCCAGGTAGCCTGGTATACTCACCTACCGGTCCAACAGTGCATGCGCAAATTGCAACCGAATCCCCTCCATCCCTTAAGCAGGGCGCTTGCTCGTGCCAGGCATTTGCTAATCAAAGTGTATCTATTGTTCTAACTGTTACTCCCTATCTCCTATCAATTCCTCAATGAGGGGGCGTGACCTCATTTACTTAATGTCCCTCTTCTGAGTCCATGCCCCCTGTCTCTCGTTACTCTCATTTGTCCCTCTTTGAGGTGTAACATGCAGATCTGCTGCAATAAATGATTCATTTGCCTCTTCTATTGTTGTAATTGTTACATCCTATCTCATATCCATCCCTCAATGAGGGGGTGTGGCTTCATCCATCCCTCAATGAGGGGGTGTGGCTTCATCCATCCCTCAATGAGGGGGCGTGGCTTCATCCATCCCTCAATAAGGGGGCGTGGCTTCATCCATCCCTCAATGAGGGGTGTGGCTTCATTTACATACTGTCCCTCTTTGAGGTGTAACATGCATCGATAAATGATTCATTTGCCTATTGTGTAAAGTGTTTCTATTGTTGTAAATGTTACATCCTATCTCCTATCCATCAATCAATGAGGGGTTGATGGTTGGTAATATAGTTGTTTACATGCATTTAAATGCATGCATTTAATATATTTAAAATTTTTAGTAACTTATTATTCTTTCCCCCGCTGGGCTGCAAATCTGTTCAGGACTCTGAACATCACATACTGTGGAGAGCAGAGGGGGGAAAAGTTCAGGAGGGTTATAGACTATATTATATAGACAGAGCAGAGCTGGGGTCAGGGAAAGGACAGCAATCCCAGAATGCAGAGCGACACAGTCAGAAGACACTTCCTGTTTGCAGGCAGCCTAAGACTCCATGGGCTGCCAGGTTGGATGTTAAAGGCTCAGAACATGCAGTAGATGCAGGTAGGATGATTTTGAATGTGGGCAATCTGTATGTACAGGGTGGGGGAAACATATAAGATAGGCTCTTGTTCAGGGTGAAGGTCCAGATTAATGTGGGCAATCTGTAATGGGGGGGGGGGACATACAAGATAGGCTCTTTTCCAGGGTGAAGGTCCGGATTAATGTGGGCAATCTGTATGTATGATAAACAATGTAAAGGGTATCGCACACTGGTAAGACAGGGTGCCTGACCCGGGGTGGTCCCACACCCCAATTATGCAAAAGGATAAAGAGAGTGGGTCCGCACCGGTAGACCCAGAGTGACACAAAACATACAAGACCTTCTGACGCGTTTCGGGTATTCTGTCAGCCCTTAGTCATAGATAAAAGGTCACATTCAAGTATGCATATATATAGTATATAGGATATACAGTAAACACTAACCTTGCAAGCTTGGAAATCTGTATGTATGAGGTGGGGGAAACATACAAGATAGGCTCTTTTTCAGGTTAAAGGTCTGGATTCATGTGGGCAATCTGTACGGGGGGGGGGGGGATATACAAGATAGGCTCTTTTTCAGAGTGAAGGTCCAGATTAGTATGGCCAATCTGTATGTACGGGTGGGGGGACAAACAAGATAGGCTCTTATTCAGGGTGAGGATCCGAATTAATGTGGGCAATCTGTATGTACAGGGTGGGGGAAACATATAAGATATGCTCTTATTCAGGGTGAGGGTCCGGATTAATGTGGGCAATCTGTATGTACAGGGGGACATACAAAATTGGCTCTTATTCAGGGTGAAGGTCTGGATTAATGTGGGCAATCTGTATATACAGGGTGGGGGAAACATATAAGATAGGCTCTTATTCAGGGTGAGGATCTGGATTAATATGGGCAATCTGTATGTACAGGGTGGGGGAAACACACAAGGTAGGCTCTTATTCAGGGTGAGGGTCTGGATTAATGTGGGCAATCTGTATGTACAGGGGGGAAACATACAAGATAGGCTCTAATTCAGCGTGAAGGTCCGGCTTAATGTGAGCAATCTGTATGTACAGGGTGTGGAAGCATACAAGGTAGACTCTTATTCAGGGTGAATGTCCGCTTTAAACCCATTTATTATGCCTCCCAAGTGTTCCTGATTTGGAGGGATTGTCCCTCTTTTAAGTTCATGTGCCCCTGTCTCTCATTGATATTATTATAGATTGAAGTAGACATTTACTGCTCCATGCTAACACAGAGATGACATGCTTATTTATTACCTTTTTTGTTTTTAGTGCTTTTCAAGTAAAAAAATAAAACATATATTAGACTTTCAGCTTTCTGGCTCTAGTCCCAATGTTCCACTAAGTCATGTGGGAATGAATAACAACAAACAGCCTAACCCGTATTCAAAGCAATACCTCACTGCTTGATCCCTCTCTGCAGGCTAAACAGGCTCACAGCTCATCATGTCTCTGAGGTCCCATCCAGGGGTGTACATACCATAGGGGCAGTGCAGGCCTATGCCCCCGGGCCTGTGGAGCACCACAACTGAATGTATGCCCCCAACTTCATTCTTACCTATGCAGCCATGGTGCTGGTTTCCCCATGGAGAAGCTCAGCACTTGTGCGCCTCCCTCATCACTGTGCTTGCGCCGCATGTGTCTCCTACCTGCTATGCATGCTCTGAACGTCCCCTTTACAGGACCTGATTTAATGTGGTGGAGACCTTTGGGCATAAAATCTGGTGGAGGCCCCATATACAGTATGTTTTTCCTTTAAAATAAAAGTCCAGCCAATTAACTGATTGGTGGTTGTCTCGCACCCGCCTACTTACTGGAAGGTCAAATGGAGTCCCTTGTGCCCCCCTTGTGCGGGTGCGTGCTGCTCGGGATCGCCTGCTTTGCCATTCTGGGTGGGGGGTAGTGTAGTCGCCCGGCTGGTCCAGCAGAAAACACTTCCCTGCATTGAGCTGCCAGCGGCTGTGCTTGGTGGCTTATATGCAGTGACAGCTCTGCACCCATCACTGTAGTGTTACTGATGGCAGCTTTGCTGCTCTAGACTCTCCATTCTGCCCTGTGGTGGCTTTGGCTGCAGGTTTGCAAAAACAAAAAAAGCTTGCCCTAACGCAGAGCCCCACTGTCACTGACTGCTGGCCCCACGGCCCGTTAGACCAAAGACTGAAAAGCCTCCTGGACCAGACCATAGCCCAAAGGTTGGTGGAGGCCCCCTTTGCAGGGCAAGTGGTGAAGGCCCCGGGGCTTGCGCCCCTTGCACCCCATCATATTCCGGCACAGCCCCTTTACCTCCTGCTCCCGCACCTCTGAACGAGACAGGGATCCTGACCAGTAAGTGTCCACGGGGGGGCTGGGACTGCTGATGGGGGTCTGGCTATGGGGCCCCAACGGGGTTATGTACTCCTCTGGTCCCACCTCAGTGTTTTAACTCCCCAGAGCGAAAAAGTGAGCAAATTTCTGGTCCTTTTTGGTGGTTTTTTTTGGTCGTATTAGCTTTTGCATGTGTGTGTTCAAGCCTTTCCACTATTATGTCTATTGCATATTTTCCCTGTGTTGTTTTCGCATTGTAGTGTATAATACGTGATTAGTATGGGCTTGAAAATGATTCACAGCTCTGATTAGGCATGATTCGCCCTCTGAGATGGGCCAATATAGCGGGTTTTTTCATGCTCCACTTACGGGCTCTATTTCTTGGCGGGGGTGCAGTGGCGGGGTGTGCGGGAAAGTGTAATGGAGAATTCTTAGGAAGTCCTAGCAGAGTAAGAGCGTCTGCCGTGTTGTAGCTTACTCTGCATGTAGTCTATGGTCACTCAGGGCCCACGGTTAATCCGCCAGTCTGTCATCAGGCTCTGCCACACCCTGGTCACTGGCAACTAAAGCCCCCCAGGCTGCACACAAGCCGCCCCTGGGGGCTACTGCTGGGTGTGATCCCCTGATACTTATGGCCGGTCAGCACATTTATCAAAGCTTGATCTGGCTTCCTACAAACCAGGCCGGACCTAGAAACTTGCAGTTTTTTAATAGTTAACTCAAGATTATTCCCATCTTGCGACCCAAATGCATTCCCGTTCCCTTTTACCTCTGTCCTGATTTTCACAGGACAATCCCGCTTTGGGGCCTTTGTGCTGTGCTGCAGTGTTGCATCCCTGGGGCGCTTGGAGTTGTGTATGGCACTTTAAGAGGTCCTGTTGTTGAGCATGGTGGCTCTGATTTAAGTGGTCTCCAGCATGGTGCGCCACTTTAAGAAGTGCGGTGGCCCAGTAGCTGGACGGAAGTTGGAGGGGGCAGAGCCAGGACAGGTACAGTTGGCAGAGCTGAAAATGGGCCCCTGTGAACCGGCAGGGTGGTCTGTGGAAGCTGGGGCTGCGTTAGGCGTGCAGCGCTCATTGCTAGAGCTGCTGTGGCGTTAAGAGGTTAGTGCTGCATTGAGTGGGGCTGGTGAGGCGGCGTCTCTCTCTCTCAAAAAAGAGACATGTGTAAGGGGGGCTTGGTTGTGTGCGGGGGCTTGGCTGTGTATGCATGGGGGCATGGTGTTTGGGGACAAGCTTGGCTGTGTGTGTGGGGGGGGTGAGCTTGGCTGTGTGTGTGGGGGACAGGCTTGGCTGTGTGTGGGGGACAGGCTTGGCTGTGTGTAGGGGGCTTGTCTGTGTGTGGAGTGCAGGCTTGCCTGTGTGTGGGCGTGGCTTGGCTGTGTGTGGGCAGGGCTTGCCTGTGTGTGTGAGGGTTTGTCTGTGTTTGTCGGGGGTGAGCTTGGCTGTGAGTGTGGGGGAGCAAGCTTAGCTGTGTGTGGGGGACAGGCTTGGCTGTGTGTGGGGGGCTTGGCTGTGTGTGTTGGAGGGCTTGGCTGTGTGTGTTGGGGGGCTTGGCTGTGTGTGTGGGGGAGCAAGCTTAGCTGTGTGTGGGGGACAGCCTTGGCTGTGTGTGGGGGGCTTGGCTGTGTGTGTTGGAGGGCTTGGCTGTGTGTGTTGGGGGCTTGGCTGTGTGTGTTGGGGGGCTTGGCTGTGTGTGTGGGGGGCTTGGCTGTGTGTGGGGGGCTTAGCTGTGTGTGTTGGGGGGCTTGGCTGTGTGTGTTGGGGGGCTTGGCTGTGTGTGTTGTGGGGCTTGGCTGTGTGTGTTCTGGGGCTTGGCTGTGTGTGTTGGGGGGCTTGGCTGTGTGTGTGGGGGGCTTGGCTGTGTGTGGGGCGGGCTTGGCAGTGTGTGGGGGCGGAGGCTTGCCTGTCATTTTTTTTATTGTAATGTAATTATTAGGTGGTGTGTTATAAGGGCGTGGCTGGGAGTGTAGTTTAAGGACAAAAAATGTCCCTCTTTTCTGTTTTCAAAAGTCGGGAGGTATGCACACCACACAAAGTTTGATACAAAAAGTGTAAAGTGTAGCCAAATAAGATCAATCAGTGAGCACCCCCCCCCCCACCCTCAAATCAAATAAACAACCATTAGCAGGCGGAAAGATGACTAATACGAGTTATTACCCACAAATCATACTGCAGCCCGGGGCAACAGCTCCTCTTGGAAGCAGCGTTACTGCAAGTATTTGAGGCAGTTACAGTATGATTTGGATGTATGGTGAAACTCTGCACTAGAAATGGGCGAACTCAAACTGCACAGTTTGGGTTCGTACCAAACTTTTGCGAGTTCGAGTTCCCAAAACGAACATCATACATCCCACGTGACCCTGATTTGGAGGGACTGTCCCTCTTTGGAGTCTATGTCCCCCTGTCCCTCGTTGTTCTCATTTGTCCCTCTTTGAGGTGTAACATGCAGATCTGCATTAATAAATGTTTCATTTGCCTATTCAAAGTGTTTCTATTGTTGTAACTGTTACATCCGATCTCCTATCCATTCCTGTCCCTCTTTCCCACCCTAAAAATTGTTAGGTATGCGAACACAGACGTTTGGGTCCGGCTCGAACACGGAAAACCTGGTTGATGGGTTGCTGAGCATCATTTTCAGGGCTATAGTTAACTGGCGTTTAGCGTTTTACCAGTTTCTGTGAGGTGCTGACGCTTCTTAAATTAAGCTCTCAATCTCCTTGGCCTTGTTGCAAGAACATACTCTACAATTCAAGGGCTAAGTCAGATATAATAGCTTTAGACCCCATATTTATAAAATAGGTGCAAGTGGATCCGTTTAGACCCCCCACAATTATATGAAAACAGCAGGTGCATCCTTTCAAGTTCCCACAAACAACCGACATCTCATGAGAAGAGTCTCCTTCCAGACCACACACATATCTTCCAACTTTTCAGGGTTGGAAAGAGGGACTTTTGATTTCATAAATTGGGCCACGCCTTCCTCATTGAGGGATGGATGAAGCCATGCCCCCTCAGGGATGGATAGAAGATAGGATGTAACAGTTACAGCAATAGAAACACTTTGAATAAGCAAATGAATCATTTATTGCTGCAGATCTGCATGTTACTCCTCAAAGAGACAAATAAGAAACAAAAGAGGGACAGTCCCTCCAAATCAGGGACACTTGGGAGGTATGCAGTACTACTCGGCATTATGTGTGTAAGAGATGTTATATTCTTGTTTCTGAAAAGGAAATACGTATTTTCTATTAAATGGCTTAATTTTGATTTTATGTTGTTTCAGGTTTAACAATGGGCGAGATCTCTGCTGCAGTCTCAGGTGGGTTCACTGGCTATTTAAGAGTTCAATAAGATTATAGAACATGCTTTAAAGCTGACCAAAACCTACATTTTTAATTAGCATCCCCTGAATTGCTCCCCACACGAAGAGTAACTTTTGGCAATTCTAACTGCTCTCTTGCTTCACTCTAATCCCAGATAATGGCGCCTGTTTTAGCTGTAAAGCTCCGCCTCCCCCATTCATTGCCATTGTTGTGTGTGGCAATGATGTCATAGCCACACCTATGCGTTTTACACAGAAGAACAGCAAAAAAAATCGGTGTTCCAGGACAATTCGAAAATATCCATTTCTAGATCTGTCTGCTCTGTCCCATGCCGGAACGCTCCATCCACGTTCGCGCCAGTGGCCAATTGCGGGACTCCTTTCCCCGAAGTTAAGGTAAGGATATTGGGTGTTCTCTTTGTTCCAGCATTCTGTATGCCCCCCCCCCCCCCCCCCCCCGAGCTTGTTCTTATTCTCTGTATGAGGGACCGACGCCCTTCAAAGGAAAAACAGGCGTTGGTCTGGTTTAAAGTGGACCAAAACCCAGGATTTTGACTATCCTGGGTTTTGGTCCATTCCACTATGGTAAACCCCCCAGATCTCCTGCATTAACTCACCTCACCGTGGCCCTATGGTGCATGCTCGGAGCCGCTGAGCTATGCACGTTTCAGCGAAGTCTTAGCTCAGCGCTCCGAGCGTGCTTGTGGCCGCATCTCGCGCTTCCCTCAGCAAGCGGGCACGCGCCCTGCTAGAGGGATAGCGGGGATGCGGCCACGGCCCGCGCATGTGCCGCTGGGCCGGGATTAAGGTAAGTGTAGCGGGCGACCTGGGGGCTTTCACACAGCGGGGCATCCTGATTTTGGATGCCCCACGGGGAGGGAATGGATCAGCCCGGGAATCTCCAGCTGGGTTTTGGTCCACTTTAAGCTATGAAAAACATGAGTCCGACAGGGAATCAAGCGGCCCTGGAATCTTATAGATTCCAAGGCCGATCCCCCTGGGTTTTGGTCCACTTTAATAAGCGCTTAAAGTGGACCAAAACCCAGGATAGTAAAAAGTAAAAGCAGAGAATGCGGCTGTCAGAGCTGCTGCTCTTAGATGCGCCGTGGGACCGGGATAAGGTGAGTTGGCTGCAGCGATCTGGGGGGTTTCACACAGCGGGGCACCTCCGATCGGGCTGTCCCGGGGGAAAGGACCAAACCCCAGGATAGTCAAAATCCTGGGTTTTGGTCCACTTTAATAAGGATGTAATCTGACTGAGTGAAGGCAGGTGACCCCCCAAGGCACTTAAGCCCTGAACCGTAAACAACTGTGCCAGCAAGGAACCCATAACGGAAACTGGCGGCTGTACTACACAGCTGATGCAGCAAGGAGCCGGAGACAGAAGCACAGCAAGGGTCGGGAGGTCAGAGAGCTGTGCAGTATCAGAGACAAGTGATGGTAGTGCTAAAGGTCTGGAAATCAAAATCTAAATGCGGTGCCAAGGGACATAGATGGAAGTGGTGGTCAACGGGTAAAGCTTAGATCACAATAGTAATACAAAGCCAAAATCCAAACCCGTACAAAGCACCCTAGCTTTCATTATAACGGGCAAAGAAAGGTGAGAACAGGGAGCCTTGTGTTCTATGTTATATACACTAATACAATTTGGGTTAGTGCTGCTCAGGAATTTTATTTTTGCCTTGAAGGGTTGGCACAAATACTGTTGATGCGTTAGGTGGGGATTTTTTTTTTAGCTCGTCAGGTCATGTAACATGTTGGTGAGATATTGATAGCATGATATATTTATAGTTTCTATGAGAACACTCGGATGACTGGAGTCATAGAAGTGGGTTTCCTGTGCAACAAGAACACATAGCTTGTATAAACCGTGTTCACAAGTGCTTATGATCTCAGTGCTTAAACCGGACCTTCAGCATTGTTTAATGAAAAGCCCAAACCCTTAAAAAACTATTCCCCAGCATTTAAAATTAATAATTAATAAAATTAATACAAATGTTTTAAGTCGCTGACTTTGTATGTGGGCAATCTGTATGTACAGGGGGGAACATACAAGATAGGCTCTTATTCAGTGTGAAGTTCCAGATTAATGTGGGCAATCTGTATGTATGGGGGGCATACAAGACAGGCTCTTATTCAGGGTGGAGGTCGGGATTAATGTGGGCAATCTGTATGTACGGGGGGGGGGGGACATACAAGATAGGCTCTTATTCAGGGTGAAGTTCCAGATTAATGTGGGCAATCTGTATGTATGAGGGGGGCATACAAGCTCTTATTCAGGGTGAGGGGACATACAAGATATGCTTTTATTCAGGGTGAGGGTTCAGATTAATGTGGGCAATATGTATGTATGGGGGGGCATACAAGATATGCTTTTATTCAGGGTGAGGGTCCGCATTAATATGTGCAATCTGTATGTTCAGGAGGGGAAAGATACAAGATAGGCTCTTATTCAGGGGAAGGTCCAGATTAATGTGGGCAATCTGTATGTACAGGGTGGGGGACATAGAAGATAGGCTCTTATTCAGGCTTAAGGTCTGGATTAATGTGAGCAATCTGTATGTACAGGGGGGGAGAAACATACAAAATAGGCTCTCATTCAGAGTGTGGGTCCGGATACACTTATACACGCTTCAGATTAATGTTTTTTCTTATGAAGTATTTACTTTAATCTCCAAAGTGGGCATAAAAAATACTTTGTATAAGGCTTTCAAGCTTTAAAGCTGGCAGCTATAATCGGAAATTAGTTCCCTTTTGTTTGGACTAAACTCCAAGGTATTCCAATATAATTCTGGCTAAGACAGAACAAACACTTTTGCTCTATTTCCTTCCTCCTGAACCATGTAGCTACCAACTCTTTATAAATGATCTGCTTACATGCAATGGAGTAGGTCGGGATATAACATGTGGAGGGTAATTTACTCTAAAAGGTCCGGGTGGCACTTAAACTCCTCGTCAGAGACGCTCGGCAGCGCCACGCACCGCCACACCGACTTCAGGTTCCTGGCGCTATCAGCTGTAGCGTTCCCGGGCAGGCAGTGTTTGCATCACATGGCTTATATATACCTATGCGCTAGCAACACCTTGTGCCGACCGGGAGCGCCGCAGATAAAAAAAAGCATTAAAAAAATTACATATCGCTCGCAGGGACGCTCTGAAAACGGAATTCCAGGCACAATGCGCCTGTTGTAATTTTTTTTTTTTATGGTCAGGGAAGTTTTTTTTTTTTTTTTTAATCGGAATTACATTGGGAACACTTACTGTATTTTTCGCACTATAAGATGCACCCGCCCATAAGATGCTCCTAGGATTTGGAGGAGGAAAATAAGAAAACTAATATTCTGAACCAAATAATAGGCAAGGTGCAGAATCCTCCAATTACAAGCAGAGTGGCATCTCCCCCTCCAATTCCCCATATAGACAGTATGGCATCCCCCCCTCCAATTCCCAAAGACAGTGCAACAACCCCCCATCCCATTCCCATAGGCAGTGTGGCACGCCCCCCTTCCAATCACCATAGGCAGTGTAGCATTCCCCCCTCCCATTCCCCTAATAGGCAGTGTGGCATTCCCCCCTCCCATTCCCCATATAGGCAGTGTGGCATTCCCCCCTCCCATTCCCCTAATAGGCAGTGTGGCATTCCCCCCTCCCATTCCCCTAATAGGCAGTGTGGCATTCCCCCCTCCCATTCCCCTAATAGGCAGTGTGGCATTCCCCCTCCCATTCCCCTAATAGGCAGTGTGGCATTCCCCCTCCCATTCCCCATAGGCAGTGTGGCATTCCCCCTCCCATTCCCCATAGGCAGTGTGGCATTCCCCCCTCCCATTCCCCATACAGGCAGTGTGGCATTTCCCCATCCTATTCCCCATATAGGCATTGTGGCATTTCCCCTCCCATTCCCCATATAGGCAGTGTGGCATTCCCCCCTCCCATTCCCCATAGGCAGTGTAGCATTCCCCCCTCCCATTCCCCATACAGGCAGTGTGGCATTTCCCCATCCCATTCCCCATATAGGCATTGTGGCATTTCCCCTCCCATTCCCCATATAGGCAGTGTGGCATTTCCCCCTCCCATTCCCATAGGCAGTGTGGCATTCCCCCCCCCCCCTATTCCCCATATAGGCAGTGTGGCATCCCCCCCCCCCCCCTATTCCCCATATAGGCAGTGTGGCATCCCCCCTCCCATTCCCCATAAGCAGTGTGGCATTTCCCCCTCCCATTCTGATAGGCAGTGTGGCATTCCCCCTCCCATTCTGATAGGCAGTGTGGCATTCCCCCTCCCATTCCCCATAGGCAGTGTGGCATCCCCCCTCCCATTCTGATAGGCAGTGTGGCATTCCCCCTCCCATTCCCATAGACAGTGTGACATCCCCCCTCCCATTCCCATAGGCAGTATGGCATTCCCCCTCCCTATCCCCATATAAGCAGTGTGGCATCCCCCCTCCCATTCCCTTAGGCAGGGTGGCATCCCCCCTCCCATTCCCTTAGGCAGGGTGGCATCCCCCCTTTCCCATAGGAAATACACATGCTACGGGTGCTCCCGCGTTGCTGGCCAAAAAATACCATTTTGTGATTACTCACCTGTAAAATGGGTATTATAAGTATGTCACACACCCCACTTCATTTATTAATTATTACACTTGGGTTAACCCACCGCTAGGTGGCAGCGTTGCAGAGAACTCCAAAAAAGCAGCAAGCCCCTCCCGGTCTATACATACCTGGTACCTCCCAACAATTCCCCAGTGTTCAAACAGCAGTAAGACAAGGTACCAGGAACAAACAATAGTAACCCTCAACTGTTATTAACAAAAAAACTTCACCATATAAAGAACTAGGATACCAAAAAGGGCGGGTGAAGTGGGGTGTGTGACATACTTATAATACCCATTTTACAGGTGAGTAATCACAAAATTGTATTATTCTAAGTATGTCACACACCCCACTTCATTTATTAATTATTACACTTGGGACATCCAACAGCAGTGTCCAAAAAGGGCGGGTATCCAACCAGGCAATAACGCAGATAAACTCAAACCACTGCAGCCTGCAGAACTTTGCGGCCAAAAACAGCATCCGCTGAGGCCCGCACATCAACCTTATAAAACTTAGAGAAAGTGTGAACCGAAGACCAGGTAGCAGCTTTACAAACTTGTTCAACAGAAGCCTGGTGCTGAAAAGCCCAGGACGCACCAACCGCACGAGTAGAATGCGCAGTAACACGAAAAGGGGGATCCTTCCCCTTGGCAGAATAGGCTCCAACAATCGCCTGACTAATCCATTTGCTAATGGAAGACTTAGCCGGAGCCAAGCCCTTCCTAGGCCCACAGGGCACCACGAAAAAGGCATCAGTCTTACGAAAGGAAGCCGTAGTACGCAAATAGTACCTGACACAACGTACAACATCCAAGCAGTGCAACGCACTCTCCTTGTCATTCTTAGGCTTAGGACACAAGGAAGGAAGAACAATGTCCTGATTAAGATGAAAAGCAGAGACCACTTTAGGGAGAAAGTCTGGCTTGAAACGAAAAACCACTTTGTCCTGATGCTTCTCAAAATAAGGAGCCTGAATCGACAGAGCCGCCAACTCTGACACACGCCGAACCGAAGTGATGGCCACCAGGAAGACAACCTTCTGGGACAGAGTGGACAGAGCAATATCCTGCAAAGGCTCAAAAGGAGGAGCCTGTAACGCAGAAAGCACCAAATTCAAATCCCAAACTGGGAGCAAAGGCTTCCTAGGAGGCCGCAGATGCGAAACCCCCTGGAAAAAAGTCTTGACCAAAGAACGGCTTGCAAAAGACCTCTGAAAAAAAGATAGACAAGGCAGAAACCTGCCCCTTCAAGGTACTCAGCTGAAGACCAGAATCCAGCCCTGATTGAAGAAATTCCAAAATCCGAGAAATAGAAAAGACCCGGCAGGGCAAAGATCTAGCCTCACACCAATCAATATAAGATCTCCAGACCCTATAATAGATGGAAGAGGAAGACCTCTTCCTAGCACTAACAAGAGTCCGAATGACCGAATCCGAAAGACCCTCCTCCCTCAAGATGGAGGTTTCAGCAGCCAAGCCGTCAAAGCCAGCGTTGGTAAACTGGGGTAACACAGTTGACCCTGAGTGAGAAGATCTGGCCGAAGAGGCAGATCGAACTGAGCCACTGCCAGACGAACGATGTCCGCAAACCACACCCGCCTTGGCCACCATGGAGCCACGAGAATGGCGGGAACTCCTTCCTGAACCAGCTTTCGCAGCACCCTGCCTAGCATGGGAATCGGAGGAAACAGATAAAGAAACCCCAGGTCCCTCCAGCTCAGGGCCATGGCATCCGCCGCCAGAGCCAGAGGATCCCGAGACAGTGACACGAATGTCGGAAGTTTGTGATTGTGACGAGAGGCAAAAAGATCCACCTCCGGCGTCCCCCACCGAAGACACATTGACCGAAACACCTGGGGATGGAGAGACCATTCCCCCCGGCGGGACGAACACCGGCTCAGGAAGTCTGCCTCTGTGTCCTCCACTCCTGGAATGTAAACTGCCGAGATGCAAGGGACATGAGTCTCTGCCCAAACTAGAATCAGAGACACTTCTCTGTGGGCACCCAGACTGCGAGTCCCTCCTTGGTGATTGATGTAAGCAACCACCGTCTGATTGTCCGATCGAACCTGAACCAGCAGGCCCTGTAAATGATGCGTCAAGTGAGATAGCACCAACCTGAAGGCTCGCAACTCCAGAACATTGATGGGCAAGTGAGCTTCCTGAGGATCCCACTGCCCCTGAAACTGAAGATCCTTCCAGAAACCTCCCCATCCTGACAAACTGGCATCCGTGGTGACAATTTCCCAAAGCGGGGTCAAAAACGACCTGCCCTTCAGAAGATTGTCCGAGACCAACCACCACCGAAGGGACTGCCGAACCCGAGGGGACATCCGGAAAGACCGATCCAACGACCGCGGTCGCCGGTCCCAAGACGCCAAAAGATGAAGCTGAAGCGTCCTCGAGTGAAACTGTGCGAAGGGAACTGCCTCGAACGAGGCCACCATCAACCCCACCAGTCTCATCCCCAGCCGGATGGACGGGCGAGGATTGGAAAGAAGAAGCTGAGCCAATTCCTGAATCAAAAGAACCTTGGCCTGAGGGAGAAAAAACTCTGTGCTGGCAAGAGTCCAAGGACATCCCCAGAAAGGTCACCACCCTGGCCGGAACCAGAGAAGACTTGGGGTAATTGATCACCCAACCGAAACTCTCCAGCATAGACACCACCATGCCGGTGTCCCCCTCCGCTTGACTGAAGGAAGGTGCCATGATGAGAAGATCGTCCAGGTAAGGCACAATGCGAATCCCCTGAGCTCTGAGCAGGGCCATCACCCCTGCCAACACCTTGGTGAACACTCTCGGCGCCGAGGTGAGGCCGAATGGAAGAGCTACAAACTGAAAATGCTGATCCTCCACCACAAAGCGAAGGAACCTCTGGTGGGCCGGAAAAATCGGAATGTGAAGGTACGCGTCCTTGATGTCTATGGACGTCATAAAGTCCCCCTGTCGAAGCGAGCCGATCGCAGACCGCAGGGTTTCCATGCGAAACTTCCGGGGACGAATAAACCGGTTGAGAAACTTCAAATCCAGGATCGGACGGAACGACCCGTCCTTCTTGGGCACAGTGAATAGATTGGAATAATACCCTTGCCCCACCTCCGAAGGAGGGACCGAGCAGATGACTGCCAATTCTAGGAGATTCCGTACCGCCGCCCGGCCCCGCCCACAGAATTCACCACACTGAGGAGAGCGCTCGTCAAAGACGGGCGCCCCAACATGGCGCCCGCCCACCGCACCGGGTGGCGGGCCGATGGACTCCCCGCCACACGTAAAGCGCAGCCACACAGGAGCCCCCAAACACACCAACGAGAAAAGGCAGATGCAGGCGGGCCAACGCCGCACAGGCCGCCTGTCCCTGCCCCCAAAGCACGCTAGCACACAAGTGAACACACACACACTCCAGAATGGAAAATAAAAGATAGGGGGAAAACCTAAGGGGGGGCATGAAGGCTGGGGCATCCCACGTCCGGATCACCAAAAACCGGATCACCGCTATGCCCCATAATATGGGGTCGAGCGGAGGAGCTAATCTCCTAGGCACCTAAGGTGCCATCTACCTTTACCCGGCCTACAGCCTAAGCTGGGAGGCTGCCATTAAACAAGGGGATAACACAAAAGAAGAGCCAGGCAGAAATAGACCATGGGGGGGGGGGGGGGGGGGCCGGGGTGATACCCCGGCTACCTGCAAGCAGGAGACTTCTTTCTTCTGTCTTGTCGCCACCTTGCAGAGAACAACACTGGGGAATTGTTGGGAGGTACCAGGTATGTATAGACTGGGAGGGGCTTGCTGCTTTTTTGGAGTTCTCTGCAACGCTGCCACCTAGCGGTGGGTTAACCCAAGTGTAATAATTAATAAATGAAGTGGGGTGTGTGACATACTTAGAATAGAATCCCAAACTGTGCAGGGATCCTGTGACACATGCACCAACCCCAAAATCCAATATAATAGGAAAAATGAACACCCAATCATAAGAGCTATGCATGCCAAAAAGGTGATTTAATTACATGAAACCAAGTATTATACAAAAAGATATCAAAAAAGCACAATGTGACATAAATAAGCATATATACAAAGTATAGCCACCAGATGGCGCAAACGAGTCGGTGCCAATGTTGGTATTGCTTTTTCTCATAAGCTTATAGAGGATAAATGTCTATATAGCAAGTCCAGAGATTACAGGTAAATTGAAAAAAACACAATATAATAACCAAATGGCAAATGCAGAGCAAGCAAGGAGCAGACAATAGAGAAGCATATAGGCAGGACCACAGTGGATAACCACTAGTACATACTCAACGTTTCGGCAACGTTTGCCTTCCTCAGGAGTAGTCTAAAATTAATATATATTGAGTTTTAGTCACTTTTTATTCTTTCCCCCACTGGGCTGCAACTCTGTTCAGGACTCTAGGATACGGGCGCCGCCATCTTGCCTCAGAAGCATCACAAGGAGAGGAAGGGGGTTGGGCAAGTGCAGGGGGCGGGGTTATAGCTGTGCTTAGCATAGACAGGGCAGAGCTGAGGTCAGGAAAAGGTCAGCAATCCCAAAATGCATGGCGGCACAGACACTTCCTGTCTGCAAGCAGCCTGAAACTCAATGGGCCGCCATCTTGGATGTTAAAAGGTTAAAAAAGCACAATAGGTGCAGGTAGGCTGATTTTTAATGTGGGCAATCTGTATGTAGAGCGGGGGGAAACATACAAGATAGGCTCTTATTAAGGGTGAAGGTCCGGATTAATGTGGGCAATCTGTATGTAGAGGGGGGAAACATACAAGATAGGCTCTTATTAAGGGTGAAGGTCCGGATTAATGTGGACAATCTGTATGTACGGGGGGAAATATACAAGATGGACCCTTATTCAGTGTGAGGGTCCAGATTAATGTGAGCAATCTGTATGTACGGGGGGGACTTACAAGATAGGCTCTTATTCAGGGCGAGGGTCCGGATTAATGTGAGCAATCTGTATGTACAGGGGGGAAACATATAAGATAGGCTCTTATTCAGGGTGAAGGTCCGGATTAATGTGGACAATCTGTATGTACAGGGGGAAACATATAAGATAGACTCTTATTCAGGGTGAGGGTCTGGATTAATGTGGACAATCTGTATGTACAGGGGGGGAAACATACAAGATAGACCCTTATTCAGGGTGAGGGTCATTCATGTGAGCAATCTTGTATGTACGGGAGGGGCATACAAGATAGGCTCTTATGTAGGGTGAAGGTCCAGATTAATGTGGGCAATCTGTATGTAGTGAGTGGAGGAAACATACAAAATAGACTCTTATTCGGGGTGAAGGTCCGCTTTAAGTTACTCTGCAATGCATGTACATTAGCCGCACCATTTATATGCTTTAGGCCATCTAATATTTACTCTGCATTGTCAGGTGAAAGTGATCCAAGATCCTCAATAAATAATATATGAGGAAATAAACAACATTATAGAAACACATAGTATATTAAAGCCTTAATTTTTCTGTGTATAAATAAGCTAATAAGCTCCCTTGGCTGGGACCAAAACCCAGCGCGATTGGCGAGGGAATCTATAAGATAATATATATATTCTCAGTGTGCCACACATCCCGCTTCCCCTTTAAAAATACGGACGTATGGGTTACACACCTGCAGAGTGACGATGTGCAGAGAGACGTCTTGAAACGAGCCCCCTTCCAGCCTATATATACCTGGGACCTCCCATTAACAAACCAGTTTTTCCTCTCTGCATGAGGCGACAAGACAGAAGAGATGTCTCCTGCTTTCAGGTAGCCGGGGTTTACCCCGGCACCCCCTTTTAGTCTATTTCTGCCCAGTTTTAAATTGTGTTTGCCTTTAAAAGGTTAATGGAAGCCTCCCAGCCCAGGCTGTTTACTGGGCAACGGCAGATGGCACTATAGGTGCCAAGGAGCTTATCTCCTCCGTGACACTCCGCTTGAGGGGCGATCGGCTATCCGGCTGGTGATCCGGATTTGGGATGCCGCGTCATTCTGGGTAAGGGGGCGTGGCAAGACGCCTTGGGGAAGTTCTCCTGGCCAGTTCCGGGTCACGGCTCACATGTGGAGAGGGAGGAAGATCCCTCACTGCCGCGTTTAAGCCTGCACAGCGGCAGGCTTGTCAGCATTGTGGAGCGTGGCTTTGGATTGATGCGGCCGTCTCTGCGCTGGTCCCTCTTAGCCCCTTGCCCTGCTGAAACAAGGTAGGTCGGCCCCACCATTTTACTGTGTGGGGGCCGTTTTTTAGTACATGTGATTTTTTTCTTGTGTATATGTGGGGATTGATGTCTGTTGTTTCCCCACAGATCCTGGGATCCCTGTTTCAGCGGCTCTCCCAGTCTATATATACTGGACTAGTTAATAAAAAAAAAAAAAAAATCCTCCCATTCCGGGACGTTTATTAAGGGGGCATCCCGGGTTGCTTATATGCTTAAAAATCCCAGGGTAATTGCGAATACCATAAATTCACCGTAATGTAGGCTTCCGATGTTACCGGGGGCTCTTTGGGGCCTAGGCTGTGTGCGGGATGTGGGGCCCTGCTCCCAGGCGATGACGCATTAATTTGCGTTCCATGCGCAAAGCAGACTATTGCGCGTCAGTCCGGTATTCCGGCTTCTGGCTCTTCGCAGCTTCCGTCATCCCCTACCCCCCCTCCCTTATCCCGGACCCCGGTTGACACTGTCAAAAGTGGGGATTCGCAATCCGAGATGGCTGTGCGAGTGGCCAATCTCGAGAAAATTATTTCCGCCACTATGGCTCACAAAGCTACGGCGAAGAGCAAGCACCTTTCCTTAGCAGCGCCTGGCCCTGAGGATGAAGTGTGTGATTCCTTAGAATGGTCCGAATATCCCCCTGATGAGGAAGGGGAGCTCCTTGAGGAGCCGGACGAGCCTGCAGATCAGCTTTTGGCTGACGTTCAGGCTGCAGGGGTGTCTGTGGACACTCCTTCCATTTTGGCCCAAATGTTTAAAATTTTGGCTTTAGATCCGCCTGTTGTGGACCTCCGCCGAAGGGTGAGTTATTTGCAGAACCAAAGCCGCGCCTAGTATTTCCCAAACAACAGCACTTTGTCAAAGTTGTTCTTAAAGAATGGGAACATCCTGCATGCCTGGCTGGCATTCCTCCTTCTTGGGATAAGCGGTATCCCTTTCCAGAGGATATAATTAAGCTTTGGTCTATCCCACCTGATGTAGATGCTCCTGTGTTGGGGCTATCTAATTCCTCTGTGTTACACTCCCCTGACATTACTACCATTTAAAGATGGTGAGGATCGGCGGATTGATCAATTGGCCCGCCATGGGTTTATCAGTGCTGGTTCAGGTATGCGGCCAGCATGCGCTACGGCGCTTCTTCTTTTGGCGGTTAAGTCTGTTATTAGGGATCTGTGCGCAGGACTTGATCCCGCTTGTGATGAATTTATTTCTCTCAAGCAATGTGAAACCTTTATTTCATTTGCCATAAATGCTCAGGATGATTCACTTGCTATGAGTAGCAGGACAGCGGCACTACTGGTTGCCATCCGCCGCTCAATATGGCTACGCCAGTGGACGGCGGACCTTAACTCTAAGAGGGCGCTTACAGCGCTCCCTTTTGTGGGTTTGCGCCTGTTTGGCGAAAAATTGGACACAGTTACCAAGGGTGGTAAATTGCCGCAACGCAAGAAGCCACGTCGCTCCTTTCAGGGGGCAGCTTCATTTGGGCCCTCCTTTAGGGGAGCCAGAGCAGGCAGAGGGGCTTCTTATTCCTCTACCAGGGGTACAGGTTGGTCCAGGGGCAGAGGCCGTGGCCGTTCCGGCCAATCCTGGGGCACCAAGCCCAAGCCTGCAGGCAAGCCCGCTCGGCAATGAGGGGCTGCCCTCACCCGTGCGGGTGGGGGGACGTTTGCGACACTTCTCCCAGGTTTGGGATCAGGCAGTCCCGGACAGATGGGTCCGGGAGGTAGTGTCGTCCGGTCTCAAACTGGAGTTCGAGTCTCGCCCTCCTTCACGATTCTTCCGGTCTCGGGTGCCTACCGATCCTTTGATTGTGCAGGGGCTCCTGGCATCGGTAAAGAACCTTTTGGAAATGGCGGTCATCCGGCCGGTGCCGCATTTAGAGCTGGGTCTCGGTTTTTACTCCAACCTTTTCACAGTCCCCAAAAAGGATGGATCAGTTCGTCCTGTTCTAGATCTGAAGTGTCTCAACAAGTTCATCCGCCCTCGGAAGTTTCGCATGGAAACTCTGCGGTCAGCCATCGGTTCCCTTCGGCAGGGGGATTTCATGACGTCCATAGACATCAAAGATGCTTATCTTCATGTTCCCATCTGCCAAGCTCATCAGTGTTTTCTCAGGTTTGTGATGGGAGATCAGCATTTCCAGTTTGCAGCACTTCCATTCGGCCTTTCCTCGGCTCCAAGAGTGTTCACCAAGGTGCTGGCAGGGGTGATGGCCATTCTCAGATCTCGGGGCATTCGGGTGGTCCCTTACTTGGACGACCTACTCATCATGGCTCCTTCGCTCGTTCAATCGGAGACAGACACCAGGATGGTGGTCTCCATGTTGGAAAGTTTTGGATGGGTGATCAACTATCACAAGTCCTCCCTGGTCCCGGCCAGGGTAGTGTCCTTTTTGGGAATGTCATTGGACTCTTGTCAACACAAGGTATTTCTGCCTCAGACCAAGATGCGTCTGATTCAGGAATTGGCTCAGGTCCTTCTTGCCAACCCTCGGCCATCCATCCGTCAGGGGATGAGGCTGGTGGGGTTGATGGTTGCCTCATTCGAGGCAGTTCCCTTCGCACAATTTCACACAAGGACGCTTCAGCTACATCTGTTGGCATCCTGGGACCGGCATCCGCGGTCGTTGGATCGGTCCTTCCAGATGTCTCCCCGGGTCCGGCAGTCTCTTCAGTGGTGGTTAGTCTCAGACAATCTCTTGAGGGGCAGGTCCTTCCTGACTCCTCTTTGGGAAATTGTCACCACGGACGCCAGTCTTTCAGGATGGGGGGGATTCTGGAAGGATCGTCAGTTCCAGGGGCAGTGGAGGCCTCGGGAGGCCCAATTGTCCATCAATGTTCTGGAACTGAGAGCCATCCGTCTGGTTCTGGCTCTTTTGACTCAGCATGTTCTGGGCCTTCCTGTTCAGGTTCGTTCAGACAATCAAACAGCTGCTGCTTACATCAATCGTCAGGGAGGGACTCGCAGTCTGGGTGCTCTGAGAGGTGTCCCTGATCCTGATTTGGGCAGAGGCCCATGTTCCTTGCATCTCTGCTGTTTACATTCCGGGAGTGGAAAACAGGGAAGCGGATCTTCTGAGCAGAGGCTCGTCCCGTTTAGGGGAGTGGTCCCTTCATCCTCAAGTTTTCCGGTCGTTGTGTCTCCGGTGGGGGACACCAGAAGTGGACCTGTTTGCCTCTCGTCACAATTGCAAGCTCCCGACCTTTGTGTAGCTCTCCCAGGATCCGCTAGCTCTGGCACTAGACGCCATGTCTCTGAACTGGGGAGGTCGGGGGTTCCTGTATCTGTTTCCTCCGATTCCCATGCTGGGCAAGGTAATGCGGAAGCTGGCTCTGGAAGAGGTGTCCGCCATTCTCGTGGCTCCAAGGTGGCCAAGGCGAGTATGGTTCGCAGACATCGTTTGTCTGGCAGTGGATCAGTTCGTTCTGCCTCTCCGGCCCGATCTGCTCACTCAGGGTCAACTACGTTACCCCAATTTACCCATGCTAGGTTTGACGGCTTGGCTGCTGAGACCTTCATCTTGAAGGAGGAAGGTCTTTCTGATTCGGTTATTAAGACTCTGATCTGTGCCCAGAAGAAATCTTCCTCTACCACCTACTATAGGACTTGGAGAGCCTATATTGCTTGGTGCGAGGCCAGATCTTTACCTTGTAGAGTCTTTTCAGTTTTTAGAATTCTGGATTTTCTGCAATCAGGGCTGGATTCTGGACTCCAGCTAAGTACTTTGAAAGGGCAGGTTTCTGCCTTATCTATTTTCTTTCAGAAGCATTTTGCGCTTCACCCTTTAGTTAAGACTTTTTTCCAGGGGGTTACGCATGTGCGGCCCCCCAGGAAACCATTACTCCCAGTTTGGGATTTGAATTTAGTTCTTTCTGCTCTTCAGGCTCCTCCTTTTGAGCCTTTGCAGGATATTGCTCTTTCTACCTTGACTCAGAAGGTTGTCTTCTTGGTAGCTATCACTTCTGTTCGGCGTGTCTCGGAGTTGGCGGCCTTGTCAATTCAGGCGCCATACTTTGAGAAGCATCAGGACAAAGTGGTTTTTAGGTATAAACCAGACTTCCTTCCAAAGGTAGTATCTGCTTTTCATTTGAATCAGGATATTGTTCTTCCCTCCTTGTGTCCTAATCCTAAGAATGACAAAGAGAGGGCCTTGCATTGTTTGGATGTAGTTCGCTGTGTTAAGCACTACTTGATTACTACTTCTTCTTTTCGTAAAACTGATGCCTTTTTTGTTGTGTCATGTGGGCCAAGAAAGGGTTTGGCCCCAGCTAAATCTTCCATTAGCAAATGGATACGTCAGGCCATTATTGCGGCCTATTCTGTTAAGGGGAAAGTTCCTCCTTTTCGCATCACTGCTCATTCTACTCGCGCCGTTGGTGCATCTTGGGCTTTTCAGCACCAAGCTTCTGTTGAACAAGTTTGTAAGGCCGCTACTTGGTCTTCTGTTCTGAGCTGAGGGGACAGGGATGGATGGGGCAGAGCTGAGGGGACAGGGATGGATGGGGCAGAGCTGAGGGGACAGGGATGGATGGGGCAGAGCTGAGGGGACAGGGATGGATGGGGCAGAGCTGAGGGGACAGGGATGGATGGGGCAGAGCTGAGGGGACAGGGATGGATGGGGCAGAGCTGAGGGGACAGGGATGGATGGGGCAGAGCTGAGGGGACAGGGATGGATGGGGCAGAGCTGAGGAGACAGGGATGGATGGGGCAGAGCTGAGGGGACATGATTGGATGGGGCTGAGCTGAGGGGGCTGGGATGGATGGGGCAGAGCTCAGGGACATGATTGGATGGGGCTGAGCTGGGGCAGTGGGACATGATTGGATGGGGCTGAGCTGGGGCAGTGGGACATGATTGGATGGGGCAAGGAGATTGAGAAATGAAGTTTGTGTGCACCTTGCAATGCCACTTCCTGCCCGTGCAGTAATTCATATGGCAATGCTGGGTGTTAGGGAGTCAGGACACTGGCAGGGAGAATAAGAACTACATCGCCCATCAAGAAAAGGGGGCAGCACTGAGCCCAGCATCACAGAAGCAACTGAGGGCAGGACTGTCAGGGCTGGGGGTAAAGAAACCTGGCGCAGGTGCGCAGTCAGGCCGCAGGCCGCCAGTTGAGTATCTCTGCTCTATTGTATTGCGTATTTGCACAGGTTTGTTAAAAAAAAGTGTAACGCGCATTGTCTTTATCAATCAGACACTGTGATCTCACCACCTTCTGTTGCACAATAGAGTTTCTGTTGATCCTAGCGCGGGGCCAGCTGCTAATTTGGCAGCCGAATCCTATGCACAAGATTTGCTTTAAAGTCTATGCTGGTTGCTTATTATAAATGCCAGCCGCGGGGTTAAACCGGACCTTCAGCATCATTTAATGAAAAGCCCAAACCCTTAAAAAATTATTCCCCAGCATCTAAAGTTAATATATTTTAAGTTTTGTAGTCACTTATTATTCTTTCCCCCACTGGGCTGCAACTCTGTTCAGGACTTTAGGATACGGGTGCCGCCATCTTGACTCACAAGCATCACAGGAGAGTGGGATAAAGTACAGGGGGGCGGGTTATAGCTGTGCTTTGCACAGACGGAGCAGAGCTGGGGTCAGAAAAAGGTCAGTAATCCCAGAATGCAGAGCGACACAGTCAGAAGACACTTCCTGTTTGCAGGCTGTTTGATGCTCCATGAACCACCATTTTGGAAGTTAATATTCTCATAACATGCAGTAGATGCAGGTAGGATGATTTTTAATGTGAGCAATCTGTATGTACAGGGTGTGGGAAACATATAAGACTCTTATTCAGAGTGAAGGTCCGGATTAATGTGGGCAATCTGTATGTACGGGGGGGGGACATACAAGATAGGCTCTTATTCAGGGTGAAGGTTCGGATTAATGTGAGCAATCTGTATGTACAGGGTGGGGGAAACATATAAGATAGGATCTTATTTAGGGTGAAGGTCCGGATTAATGTGGGCAATCTGTATGTACAGGGTGTGGGAAACATATAAGATAGGCTCTTATTCAGGGTGAAGGTCCGGATTAGTGTGGGCAATCTGTATGTACAGGGTGTGGGACATAGACTCTTATTCAGAGTGAAGGACCACTTTAAGTAATAATGTGGTTTGACTGCAGCTAGTAATACAGAAAATGTGTTAAGATTTAAAACTGCATCCTGAACCTTGTAATTAGTACATTTGGAAATTACAAGTTTGCTTTCTAATTTGACTCTGTTACAAAAGGAGCCCGGGTGAGGCCTGGCCCTGGAGAGACGCTGCTTCACATAGGCTGCACCACACACAAAATATAATCAAATCACATGAATTATTGTTACAGACTCTACAAGCTATACAATACACAACATCATTAAAACCAAAATATAGGGACTGATTTAAGCTAATTGCTAATGATTACATAATGTAAAGCATACCTACCAACTTTTCAGGGTGGGAAAGAGGGACATTTGCTAAATTAGGCCACGCCCCCTCATTGAGGGATGTATGAAGCCACGCCCCCTCATTGAGGGATGGATAGGAGATACATTGTAACAGTTACAACAATAGAAACACTTTAAATGGGCAAAAAATCATATATTGTCATATATTGCTGCAGTTCTGCATGTTACACCTCAAAGAGGGACAATAGGTCTCATGCATACCTCACGTCCCCTTATTGAGGGATGGATGAAGCCACGTCCCCTTATTGAGGGATGGATGAAGCCACGCCCCCTCATTGAGGGATGGATGAAGCCACGTCCCCTTATTGAGGGATGGATGAAGCCACGCCCCCTCATTGAGGGATGGATAGGAGATAGCATGTAACAGTTACAACAATCTAAACACTTTAAATAGGCAAAAAAAAATGTTATTGCATCATTTAAGGGGGCAGGGACCGAATGTGGCTGTTAAAAGCAGCAGCCCAACTGGACCCAAACCAGTGTGACTCACATGGCATTGTCTCCCTAATGCCAATCTGCCCATTTGTGGATAGTGCCCCATCCCCAGAGCTTCTCTCTTTAATCCGGACCTTCCCCCTGAATAAGATCCTATCTTATATGTTTCCCACACCCTGTACATACAGATTGCCCACATTAATCTGGACCTTCACCCGGAATAAGATCCTATCTTGTATGTTCCCCCCCCCCCCACATACAGATTGCCCACATTAATCCGGACCTTCACCCTGAATAAGGGCCTATCTTGTATGTTCCCCCCCGTGCATACAGATTGCTCACATTAATCTGGACCTTCACTCTGAATAAGATCCTATCTTGTATGTTCCCCCCCTACATTCAGATTGTCCCCATTAATCCGGACCTTCACCCTGAATAAGAACCTATCTTATATCTTTCCCCCACCCTGTACATACAGGTTGCCCACATTAATCCGGAGCTTCAACCTGAATAAGAGCCTATCTTATATGTTCCCCCCTGTACATACAGATTGCCCACATTAATCCGGACCCTCACCCTAAATAAGAGCCTTTCTTGTATGTCTCCCTTCTGTACATACAGATTTCCCACATTAAAAATTATCCTACCTACACCTAGAGCCTTTTCTGAGCCTTTAAACATCCAAGATGGTGGCTCATGGAGTTTCAGGCTGCCTGCAAACAGGAAGTGTCTTCTGAATGTTCCGCTCTGCATTCTGGGATTGCCTTCCTTTTCCTGACCCCAGCTCTACTTTGTCACTGCAAAGCACAGCTATAACCCGCCCCCCCTGCACTTTTCCCCTCGCTCCTCTCCTCAGTATGTGATGCTTCTGAGGCAAGATGGCGGCACCCGTATCCTAGAGTTCTGAACAGAGTTGCAGCCCAGCGGGGGAAAGAATAATATGTAAGCAACTAAAAACTTAAAATTCATTGATTTCAGATGCTGAGGAATAGTTATTTAAGGGTTTGGGCTTTTCATTACATAATGCTGAAGGTCGAGGTTTAATTTGACTCTGTATATAATAAAATCAGTAGACAATCTTGCACAGAAATCGTCTGTTCTTAAAAAAGTAGCATGCCAGTTTTGTGCAAGTAAATATTTTAGCTGAATGAGATATACTTACTCTCCTTGGGCAACTTGGGTTGAAATTCCTCCCTTTCCTGTAACAGATTGCTAGCACATGTATTACTGAGATTGCAGCCACCATATTGTTTTTGGCAACATGTCATTGGGGAGGCGTGCCGAAGGTCTGCCGAGGTCCCACATCCCGGACTGTTCCAGCAAAGTTTTGTGATTGTGAAAAAAGTACAATAATAGTACATACACCGCGCTACAAATGAATTTAAAGTTACAAACTTAAACAAAATGCAAGTCCACACATTAAATGCTCCACGTGTACAAGTCCTTATTCCCAAACGGACCCAAAGATGAATAAATGGTGTAAAACACAGAGCAATATCCAAAATAAACCGATGCCGAAAATAATCTCAATCCCACGGCGTATGCACCTCCACACTGTGAATCCTCCACCAATCGTGCAAATCCTTACCGACTAAATGAAGTTATAAGGCCTTCAAACTTCCACATAGAAATGCTTAATGGAGCCTGCTCCTCCTTGTTACGCTCAGCGCTCTCCAACGAGTAAGCCAGTGGAACCAATCGCCTTTGATGCTGAAGCACTGTATGAAGTCCCAGCAAGCTGGTTTTTGAAGGAAGTTGTGGATAAGATCTCACGCAGCACACACACGTATTCCTAGCGCGGATCCTTTCTTGTCAGGCTATGTGCGCCACAACTTCCTTCAAAAACCAGCTTGCTGGGACTTCATACAGTGCTTCAGCATCAAAGGCGATTGGTTCCACTGGCTTACTCGTTGGAGAGCGCTGAGCGTAACAAGGAGGAGCAGGCTCCATTAAGCATTTCTATGTGGAAGTTTGAAGGCCTTATAACTTCATTTAGTCGGTAAGGATTTGCACGATTGGTGGAGGATTCACAGTGTGGAGGTGCATACGCCGTGGGATTGAGATTATTTTCGGCATCGGTTTATTTTGGATATTGCTCTGTGTTTTACACCATTTATTTAAAGTTTTGTGATTGAAGACATTGGCCTCGATTCACTAAGAGTTGAAAAAGATTCTCATGGTAGTAAAAAATAAAATTCATGAGAAAAAAGCCTGAGAATGTCACTGTTAGTGAATCACCAGATAGGAAGACAATTAAAGTCAATGGCACTTTTTTACTCCTGGAAAAATTATTTAACATTTTATCCCTTTTTACCTGTAGTAAAAAGTGCCATTGACTTTCATTGTCTTCCTATCTGGTGATTCAGTAACAGTGACATTCTCAGGCTTTTTTCTCATTAATTGAATTTTTTACTACCATAAGAGTTTTTTTCAACCCTTTGTGAATCAAGGCCAATGTCTGTTAGTGAATCACCCGATAGGAAGACAATGAAAGTCAATGGCACTTTTTACTAAAGGTTTTAAGGGGTTAAAAGTTTAATACTTTTCTCAGGAGTAAAAAAGTGCCATTGGCTTTCATTGTTTTCCCATCTGGTGATTCAGCAACAGTGACATTATCAGGCTTTTTTCTCATGAATTTTATTTTTACTACCATGAGAATTTTTTTTCAACTCTTAGTAAATCAAGACCCATGTGTTAAGCTCATTTTGTACCAGAATTAGGGTGAAATACATGGCTATGCCCATTCACACATCACATACACCACCACCCCAGGTCACAATAACTATCTATTTTCCTTTTCCTGGGGATGCCACATCCCTTGTCTCCAAGTGTGATCTCCTACATCCCAGCATCCTGTCAGACTACCAGGTGTGAACCCTGATTGCGGAGACTAAGAACCAGTTCACCTATCGACCAGGAAGCCTGGAATCTTATGGACCAACCTGGTTTTCACTAGAGCCTCTAATGGTAAGAATAGACTGGGCTGCAGGAAGGCCCCAGGTCAGGCAACCTAGGAGTGGGTTTTGCCAAGTTCTGGGTAGAAGACAGACCAGAGCTAAACTGGAACGTAGAACAAGCCGAGGTCGTGGGCAGGCAGATAAGGATCGGAGTCGTAAACAAGCCGAGGTCGTGGGCAGGCAGAACAGGATCAGAGCCGTAAACAAGCCAAGGTCATGGGCAGGCAGATCAGAGTCATAAACAGGCCGAGGTCGTGGGCAGGCAGATCAGGATCAGAGTCGTAAACAAGCCGAGGTCATGGGCAGGCAGATCAGGATCAGAGTCGTAAACAAGCCGAGGTTGTCGGCAGGCAGATCAGGATCGAAGTCGTAAACAAGCCGAGGTCTTGGGCAGGCAGATCAGGATCGGAGTCGTAAACAAGCCAAGGTCGTGGGCAGGCAGATCAGGATCAGAGTCGTAAACAAGCCAATGTCATGGGCAGGCAGATCAGGATCAGAGTCGTAAACAAGCCGAGGTCGTGGGCAGGCAGATCAGGATCGGAATCGTAAACAGACCAAGGTCGTGGGCAGGCAGATCAGGATCAAAGTCATAAACAAGCCGAGGTTGTCGGCAGGCAGATCAGGATCGGAATTGTAAACAAGCCGAGGTCGTGGGCAGGCAGATCAGGATCGGAGTCTTAAACAGGCCGAGGTCGTCAGGAGAACAGGGAGTAGTCAGGATCAAGCCGGGTCAGTACACAAGAATAGAAGACGGTAACTCAGGAACGGGCAGGAGAAATGACCAACTGGCAATGGAGCTCAGGGCTCGACAGTATTTAAAGGCCCCTGCGCATGTGCATAAGCGAGCGCATTTTCACGCGTCTGCAATCCACATGCGCGTGCGTTATCGCACATGTGCACAAATCCTATTTCTATTGCGAGAATGCGAGAGCACGGGGAACCTCTGCCCTCTGCTGGGAAATCAGCCTGGTTCTATGACACATCCGCACCCAACGTCACTCACTGCCCTCCCCACTCTACTTATTACTGCCCTATCTCGACTTTTATGGGGGGAACCCTTTTTTTTGGGCTGGTGTATGTGCCACTGGATTCCTGGGATGTTTGGTGTTTGTTGTGGTGCTGCAAACTCGTGATTTGGCCCATGCAAATCCTGTATCATGGATTTTACATGTCCCCAATGCTATTCTTGGTGTCTGCCACCCCCCCCTCAAAAAAAAATGGGGATTGCAACAGGCGCTGTGTGCCTTCAATCCCCTTTTTACAGTGCCCGTACAGGCGCTGTGTGTGTTCATTCGAATTCCACTCCTTGGGACTGGGGTCCCCCAAATTGGGGTGCCCCGCTGTGCAAAACCCCCCAGAATCTCTGTTTCACTCACCTTGTCCCAGAGCCCTCGAAGTGTTCCTCCAGAGTACTTAGGGAGGGTCAGACGGGGCATGTGCCCTGGGTGCAGCGGGTTGGGGGGGGCACCAAAAGGGGGACCATTTTGAATTCTTGCCCCAGGTGCCAGAAATCCTAGCTACATCAGCGTGCACTCCCACCCGGCCTTGGACTGAATTGGCAGCACGAGTACACGATGGCTAGGAGGTGAGCAGAGAATGCGGCTGGCGGCTCCCTTTGGCACCACTCAGCCACTTAGCCATCAGCGGCGCCGAAGGGAGCTGAGTGAAAGTAAGTGCGCTGATTGGTTGAGCAGGCCGCTCAGCCAATCAGCGCACTCGCTCTCGTCTGAGTCTGTGCCATGGGAGTGAAGGTGAGTGAATGGGGCGACCTGGGGGGGATACACAAAGCGGGCAATCCTAATTCGGTATGCCCCATGCAAAGAGGAACAACGCCCCGAATGTAGCAGGCCTCTGGCTGTGAGGAGCGAGGGGGGTTCTTGAACCTAGGGTAGGGTGACTCAGGTTGGTGTGGCTTGTGTGGGATGAGGTGCACTTACTCATTCAGCCTTCGTGGGTCTCCAATCATTTATTTGGGGCTCCTACCTGCTGCTCTGCTTCTCCATTACATTACCAGTCATTCCCCTCCTCACATCTAGAGCTTAGAACTAGAACTTAGTAGAAGGGTTGGGTCCTCCCTTATATCCCTTAGAATATAACTTCCTAAATGTTGCTACTCCTAACTATATATCTAACCCCAACAAATGGCAGGGCAGGTGATGTTGCCAATGGAGCGCGCTGGACTAATTAATGGGAACTGCTCTCATTCCTTTAACACTGCCATCATGTGGATTCATAACGCAATGGCACCTAGGTCCTGCTCTCGATCTATTACTTATTAAAGTCACTATCAGGGTCTACTCCACTGACAGGGTTCTAATTCTTTTCAACTGTACTGATTTCTTGCCCCCCCTCCCGCTTGGGTTTCACCTTTATCTCACCCTCACAGATATACATGCCAGGTCAATGGTGATAACCCCCCAAATGTGTCCTCTTCTACTCACTTCCTCCCTGCTCCCACCTAGTAATAAAACCACTCGGAAAAGCAAAATAAACAAATCACAAATAGATCCCCAATTGAGACAGCGAGGTCCCTCTTCTGCTTGTGTCACCCCCTCCCTTGGAATGTGGTCCCCCTCCGTTGGAATATAGCAGAAATGAGATTGGAATACTCTGAGACAGGCTGTGATACTAACACCAGCCCCCTGGTAGGAGGGGTAAAGAGACCCCCTGTTCTGGGGACTATAAGCATGGCTGGCAAGAATGACCAGGCACTCTAATCTTACCATCAAGGGTGACACACGCTCCCTTTTGACATCTAAGGAGAAGACCAGAAAGCATGTGTGGACTGAGAGACAATTTATTTGATCGAACCGCAGCCCAGACGGACCCTAAGTATTTTTTTTTCCCTTTTTTTCATGATGTATTTCTATTTATCTTATTTACTGTGTTTTTAGTTAATTCTGTTTTTATCACCATGCATAGTTTTTCTTGTTGTTTTTGTGTTTCTGTTTGTTTAAATACATTCTAAAAATACAGCAGAGGGTCACTGATGCTCTGAATTAAGGATCTAAAAAGCTCACTCTATTTCTGGCTACCTTACTTGCCTAGGACGCTCGATCACCCCCCGCCTGGAAGTGGTTGTGGGTCGATCGATCCGTTTGATCTGATTGTGTTGTGTGTGGCTTATATAGAGGTGAACACTATTTGTATTCTGGTGGCAGCAATTTATAGCCAAGAGTGTTGTCAATTGAATAATTGCGGTGACACACGTGGGGTACGATTGACCGGTTTGATCAGATGAACCATCAATAGGTCTGATCAACCCATGCAATCGTCACACACTGTACCTACCCGTGTATAATATAAATACTGACGTTGATATTAGTAAAGTTTTAAATATCATATACAAAGTTAGAAATGAGAAAAAGTGGCCCCTTATGTTGAAATCCTGGTCTAAGCAGGGCTGTATGTTGTGCATTAGAATACATGGCATACGGTTCTGACTGGATGAGAAAACAAACAAAAACGTTTGCCTGAATCAGGATGCCCCACTGTGTGAAACCCCCACGACACCTATAAAACACTTACCTCTCCCCGCTCCAGCGGCACATGTTCTGGCTCTCGTCCAATGAGAGCCGCCTGCTATGGCTACGTCATTCGGCAGGTGGCTCTCATTGTTTACAATGGAGAATGCACGCTGCCGCATCCCCCGCATCCCCAGCATGGTGTGCGTGCTCCCGCCCCAACCATTGTGATAGGATGGAGGATGCCCACGGATGGGAATGCAGGGGGCGTTTCCCATTCTAGTAAATGAGAGCCGCCTGCCAAAAGACGTAGTCACAGTAGGAGGCTCTCATTGGACAAGAGCCCGCACATGGTCCGTTGGAGCGTTGGAAAGTCAAATTCACAGGTTTAGTTCTGCTTTAAAGACAAAAAGGGGTTTACAGTGCTATAGTGCCTGTCTAGGACCCCCATAACCTAGGGCCCTTTTATGAACACATTTTGTGGGCCCCATCAGGTGTCCATATGCACAGAGGGCCTATTGGGGTTATTGGGGGGTCCAGACAGACAGGCAGGCAACTGGCGATCATGGTTTCGGGGCCTATATTGTGCTCCACCATTTTCCCCAGCCTATTGGGGACCCTTCTTGGTGGAGGGAGGGGGAGAGGACAGGCAGTGGGTACACTGGCTAACCTTTCTCCCTAACTCCCAGGGGAGACCCTGAACATATAGGCTATAGCACCTGTCTGTATCCCCCATAGCCTGGGCCTTTTTTGCACTTGGCACACCTGAAGGGGTCCCCATAATGTATGCACAAAAGGGGCCTAGGCTATGGGGGGGGGGCAGACAGGCACTGTAGCCTGTGTGGTCTGGGGCACCACTGGGTGTGAAAAATAGGGCCCTGCATCCCCCTACCCTCGGGCACCCCCTGCAACCCTAACTGCAGGAATTCCCTGCATCCCCCTACCCTCGGGCACCCCCTGCAACCCTAACCACTGGAATTCCCTGCATCCCTCTACCCTCGGGCATCCCCCTACAACCCTAGCCCCAGGCTTCCCACTGCATCCCCCACCCCTGGAATCCCCCTGCAACCATAACCCCAGGAATTCCCTGCATCCACCTACCCTCGGGTACCCCCCTGCAACCCTAACCGCTGGAATTCCCTGCATCCCCCTACCCTCGGGCATCCCCCTACAACCCTAACACCAGGCTTCCCCTGCATCCCCCTGCAACCCTAACCCCAGGCTTCCCCTGCATCCCCTTACCCTTTGGCATCCCACTACAACCCTAACCCAAGGCTTCCCCTGCATTCCCTTACCGTTGGGCATCCCCCTGCAACCCTAAGCCCTGGCATTCCCATACATCCCCCTACCCTCGGGCATCCCCCTGCAACCCTACGCCCTTGCATTCCCCTACATCCCCCTACCCTTGAGCATCCCCCTGCAACCCTAACCCCAGGCTTCCCCTGCATCCCCTTACCCTCAGGCATCCCCTGTAACCTTAACCCCTGGATATTATCCTGCTTCCCCCTACCCTCGGGCATCCCCCTGCAACCTTAACCCCTGGATATTATCCTGCTTCCCCCTACCCTCAAGCATTTCCCTGCAACCATAACCCCAGGCTTCCCCTGCATTCCCCTACCCTAGGGCACCCCCCTGCAACCCTAAGCCCTGGCATTCTTCTACATCCCCCTACCCTCGGGCATCCCCCTGCAACCCTAAGCCCTGGCATTCCCCTACATCCCCCTACCCTCGGGCATCCCCCTGCAACCCTAAGCCCTGGCATTCCCCTACATCCCCCTAACCTCGGGCATCCCCCTGCAACCCTAAGCCTTGGCATTCCCCTACATCCCCCTACCCTCGGACATCCCCCTGGAACCCTAAGCCTTGGCATTCCCCTACATCCCCCTACCCTCGGGCATCCCCCTGGAACCCTAAGCCCTGGCATTCCCCTACATCCCCCTACCCTCGGACATCCCCCTGGAACCCTAAGCATTGGCATTCCCCTACATCCCCCTACCCTCGGACATCCCCCTGGAACCCTAAGCATTGGCATTCCCCTACATCCCCCTACCCTCGGACATCCCCCTGGAACCCTAAGCCTTGGCATTCCCCTACATCCCCCTACCCTCGGGCATCCCCCTGGAACCCTAAGCCCTGGCATTCCCCTACATCCCCCTACCCTCGGGCATCCCCCTGGAACCCTAAGCATTGGCATTCCCCTACATCCCCCTACCCTCGGGCATCCCCCTGCAACCCTAACACCAGATATCTCCCTGCATCCCCCTACCCTTGGGCATCCCACTGCAACCCTAAGCCCAGGCTTCCCACTACATCCCCCACCCCTGGAATCTCCCTGCAACTCTAACCACAGGCATTCCCCTGCACCCCCCTACCCTAGGGGAATCCCCCTGCAACCCTAACCCCTGGATATTATCCTGCTTCCCCCTACCCCCAGGCATTCCTCTGCAACCCTAACCCCAGGCTTCCCCTGCATCCCCCTATCCTCAGGGCACCCCCCTGCAACCCCAACCCCAGGCATTTCCCTGCATCCCCTTACCCTTGGGCACCCCCGGCAACCATAGGCCCAGGCTTCCAACTGCATCCCCCACCCCTGGAATCTCCCTGCAACCCTAATCCCAGGCTTCCCCTGCATCCCCTTACCCTCGGGCATCCCCCTGCAACCTTAACCCCTGGATATTATCCTGCATTACCCATACTCGGGGATCTCCCTACAACCAAAGCTTCAGCTGAATTTTGCTTCACTGTCTGATATTTTGAGCTTCATCACATATTTAACTAGTATTTGAATAACAACTAATGTTTTCACATTACCTTTCACATTTTGTTAAAGACTTTCCGGAGGGTTTTGGGCCTGATATAATTATTGTAATTTTTTATTTTCTATTTTCGGTAGGAAGCCGCGGTGACAGCCGAGCCTCCAGGAAACTTGAGATTAAGGGTAAGTTGCATATTTGTGTAAAATCCAAATGTATTAATGTGCATGCCCTACCCTAAACTGACTGGAAACAGGGGCGCGCACAACAATACAATACACAATACAACACAATACACAAACGCTGGATAGTCCTAAATTGTAGCTCAAATCACAAAAGTTCAGGGACTTTTTGGCCTCAATAAAGTGCAAGAGCAGAAAAATAACTGGAGGCTTTTGTTTTAGGTTTTACTGCAGAACAATAGGAACAGAAAAGAGAACAAGAGCAAATACAATAGATGAAACAGTAATAAAAAAGTGAACTAAATCCACAAAATCCTGCACTGCAATTGGCTAAATTTAAATGATTAATGTATCCCCCCCAGCATCCACCCATCCCTGGACATCCCCCGCCACTGGGCATCTCCCACCCCTGGAATCTCCCTGCAACCCTAACCCCAGGCATTTCCCTGCATCCCCCTACCCTCGGGCATCCCCATGCCACTCTAACCCCAAGCATTCCCCTGCATCTCCCACCCCTGGAATCTCCCCGCAACCCTAACCCCAGGCATTTCCCTGCATCTCCCACCCCTGGAATCTCCCTGCAACCCTAACCCCAGGCATCTCCCTGCATCCCCCACCCCTGGAATCTCCTGCAACCCTAACCCCAGGCATCTCCCTGCATCTCCCACCCCTGGAATCTCCTGCAACCCTAACCCCAGGCATCTCCCTGCATCCCCCACCCCTGGAATCTCCTGCAACCCTAACACCAGGCATTATCCCACCCCTGGAATCTCCTGCAACCCCAAACCCAGGCATCTCCCTGCATCCCCCCCCCCCCCTGGAATCTCCCTGAAACCCTAACCCCAGGCATCTCCCACACCTGGAATCTCCCTGCAACCCCAGGCATTTCCCTGCATTCCCCATCCTCAGGCATCTCCTTACCCCCTGTAATTCCTCCCTATCCTGCCACTTCCAGGCAACCGCCATGATTTACAATGAAAGTTTTGAGATTTAAAGCACACCAAAACCGGTGGTTTTGTCCACACCCCCCAGTTTCGGTTCCACTTTGGCATCTCATCTTGTGATGCCCTGGGGACTCTTATTTCTTGTTGGGGGGCTCACTATGACTTTTGCTATGCGGCCCCCTGAAACTTATGTTCACCCCTGGACCAGTGGAAGCCATATACTAGTAATATCAATAAGACAACAATAAGACATGTGTTATATTGTATTAGTTTTCTGTTCGTTAAATGGAAATCATAAACCTTTTGAGCTGAATATGCCTATCCGTGATCCTCAAACAGTTCCAGGGGCTTACAATAAATTAGTAATTATGGCCAAATCCATCAAACCCCAATATTAAGCAGAAAGTGCAAATAGCACACCCTTTAAAGCAGAACAACACCATTTTTTCACAAATGTACATACCTCCCAAGTGTCCTTGATTTGGAGGGACTGTCCCGCTTTTGAGTCCATGTCCACCTGTCCCTCCTTGTACTCATTGGTCCCTCTTTGGAGGTGTAACATGCAGATCTGCAGCAATAAATGATTCATTTACCTATTCAAAGTGTTTCTATTGTTGTAACTGTTACAATGTATCTCCTATCCATCCCTCAATGAGGGGGCGTTGCCTAATTTAACACATGTCCCTAAACGTTGGAAGGTATGGTATTTCTAGTGCAGGGAGCGTCCTGATTGTTGCTCTCCCCCCTGCACATTAAAGTGGACCAAAACCCAGGATTTTGACTATCCTGGGTTTTGGTCCTTTCCTCCCGGGGTCCCGATCTGGGATGCCCCGCTGTGTAAAACCCCCCAGACCGCCGATGCCAACTTGCCTCTTCCCGGTCATTCGATGCATGCGCAGCCACTCGTCCAATCAGCGCGCTCGGAGCAGCTGATGTCACAACATCTAAGCCTTCGTCTAAGACCAGCAGCTCCAGGCTCGCTGGCGGCCGCAGCCCCTGCTTCCCTCTAACAGGTAGCGTGCCTCAAATGCCTGGTTCTGACACGTGCCCTGCTAGAGGGATAGTGGAGATGCCACGGCTCGCGCATGTGCCGTAGGATTGGGAAAGAAGAGGGCTGCGTCTGTCTCCTCGCTCTTCAGGGGGAGGGGGCGGGCGCCACTCGCACTGACAGAAGCTACGTCAGCGAACGCCGTGCACTCCATGCTGGAGCGCAGGCGTCCTCTTCCTGTCAGGCGGACTGATGCACTTCCGGACAGAGTGCATCGGTCTGCAAAGGGATATGCGAACCAAGCGTGGGATCGGTGGATGGGTGGGTATAAAACCAGGGATATGACTCCCCATGTACTTACCTTTGCCTTGAGAAAGAGACTCCCTGGTCTCGAAACGCGTGGGCTTGGCTTCGGGGGGCACTGTTACCTAACTGCTGCACGTAAGCATAAGTACCAGCATATGCTATTATGCTATTATTACTCTTATTGCACTTTATTCCTCTTATCTGGATGACATTTCTTGCACCTGCTCTAAATGAAACCAATGCACTGTTTTATAGTACCAGCACTTGAAACTTTTGTATTTAATTTATTATATGATAAAAAAAAATTATTATTGTAAGCACTGTTATCATAATAATAAATTATTGTAAGCACTGTTATCATAAATTAAGTAAACAGCTCCCCCTTGTGGTATATTACGCAAATGGCATTAGGACATGTTTTTAATGAATTTTAAATGGCTACATTAATTAATAATTTAGATTTGTTAATTTATTATTGTGAGTACAATTGTTAGTCCCCTGGGCCCATTAAGGGGGGTTTTTGGGTAACCCCCAGTGTGGGTTTATTGGACCCGGAAAGAAGGTAAGTGTATAGGGTGACCTGGGGGGTTTCACACAGTGGAGCATCTCGATTTTGGATGCCCCGGGGGAAGGAAATCGAGGGAATCTATAAGATTCTCGGGCCGATCGTTGTGGGTTTTGGTCCACTTTAAAGGATTTAACCTAAAAAAAAGCTATTTGTTTATTCTTAGTATACAGTACGTCCTGCTCCAGATATAGTACTTACACTTGGGTTATCCTCCGCCAGATGGCGCTGCACTGCAGAGACATGCAAAACAGGCTCCTCCTGGCCCCTCAAATACCCGGGGACCTCCCACAAATCCCCAGATTTCTCTGCAGTGCTTACTACTAAGACATGAAGTTATCACTCTCTCGCAGGTGAGCGGGGCTTTTAAGCCTGTGGCCCTGTTGGGACTATTCCCACCCGTCCTTTTGTGACATGTGCCTCCCAGCCTGGGCTGCGCTGGTCGGGTGAAGGTAGGCAGCACCATGCGTGCTTATGGAGCTAGGCTCCACTGCAGTCCCCCACCAAAGGGTAGGCGGTTTAGGCTGATGGTGAGCCTCTAGGGGATGCCCCTCCTGCAATATTGCCCCATACCCCGTGTAGCAGTGGGCCCTGTACAAAGGGTCGCCATCCTCCCTCGTTCCCCCCGTTGCTCGGGGGGGAAAAGAAAGGGGGTGTGTGTGGTGGTCTCAGTGTATTTGGTTACACGCTTATGGCCTTAGTATTGTCCTTTGACTTTTATACCTGGTGTCAGAGCCGCGCTGTTTGCATTTTTATTGTGTACGGCTGCCGCCGCGCACGTCTCTTGCCTTATTGGATGTGCTGAGCCGGGCGGCGGCGGCGCCTCAGACGCTGCGGCGTCTTCATTGGCAAATCATCTATTCTAAGTGTGTCATACATTTCGCTCCTCATGACAAGTTGACTACTGTCTTAGAGTTTCGCGCTCTTCGAGGGGGCGGGGACCTGGCTTGGCACGCTCCGTGTCACGGACGCTCTGGCCCGCCCTTCGAGGTTCGCTTCTGACACCCCTTATTCTCATTGTGTCTTTCAGACTGGTGAACACCATTGGCTTCTCCCGGCCCTGTGTCATTTATAGCGGGCCTTGTAAAATCCTCCCACTTCCCTAGCGGGTCTTTGGGGCATCCAGGGTTGCCTATAGCGTCAATCCCTGCTGGCATATTGTGCCTAAATAATCACCATATGAAGGCATCTCAGAATTATGTGACCGGGGTCCCTCTGGGACACGACAGGCTGTGTGTAGCGTGTGGACAACCCCATGCTGATGCTGACAGGGCACGGGTCTGCGGACTCTGTGCCGAGCAAGCACTGGCCCTGCAATCAGGCCTGCCAGTGGCAGCACCTTGTTTCACTTCACCTATCTCCCCAAGCTTAAATCTCACTCCTGCTGAGTCGCATACAAGTGGGGATTTGCAGCCTGTTGGATCTTCCAGACTGCCTACGGCTGAACAGATTATTGCGAGGTTGTCAAAGCGCAAGGGCCCTGGTAAGAAGCGGCACTTGACGCCTCATGTTACTGTTTTTCCTACAGGAACTGAGGAGTTTACTACTCCGTGTGACTATACCCCTTCTGATAAAGGAGAGCTGTTCTCTGACTCAGGCTCATCTGATGAGAGGCCGAGGAGTCATGACGATTCTGGCCCTGAATACTGGGGCCAGTGTGACACTGACGATCTGTTGATTAAAGTCTTTAAGGTTCTGTCTATCTCTCTCCCTGGTGAGCAATGTTCCCTCTAAGCCGGAGCAGCTGCTGTGCGGAGTAGCGAGGGAGATGGGCAATGCCAGATGAAAGGTGGGCAATTGGAAAAAAGTAAGATAAAAACATCTACTATAAAAAGCAAAGCGCATTAAACAAAAAGATATAACATGAAATTTTAGTTTAGTAGATGCAATAGGACAACTAAAGTCTAAATGATGTCAAGTGAGCACAAATATGATAAATATTGGGGAAAGCAACAATGATGGGGCCCCCTAACTCTCTGAGCCCCAATGGAGTCACACCCCCTCAGCACGAGGTTGCCTCCTATTGGAATCAATGGGACTGTCTGACTTTGGGCCTGTCAGGGCCTCATTTGAAAAAGAAACAAGAATAAAAATGCAGATATTAACTGTGCATTAGAAGGTTATTTGCTGTTGTTTTATAGATCAGATTTATTGGAATGCCCTGCACTTTACAACTTAAGGAACAGTCCATTTTCAGGCTGTACTCCTTACTTACCTTACTTCTCTGAGATAAAGGATCCACCTGTGTCCTTAAGCTGGACCAAGAGGATGGTGACAACATTCTGTGTGAGCCCAGAGCTGTATATAATGCTGCCCTAGGCACTATTAATGCTAGTGCCCCCCCCCCCCCAATCGGCAGTTGGGGGCATGGCACTGCAGTTGGCTATACTCAACTGATGGAGGGAGGGTCTCCAGGAGGCATGGCACTGTGAAACATAGTACAAACTGAGGTAGCCAGCACTAGAGAGAAAGAGGGAGGGAATGTGGGAAAGAGAGAAAGATGGAGGGAATGTGGGAAAGAGAGAAAGATGGAGGGAATGTGGGGAAGAGAGAAAAAGATGGAGAGAATATGGAAAAGAGAAAAAGATGGAGAGAGTGTGGGGAAGAGAGAAAGATGGAGAGAATGTGGGCAAGAGAAAAAAAGATGGAGAGAATATGGAAAAGAGAAAAAGAAGGAGGGAGTGTGGAAAAGAGAAAAAGATGGGAGGGAATGTGGGAAAGAGAAAAAGATGGGAGGGAATGTGGGAAAGAGAGAATGATGGAGGGAATGTGGGAAAGAGAGAAAGATGGAGGTAATGTGGGAAAGAGAGAAAGATTGAGGGTATGTGGAAAAAAGAGGAATATGGGGGGAATGTGGGAAAGAGAGAATGATGGAGGGAATGTGGGAAAGAGAGAAAGATGGCGGGAATGTGGGAAAGAGAGAAAGATGGCGGGAATGTGGGAAAGAGAGAGAAAGATGGAGGGAATGTAGAAAAGAAAAAAAGGTGGAGGGAATGTAGAAAAGAGAGAAAGATGGAGGGAATGTGGGAAAGAGAGAAAGATGGAGGGAATGTGGGAAAGAGAGAGAAAGATGGAGGGAATGTGGGAAAGAGCGAGAAAGATGGAGGGAATGTGGGAAAGAGCGAGAAAGATGGAGGGAATGTGGGGAAGAGAGAAAGATGGAGGGAATGTGGGAAAGAGAGAAAGATGGAGGGAATGTGGGAAAGAGAGAAAGATGGAGGGAATGTGGGAAAGAGAAAGATGGAGGGAATGTGGGAAAGAGAGAAAGATGGAGGGAATGTGTGAAAGAGAGAAAGATGGAGGGAATGTGTGAAAGAGAGAGAGATGGAGGGAATGTGGGAAAGCGAGAAAGATGGAGGGAATGTGGGAAAGAGAAAGATGGAGGGAATGTGGGAAAGAGAGAAAGATGGAGGGAATGTGGGAAAGAGAGAAAGATGGAGGGAATGTGGGAAAGAGAGAAAGATGGAGGGAATGTGGGAAAGAGAGAAAGATGGAGGGAATGTGGGAAAGAGAGAAAGATGGAGGGAATGTGGGAAAGAGAGAGAAAGATGGAGGGAATGTAGAAAAGAGAAAAAGGTGGAGGGAATGTAGAAAAGAGAGAAAGATGGAGGGAATGTAGAAAAGAGAGAAAGATGGAGGAAATGTGAGAAGAAGGGAATGATGGAGGGAATGTGGGAAAGAGACAGAGAAAGAGGGAAAAAAGAAAGATAGAGAGAATGTGGGAAAGAAAGAAAGAACAAGGGAATGTGAAAAAGTAGGAAACTAGGAAAATGTGTGTGTGTGTGTGGGGGGGGGGGGGGTGATAAGTGCGGGCTGAGAGGCAAAGAACAGAGATGAAAATGGAAGGGGCATAGGATAAAAAATGACCTGTGTCCTCCAGCATTACATACTATGGTGTAACCTGCCCACTGATGAGGCTGCACTTGCTGGTGTTGGGATTGGAGCTGGAAGTTGTGCATTTGTATTAGATGCCCCCCCCCCCCGGCCTGCCACACACAGCGCCACATGCTGCATGATGAGCCAATGGGGGGGGGGGAAGCTGCCGTCCAGCCAGACACCTTGCAATGGCCGCCACAAGGACGCCTGTCAGCCCCGCCATCACCCGCTGATCAGAGGGCAAGGAGAACGCTGGCTTTCAGTTTGCAGTCTCCCTTCTCCTACTGGCTTGTGTGACCCCTGTGATTGGCTGCGCACACTTACCCAAGAAAGAGGGACAAATGTGGCATTTTTGTTATTATTAAGCCACGCCCCTAGCCACGGCCATAAAGGGAAACACCTCCTAAGAATTACATAATAATAAAACTGGCACGCCCCCGTGCACACATGCATACAATAGTGTGATAGTGTGAGAAGAGGGAGAAGGACAAGAGAAAGGAGAAAATGGAGGAAGAAAGGGAGAGAGGGAAAAAGAAAGTAAGAGAAATAAAAGGAGAAAGTTAGGAGGTTGGGAAGAAGAGTAAAGAAAGAAAAGGAGAGAAAAAAAGGTGAGAAATAGAGAGAAGGGAAAATAAAAAGAAGGAAGTAAGTGAAGCAAGGAAGAGAGGGAAAACAGAAGTGGGAGAGGTGGGAGAGGTAAGTGAGTGAAAGAAAAGAGAAAGGGAGGAAGAAGGAAAAGAAAGAGGGGAGGAAGAGGGGGAGTGAGAAAGAAATAAATAAAAAAGAGAGAGAGTAAAGAGACAGGAAGAAGACAGGATGAAAAGAGGAGAGGAGGAATGGAGTAAGAAAAGAAACAGGGAGGGAAGGGAAGGAAGTGAGAACTGAAGAAAGGGAGAGAGAGAAGAGCAAGGACAGGGAATAAGAAAGAGGAAGTGGAGTGAAAGAACAAAAGAAAGGAAGAAGGCAGTATGGGAGTGAGGGAGAAAGAGAGAGTGAAAGGTGGAAAGGGAAGAATGTAATGAGGAAAGAAAAGGTAAGGAAACGAGAGGGGGGAAGGGAGGAGTGGGAGAAGAAAAAAGAGAGGAAATGCAGAAAGGAGGGGAGAGAGGGAAGGGAAGGGTGAAAGAAAGGAGTGAAGGAAAGATAACAAAAGATAAAGAGAGAATGAAAGTTGAGAAAGAGGTAGAATAAAGCGTGGTGGAGAGAGAGAGAAAGAGAGGCAGGGAAGAAGGGAGAAAAAAAGAAAGAGAACACAGTGAGAAAGGTGCGGAGGGAGAAAGATAGAGGAAAAGAAAAAGGAAGGAATGGACAAATAAAAGCAGCAAGAGAGGACAAAAAAGGAAAGCAGGGAGAAAGAGGTAAAGATGGGGAAGGAAGGGAGAAAGAAAAAGGACAGTGATAAAGAAGTGAGAGAGGGAGAAAAAGACAGAATGGAAAGGAAACACAGCATAGAAGTGAATGAGGCAGACTGGCCACAACTAATTCATCACGGGTGGGACTTGCCTTTTCTCTCCTTTATTGTTGCGTCCTGCAAGTCTGACACCCTCCAGGACACTGATGATGGCAGCGCGGGGGAGTAGGGGGGGGGGTACGCGAGAACAGCCTCAGGAAGGAGGAGGGGGGTACGCGAGAACAGCCTCACTCTGCAAGCGCCCTCCCCTGTGCAGCCATGTGGAACTGACAGTCAGGGGAGGCAGAGGTCAATCAGCTCCCGGACAGCCTGACATGATTAAATAAAAGTCCCCGGCGGATGGTGACAGCGCTGCGGGCAGCGGGAGCCTTTACCTTATCTTCCTCCTTCCTCTCCAGCCATCCTATCTTCAGCACAAAGCCCGGCCACAGCGTAATTATGCCCCGCCCACTCCAACATCATTGGCTCAGCTGTGATTGGGCCTCCCTCTGCCTCCACAATGCACCTCTGCTGGCCGGAAGTTCTGATGCCGCCGCACAGTAAGTTATTACCCTGGCCCCATCACTCCACCGCGGAGCCAGCCAGGACATTTCTTAAAGGGGCGGGACAGGGGAGCTTCCCGGGCTTCCCGTGCGCGGGCGGCTGATGGGGCTGCGCGGAGACGCAAGCGGGGCTGCGCGCCCGCGCGTGCGCGCACCTTAGAGGGAACACTGCTGGTGAGGCCCCCAAGCCGAGAGGGGAGCGCTTCCATACAGCGACAGCACGCTTGGAATTTCTAGAGCAGGCTCATTTCCATGCTCTCGTGCTCAAGGAATGGGAATGCCCAAGTAAACTTCCAGGGGTCCCAGGGGACTGGGATAGGAAATACCCTTTTCCCCCTGAGGTGGTTAATTGTTGGTCATCACCCCCCGTGGTGGATGCCCCGATCATAGGGGTTCCTAACCCCCCCTTTATTACAACCCCTGCTTATAGTACCCTTCGGGATGCTGAGGACCGGCGCATTGATCTGTGGCCTCCCACGCCTTTTCTTGTGCAGGGACGGCGCTGCGCCCGGTCTGTGCCGCGGCTATTACTGCAGTGGCCGCTAGAACCCTCATCAGAAAGATGCTTGAGCATCACCCTGAGGATCTCCCCTGGGAGGTGTTTAATGCACTCTCCAGTTGTGATGTGTTTGTAAAATGTATCCTATTAGCGCTGGATGACACCATTAGAATGTGTGCAAGAACTTCTGCCCTTGTGGTGACTATACGTTGCTTGGTTTGGCTGCGACAGTGGGGTGCTGACGATGCTACTAAAAAGACTCTTACTGGGCTTCCCTTTAGAGGGCAACGCCTGTTTGGGGCCTGTCTGGACCTGTTTGGTAAAAAGGGCAAATCACCCCAACTCGGGGCAGGAGCACCCCTCCCCCCTCCCTACCATAGCGTTAAACAAGAACCTGGGGTGTCCTTCCTGGGGGCTCGCGCAGACTCCTGCCCCGGGAGCGGCAGACAATGCCCTGGGCCCTCCGGCGGGGCTAAGCCTAAATCTTCCACCAAGCCCCCTCAAGCATGATGGAGCGCCCTCGCCCGTCTGGGTGAGGGGATGGCTGCGGCACCTTGCTCTTGTCAGGAGGCATCACGCCTCATTCTGGGGGATTCAGGAGGTAGTGTCCTCCGGATACAGGTTAGAGTTTGCTGCGCTGCCTCCCCCATGATTATCAGGGTACTCCGGGTCCCTGCCTCTGTTCAGGCGTTGGTACAGGCCATGCAAGGTCTGCTGGGTCTGGGGGTCACTTGCAGATTGCCCTTAATAGGCAGAGGCAGGGGCCGCTACTCCAACCTTTCCACAGTCCCCCGAAAGGATGGGTCAGTCTGGCCCATTCTGGATTCACAAGTTTGCAGCAATTCACCAATTACAGGCAGTTTCTGCATGGAAACTCGGGGTTGGGCCATCAGCGCCTTGCGCTCAGGGGGCTTCTTGCCGTCTGTGGAGCTCAAGGATGCTTCTGTTCACTTCCCTGTGTCTTATGGACACCGAGGCTCTTCAGGTTCGTGTTGGAAGTTCCAACACTGCTAAGCTGTGGCCTTGTTACCTGGCCTCTCTTCAGCTCCCAGAGTGCTCACCAAGGTGCTGACGGGGGTGATATCTCTGATGAGACCAAGGGGCGTCCGCGCTATTACCTACCTGGACGTCCTTTTTCACTTCCCAGTCTCTACGTCAGGCTAAGTTTGATACTCGGCTGGTGGTGTCCACTGGGTGTCGTTTGGATGGGTGATCAATCACCCCAAGTCCTCATTGTCCTCTTGATTGGTAACTCCATTCCTAGGAATGAATCTGGATTTGGTTCAGGCAAGAACCTTTCTTCCTCAGCAATAAAGTGGACAATCTGGTTGCATGGGCTTAGTCCCTCATTGCTGTCCCCGTCCCTTCGCCAGGCAGGGATGCTGCTGGGGTGCCCTTTGGTGGCTTGCTCAGAAGAGATCCCTTATGCTCAGTTCCCCTTGGGCCCCTCTACAACTTCTATTGTTAGTACAGGACAGGGATTCAGCATCCCTGGAGCAGGGTCTGTGTGCCTTCCCCACTGGTGAGGAGGTCCCTCTTGGAGTGGATGAACTCGAGGAACTTGTCTGGGGGCAGTTCCCTTCTTGCCCCTTCCTGGAGCCGGTCACCAGGGATGCCAATCTATCAGGTTAGAGGGGGGATTTTATTCTGAAACTCCCTGCGGTTCTGGGGGAGGTGGGGCCTTTAGAGGGTCCATACACCTATCAATGTTTGAAACAGTGAGCGTTCAGGTTGGTTCTGATTCGCTTGGCTGCTCCTCTTCAGAACCTGCCTGTTGGGGGGCGCTCGGTCTGTCTGACGACAGTGGTCTACATTTATCTTCTGGGAGGGACCTGGAGCAGGAGGGTCCTCCAGGATATGTCTACGATCCTAATCTGCGTGGAGGACAATGTTCCCTGCATACCAGTGGTTTTGCTCCGGTAGGGTCTCTCTGCGACAGGATGTGCTAATCCCTGTGTCACTATGGGGTCCAACCTGTTGTGGATCTGTTTGTGTCCTGTCGCTATCGCAAGCTCTCTGGCCTTGTTTCCCTGTCCGAGGATCTTCTGGCCATGGTCAGGATGCTTTGGTAATGTTATGGCTGGACATTCTGTTCTGTATGTCTTTTCTCCATTCCCCCTGCTAGGCAGGGTTCTGCGCAAGATTGCTCTGGACGGGGGACCGGTGATTCTGGTGGCCTAGTGGAGTGGGGTTCGCAGACATGGTACTGAGGGCAGTAGTTCTGTACGTTCTGCCAGGAGTGCCAGCTCTGCTCACTCAGGGTCCCTTTACGTCACCCCAATCTACAGACTCTGGCTTAGACGGCCTGACTGCTGAAACATCCATCTTGATGGAGACAAGCTTATCTGTCTCGGTGGTTGAGACTATGGGAAGACTAGGAGCAAGCTTCTTCTTCTTCCTCTTCCATCTGTTATAGGGTATGGTATACCCATATTGATTGGTGTGAGTCTAGTTCTCTTCCCTGCCGGGCGTTCTCGGTTCCCAGGGCTCTAGAGTTATTACAGCATGAGTTGGAGTTGGTTCTCCAACTCAGCACTCTGATGGGTCAGGTTCTGCCCTGTCTGCCTTACTTAGAAGTCTTTTGTTCAGTTTTCCTTGGTTAGGACTTCTTTCAGGGGGTACTCAGGTGCGTTCCCCATTTGTTCCTGTGGTCCCTGTTGGGATTTGAATTTGATTCTGTCTGCCTTGCGGGGTTTTTCCCTTTGGTCCTATTCAAGAGCTGTCTGGCTGTTCTTACCATCAAGGTTGTCCTTCGGGTGGCTGTTACTTCGGTCAGACGTGTGTTTTTGGCGGGCAGCTCTGTCTATCTAGCCCCCATTCTTTGAGATACACCAGTATAAGGCGGTGTTCCGCCTGAAGCCGGACTCTCTGCCTATGGTGGTGTCTTATGTTCATTGATTCAAGATTTTGTTATTCCTTCTGTGCCTTATTCCTAGCAACGCTGAGGAAAGGGTTCTGCATTCCTTGAACAGATGTTGGAAGTTTTTCCTTGGTAGTCACTGTGTCCTTTGGAGAACTGATGCTCCTTTGGACCTACGGTCACTCCGTCCTGAATATGTCCGATCTCGTCTGTTCTCGGGGAGTTGGGCGGCTTTGGCCCTGGTCTTACTTGAATGGGATGGTTCCTTCGGGTCCTAGGAAAGGGTTTTTGGCTTCTGCCAAGTCTACTGTTAGCGATTGGATTCGTCAGGCTGTTACTCAGGCCTATTCCAACAAAGGGAAGAATCTTCCTTTTCGCTTTGCTTCTTATTCTACTCGTGCTTTGGTGCCTCTTGGGCTTTTCAGCACCGGGCCTCTGTTGAACTGGTTGCTAGGCCGCTATTTGGTCTTCTGTTCATACCTTTTCAAAAGTTTTACAAGGTTGATGTTAGGGCCTCAGCTCATGCTGTCTTGGCCGCATGGTTATGCAGGTGGCAGTGGTTTTAACTGTCTGCTGCTGCCTTTTTTGTTGGGGATCCCACCCTACTTTATGGACACTGCTATTGGATGTCCCAAATGTAAGTACTATATCTGGAGCAGGACGTACTGTATACTAAGAATAATACAATTCTGTGAAATACTCACCTGTAGAATTGGTATTATTTGTATACAGTACGTCCTGCTCCACCCCACCCTGGTTTTTGCATTTTTCTGGATCCCCTGTATGGTGATTGTTACCATTGTTATAGTTACTAGTTTTGGTGGTTAATTCTCCCGGCTTCTTGTTCACTGCTTTTCAATGCTGGGGATTTGTGGGAGGTCCCCGGGTATTTGAGGGGCCGGGAGGAGCCTGTTTTGCATGCCTCTGCAGTGCAGCGCCATCTGGCGGAGGATAACCCAAGTGTAAGTACTATATCTGGAGCAGGACGTACTGTATACAAATAATACCAATTCTACAGGTGAGTATTTCACAGAATTGTATTTTTTTTATCCCTATTTCTTAGGCTCGCAGATCTTTTCTGTATTGCTCTGGACAGTACTTAGTATCGCCATGCTTATTATAGGTAAGTACTATAGATCCACTTTAAAGTCAATATCCTACCAATACAGCACTATCTGATGCCTGAAATAATCATGTCTGTCTTGTATCGCAGGGTCTATGCATATTGACAACTGCCCAGCAGAGCCCAAAATCCCCATCTACCTGATAGTGGCCGGCGTCTTTCACCTGGTTGCGTTTGCCCTGATGCCGCTAAAACTGATTGCGGAAAAATTGGCCTATACCATAGAGAGCATCCTGGGGATCTTTTCATTTTGCTGGTTTATTGCAGGTACTTGTTATATAATTGTATAGATCGGGTTCCCACAATTTTGTATTTTTATTCCATTTTACATTTGGAGGAAATTTAACTGTATTTCCTATGACTATGGAAGAAAAAGGGGGGAAGGGAAGTCACCTACCTAATTGGTGGTGTTTCCCTTAGTGTGCACCTGGCAGAGGTTTGGGTAGGGCTAAAGGTCAGTGGGTCCTACTCCCTGTATATTAATACATAGGTTAGGGGGGGAAGGTTAGTCCCGTTTTACTCTAGGGAAAAACCTTTTGCCAAGGGAGTTTTGGACCCTGTTGAAAGGTGTCCCTGTCCCTTTGCAATGATTGTTTAGTAATAACAGAACAACATATACAATACTATAGGTTAAAATAAGCAGTATTTTATTATTATTTATTGTGAGATTCCAAACTTTTTTTTTAGTCCATGTCAACAATCCAGGTATTAGATTAGACAGTAGTTGGTAGTATTGTAGAAGACATACAGTTTGTAGCAGGTATTGTCGTTTGTAGCAAGTGTTGCAGTTTGTAGCAAGTAAGCAGTATTCAATATGGCTGCTTACAGACGCGTTTCGCGGTTTATCGCTTCATCAGTGTATATTGCATTTTGGTCTGTGACATAAATGGTTGGAGGCAGTGAAAACAGTCAAAAGTTTGTGTTATATCATGCTTAGCTGTGACTATGGAAGAACCTTGGTCACGTGCCTCAGACTAGAGGGAAGCCAGGGATGCGGACAGTGAGCTTGTCAAGTCAACAGATTGGAGAATAGCCAAATGGGGATCTCAAAACCTGCAGGGTGTGTGTGGCTATGGCGGTGAACAAATCCACCGACATCGCTGCATTGCCCCAGGTAGTCGGGGGGGGGGGGGGGGGGGTTGATGTTTTTGGTCTGCTTTAAAGCCAAACCTTAAGAATAAAATGTTTTCCTTTTTAGCTCTTCCCTCTGTTCGCACAATACGCCCTCCCCCGGCTAATACTGTCTCTGCATGTAAAGCTGTTTGTGCAACAGCATGATCCTCACCCATTTAGAAACCTTTAAACTGGACTAAAACCCAGGATTTTCACTATTCTGGGTCTTGTATGTTTCCCCCACCCTGTACATACAGATTGCCCACATTAATCTGGACCTTCACCCTGAATTAGAGTCTATCTTGCATGTTTCCCCCGTACATACAGATTGCCCACATTAATCCGTACCTTCACCCTGAATAAGAGCCTATCTTATATGTTTCCCCCATCCTGTACATACAGATTGCCCACATTAATTGCCCACATTAATCCGAACCTCACCCTGAATAAGAGCCTATCTTGTATGTTCTCCCATTCTGTACATACAGATTGCTCACATTAATCCGGACCTTCACCCTGAATAAGAGCCTATCTTGTATGTTCCCCCATTCTGTACATACGGATTGCCCACATTAATCCGGACCTTCACCCTGAATAAGAGCCCATGTTGTATGTTTCCAACCCATACATAAAGATTGCCCACATTAATCTGGACCCTCACCCTGAATAAGAGCCTATATTCTATGTTTCCTCCCCCCTGTATATACAGATTGCCCACATTAATCTGGGTCACCTTCACTCTGAATAAGAGCCTATCTTGTATGTTTCCCCCACCCTGTACATACAGATTGCCCACATTAAAAATCATCCTACCTGCTCCTATTGCATTTTTTGAGCCTTTTAACATCAAAGTTGGAGGCACATGGAGTCTCAGGCTGCCTGTAGACAGGAAGTGTATTCTGGCTGTGTCGCTCTGCATTCTGGGATTGCTGTCCTTTTCCTGACCCCAGCTCTGCTCTGTCTGTGCAAAGCACAGCTATAACCCGCCCCCTGCACTTTATCCCACTCTCCTCTCCTCAGTATGTGATGCTTCTGAGGCAAGATGGCGGCGCCCGTATCCTAGAGTCCTGAACAGAGTTGAAGCCTATTGAGGGAAAGAATAAGAAGTAAGCGACTTAAAACTTCAAATATTTTAATTTTAGATGCTGGTGAATAGTTTTTCAAGTGTTTGGGCTTTTAATTAAATGATGCTGAAGGTCTGGTTTAAGATAAATAGTTTCTTCTGGAGAAAGTAGAAGTTTTACATGTAATAATATAAGACTTTCACACTGTGGAATTCATCTTTTTTTCTTTTCCTTTTTTTAAAGGAAGTGTTTGGGTGTTTCGAATCTACCAAGAAAATCCGAGGCGCTGTAATGACTTGGCGTATAAGTTTGCGTTCGGTATACTGATCTTTGAGTACATCTTTCTGGCATTCATTGTTGCAGTGATTTGCCTGTGCACATGCTGTGCTGGTGTCCTGGTAAGTGTTGGTTGTTTTATACCTGATCAGTGTTGGTTGTTCATTATATTAATTATTTAGATTCAGTGCATTGCATACAAAATGAAATTAAATAAAATTAAAAATCAGAATCCGTTTATTTTGCCATGTATATAAATAAATGCATATTAGGAATTTATCTTGACAAAGGCAGTCTTGCGTATGGCGGAAAAATAACTGAATATAGAATACGACATGGGCCTCGATTCAATAAGAGGCCGATTCATTAATAGCGCCAGGTAGCGACAGATGAGGGGCAGTAGCGTTATTTTACACAGCGCCCGCTAGTATTCACTGTGCTTGGCCGTTGTTCGCTTGTTGACAGCGACTCAGTCAGTGTGCGGTAATGTGGAATACGGGGTTAGGAGTCGCTGTTTGACAGGTTCCGCGCTGTATGGGAGCGCATGACAGCGAATGGCCATAGCGACCGGCTCCCAGCATATTCATTAACAAATCACGCTCAAAAAATTCTCACGCTGTGAAATGCTTGTTTAAACCCCAGAGCGCTGGCGGCGATGGGTTAAAAGTAGTTTTTTAACCCCCAAAGAACCATATTTTAGGAAAAAAAAATAAACAAGTTTTTATAAACATTTTGTAATATGAATACATTAATATCAGACCTGTAATATCAATTCTGCACAAATTTTTTTTTCTTTTTTTTTTACCTTAAAAAAATATCTAAGTGCAGAAGTGGTCACAGAATTTTTGACATTTAAAAAAAAAAAAATACATTAATAGCAATTAATTATGCATATTTAAAGATTGCTCCATTGAAATGCATTGGAGAGCGCCAGGTAGCGAGAGGTCATACCTGTCGCTGTTCCAGTTCGCTCGCTGGCGCTGTGGGGTGAGGCTGGAATAATGATGAATGATTCGCTATCTGGCGCTCTGTCATTCGCTAAGCAGGATCGGCTTAATTAAATGTGTGATTGCGGAGGGGAGCCGGCGTTCTCGTGGCGGTGAGCGTCATTACCGTTCGCTCACCATTCGCTACCTGGCGCTATCCATTGATAAATAAGGCCCTATGAGTTGAAAAAAATCCTCATGGTAGTAAAAAATTAAATTTGTGAAAAAAAAGCCTGAGAATGTCACTGTTGCTGAATCACCAGATAGAAAAACAATGAAAGTCAATGGAACTTTTTACTCTTAAGATAAGTAGAGAAGTGTTTCCTCCTTTCTACACTGTAGTAAAAGCTGCCATTGTCTTTCATTGTCTTTTTATCTAGTGAGTCAGTAACAGTGACATTCACAGGCATTTTTCTCATGAATTGAAATTTTTACTACCATGAGAATTTTTTTCAACTCTTATTGAATCGAGGCCATGGAGTTCAACAATAGGGGTTTTAAGGAAGCCTTTAGCTGAGTGATACTCAACTGGGGGACTGGAGTCCGAATGCGGACCTCGGTGCCAGATTTCTGGACCCCTACCCTGACACTCAGTTGCTTCTGTGTTGCCGTGCTCAGATCTGTCTTCCTGCCAGTGTCATGGCTCCCTTACCCCTAGCATTACAATATAAAGTACTGCATAGGAGGAGAGGGTCATTGCAAGGTACACACACACTTTGTTTCTCTGTCTCTTTGCCCCATCCAATCCTTTCCCCCTGCCCCAGCTCTGCCCCATCCATTCCTGTCCCACCATCTGACCCCCCAGCTTAGTCCCATCCCTATCCATTCCTGCCCACCCATCAGCTCTGCCCCATCCATCTCTGTCGCCCCACTCCATCCCCCAGTGTGCTGGTTTCTAATGATCAACCCCACCGACAGCCCTCCACCAAGACCATGGAATTATAGAGGGAGGCACTCAGGAAATTTATCAAAAAAATATATTTTATTCCATATCACTAAATTAATCACTACACATAAACACTACACAATTAAAATCCCTTAAAAACACATAATGAGACAATACATATAAGACAAACCAACATAAAAGTGTGTAGGTGATGGGGAGAGCACTGGCATGCACAAATATCAATCAGCATCTATATTTAAAACACATAAACACAAGTGATCTAATCAGTGCAAATAACAATGTGCAAATCCTGCCTATGATCCGGATCCTATATCAAATAAATATAAAGTGCAAATCAATAGATACAAATACAATGTATAATCACAAACAGAACCTACATGATTACCCAATAACTAAATATCCTATAAGAAATATAAATGACCACAAAATACCATCACCTCTCACCGGATACCTTTAACCTCCCTGGCGTTTTGAATAGACAAATGTAATGGTAACGAAAGCGTTACCATTGCATTTGTCTCTGACGCACGGCTCCGCCCCCATGAGCCTCTGCGGCTCACAGAGACGGAACCCGGAAGTGGAGACAGACGCCGCAGCCGCGGCTCTCACCTGTGATCGCGGCGGGGACATCGCTGGATCGCAGGGAGAAGGTAAGGAGGCTGCGCCACCCGCTCTTGCTCCCAAATCGATCCCGAGCGTGACTCAGGGTTACCGCTACTTACAGCGCAAATTAACCCCGAGTCATGCTCGGGATCACCGCTAAGGGGGTTAAATGACCTTTGTGTGGTTGAGTAACCCCTTTGGGTCAGCTAGAGTAACCCTGCTCTAACTGACCCAAAGGGCTACCTGGAAATCCTCCAATGTGGTCCACGACTCGCGCTGGTCCCTGTGCTCTGGGTGCTAACCTCGTGCTGTCTGTTGATTGCCTGGAAACAACGTGGTGAGCCGTTTTTTAGTTTCAACCCTGTATACAGTCCTGGCACTTAAAGTGGGTTATAACCCGATCGGCTCCCCCCGGGGCATCCTATAACACAGCGACACTCAACTGGTGAACCAGGGTCCAAATGCGGACCTCTGCGCCAGATTCCCTGACAGCCCTGCTCTCAGTTGCTTCTGTGTTGCCATGCTCAGAACTGCCCCCTTGATCGACAATGTAGTGCTTAGTCTCCCTGGCACCTAGCATTGCAATATGAAGTACTACCTGGGTGGGGCATTGCAAGGTACATACAAACTTTGTTTCCCAGCCTCATTCAGTCCTTCCCCCCGCCCCATCTATCCCTGTCCCACCATCTTGTCTCCCCAGCTCTGCCCCATCCATCCCTGTCTCCTCAGCTCTGCCCCATCCATCCCTGTCTCCTCAGCTCTGCCCCATCCATCCCTGTCTCCTCAGCTCTGCCCCATCCATCCCTGTCCCCTCAGCTCTGCCCCATCCATCCCTGTCCCCTCAGCTCTGCCCCATCCCTCCCTGTCCCCTCAGCTCTGCCCCATCCATCCCTGTCCCCTCAGCTCTGCCCCATCCATCCCTGTCCCCTCAGCTTTGCCCCATCCAATCCCTGTCCCCTCAGCTTTGCCCCATCCAATCCCTGTCCCCTCAGCTTTGCCCCATCCAATCCCTGTCCCCTCAGCTTTGCCCCATCCAATCCCTGTCCCCTCAGCTTTGCCCCATCCAATCCCTGCCCCCTCAGCTCTGCCCCATCCATCCCTGTCCCCTCAGCTCTGCCCCATCCATCCCTGTCCTCCCAGCTTTGCCCATCCAATCCCTGCCCCCTCAGCTCTGCTCCATCCAGTCTAGTCTCTCTGCCCCTCCATTTCTGTCCTCCCAGTTTTGGCCATCCAATCCCCGGCCTCCCAGCTTTGCCATTACACTTTCTTCCAGCTCTGGCCAACTACCCCCCCCAGCTCTGCCCATTAATTCCTGTCCTAGTTCTGCCCATCCATCCCTTCTCCCAGCTCTCTCTCCATCCCTCCCTGCCCTTCCTGTTCTGTCTCTCCATCCATCTTCCTCACAGCTTCTCTCCCATTCATCCCCTTCCCCCCATCCAGACCTTATTGCCAATAACATTTTGGGCCCTAGTCTACCCCTGTACACAGAATGCAGGAGGGGGGGTTAAAGCAGTGTGCCGCGGGCCAGAGCTTCAGGTTCTTTATTGCATACTATGTCCTAGAGAGAGTAAAACTGGGAGAGTCACTTGTTGAGAAGGATCTGAGCCACCAAGATACTATCATGCATTAATAGAGGCCTGGAATCACAGGATATGTGAGTAATATCGCCTCTTTACACTGGCGCGCCCTCACCTGGAATATGCCGTCCAGTTCTGGGCACCCGTTCATAGAAAGGAAGCTCTGACTATGGAAAGGGAGCAGAGGAGAGCCATCAAACTAATAAGAGGAATGAAGGATCTTAGTTATGAGGAAAGAGATTACGAGAATTAAATCTGTTTAGTCTTGAGAGGAGACGACTGAGGGGGGACATGATTAACTTGTATAAATATAATAAATATAATATATCACCAAACACAGAGCTGTTCATGATAGCATATAATTCCCGGGAAGAACAATCCCAGAGCTCATGCCTCTCCACACTCCAATAATGTTTGGACTCAACTTACCAAATGAATGGCCGAAAGTCCTGCAGAAGGGCAATGACTTCCAGGTAAGTATTCACTGATTCCAATATCCAAATTTGGTCATATCAGAAGGTAACTGAATCCGGAAATTCACAGATTTCAAAATACATTGGCTAGTTAAAGTTAAAATACAATAGTGTATAAAATTGTACCAAGCCAGGATGCTGCCAACAGTTCTCACCGTCAAGAATCCCATTGGTTCAAATCCACTGTGGTGTGACTCCAGGGGTGATAAAGGGATTTATGTAACCGAGCTCCTCCAATGCATTTCCTGACAAAAGTCACTACGGCGACGAAACACGTCGGAGGAACTTGGTTACATAAATCCCTTTATCACCCCTGGAGTCACACCACAATGGGGCTTATCAGCGGATTTGAACCATTGGGATTCCTGGTGGTGAGAACCGAGCTCCTCCGACGCTTTTCCTGGCAAAAGTCACTACGACGACGAAACATGTTGGAGGAACTCGGTTACATCAATCCATTTATCACCCCTGGAGTAACACCACAATGGGGCTTATCAACGGATTTGAACCATTGGGATTCCTGGTGGTGAGAACCGAGCTCCTCCGACGCTTTTCCTGGCAAAAGTCACTACGACGACGAAACACGTTGGAGGAACTCGGTTACATCAATCCATTTATCACCCCTGGAGTCACACCACAATGGGGCTAATCAACGGATTTGAACGATTGGGATTCCTGGTGGTGAGAACCGAGCTCCTCCGACGCTTTTCCTGGCAAAAGTCACTACGACGACGAAACATGTTGGAGGAACTCGGTTACATCAATCCCTTTATCACCCCTGGAGTAACACCACAATGGGGCTTATCAGCAGATTTGAACCAATGGAATTCCTGGAGGTGAGAACCAAGCTCCTCCAACGCGTTTCCTGTCAAAAGTCACTACGGCGACAAAACGCGTTGGAGGAGCTCGGTTACATCAATCCCTTTATCACCCCTGGAGTCATACCACAGTGGGACGGATTTGAACCATTGGGATCCCTGGCGATGAGAACCGCGCTCCTCCGACGCATTTCCTGGCAAAAGTCACTACGGCGAAGAAACGCGTCGGAGGAGCTTGGTTGGAGTTCACTGAGTGTGGAGAGGCATGCAGTTTGGGATTGTTCTTCACGGGAATTATATGCTATCGTGAACAGCTCTGTGTTAAGTGATATTGATTATGGTCCACTTTAAGCCGGGTCAATACTTGTGTCGAGTTTTTCTTGCTGTCTGCTGAAAACAAAGTTCAATAACTGTCACTGGGACAAAGAAGGGAAAAACAACTTGGCTTAGAACATTCTAGAACTAATCTAACTCCTTTTTTGCTGCTGTATTTCAGATGGCTGGAGGGGATATAGAGACCACAGACAAAGTCCACTCCCCCGAAGATGAAGAGGCTGCAAAGTAAAATGGATCATGTGATCTGTATCCGTAATGCTGTGATGTTTGCTGAGCATCACCGACATGTAAAAAATCTTCTGGCCAAAGGATCTAATGAGTGCTTCCCATTATTTACCTTAAAGTGGAACCAACCCTTCTTATCACCTCCTGACATTACCAATTGCCTGACCACAAATATGCATAAGGTCAGTTCCCTGCTTCCCTCTAGTCTGAGACGTGCACGCGCCCCTAGCTGGGCACTGTAGTGCACTTCAGCCAAAAGGAAGCTGGAGATAAGTTAATATTTGCAGTGAGTTTTAACACAGCGGGGTATCCCAAATTGGGATGCTCCAGGGGGACAGGTTTTAATCCGCTTCAAGGCACTTGCCATGATTTGTTGATTCCTCTTCTTTCAGCTTTGTGTTGTTTCTTTTCTAGCGAGCAAAGAAAAGAGAGAGGTTTATATTTGCTTGTATTAGCTGTAATGCTACTATTCTCTATAGTTTATTTTATCCCAGTCTACACCACACCACAGTGGGGCTTATCAGCGGATTTGAGAACTGAGCTCCTGGCAAAAGTCACTGCGGCAACGAAACGCGTCGGAGGAGCTAGGTTACATCAACCCTTCTTATCACCCCCTGGCATTGCCAATTGGCTGACCACAAATGTGCATAAGGCCGGTTCCCTGCTTCCCTCTAGTCTGAGACGTGCACACGCCCCCAGCTGGGCACTGGAGTGCGCTTCAGCCAAAAGGAAGCTGGAGATAAGTTAAGTTAATATTTGCAGCAGTCAGTGGGTTTTCACATAGCGGGGTATCCCGAATTAGGATGCTCTAGGGGGACAGGTTTTAATCCGCTTTAAGGCACTTGTCATGATTTGTTGATTCCTCTTCTTTCAGCTTTGCATTAATTTTTTTTCCAGTGAACAAAGAAAAGAGAGAGATTTATATTTGCTTGTATTATCTGTAATTTTACTATTCTCTATAGTTTATATTATCCTAGTCTAAAAATGATTTGATAAAGCACTGTCTTAAAGTGGACCAAAACCCAGGGTGTTGACTATCCTGGGTTTTGGTCCTTTCCCCAGGGGCGCCCCAATCGGGGATGCCTTGCTGTGTAAAACCCCCCCAGATCACCCAAAGAAAGTGACATCATCCCGGTCCTACGGCCAATGTGCGGCTGCTCGTCCAATCGGCATGCTCGGAGCCGCTGACGCCACAGCAACTAAGGCCAGCGGCTCCGAGTGCGATGACGGCTGCATCCCCCGCTTCCCTTTAACAGGGATTGTGCTCGCGCCGGCCATTCACAAGTGACTGGTGCGGACACATGCCCTGTTAGAGGGATAGCGGGGATGCGGCATGCGCATGCGCCATTGGACCAGGAAGAAAGGTAAGTGAACGGGGTGACCTGGGGGGGGGGGGGTCTCACACAGTGGGACATCATGTTTTTGGATACCCCGGGGGGGGAATCGGCCGGCCCGGGAATCTTATAGATTTCCAGGCCAATCATGCTGGGAATTGAGCCACTTTAAAGAGCAGCAACACAGCCGATTTTCACTTTTCGGGGTGTTGGTTCTCTCAGCGAGGGCATCCTGAATACCCTGCTGGGTGTATGCCCCCAGTTCACTCACCTTCCTGTCACTCCTTTGACACAGACTCGGACAGCTAAGCCGAGCGGCGCCAAAGGGAGCTGAGTGTGTCTCCGGCCGCATCCCCCGCTCACCTTCTAGCCTTCACGTGCCCGCGCCGCCCGGAAGTAAGCGTGGGTACATCTAGAGGTGATGCAGGTTGCGGCGTAGAGTTGCGGGCAAGGCTCCAGGAAAAGGTGAGTGAAACAGGGCTTCTACACAGCGGGGCATCCCAATTCAGGATACCCCAAGCAGTGGAACTCTCATAGCCCTGTGGTCTTTTAGATTCAAACCCTATATTCCTAAAGACCAACCATCTTCAATGGGCTCAATGTTCTACTGACTTTAAATCTGGACTTTCAATCTGGACATTAAAGTGAACCAAAATCCAGGATTTTGACTATCCTGGATTTTGGTCCTTTCCCCCGGGGCACCCCGATCGGGGATTTTCTGCTGTGTGAAACCCCCCAGATCGCCCAAAGAAACTCACCTCTTCCCACTCCTACGGCTAATGCGCGGCCGCTCATCCAATCAGTGCTCTCTGAGCCGATGACGTCACGTCATCTAAGCCTTTGTCTAAGGCCAGCGTCTCCGAGCATACTGGCGCTCGCATCCCCGGCTTTCCTCTAACAGGGAGCGTGCCCGCATCAGTCATTCTTAAATGCCTGGCATGGGCACACGCCCTGCTAGAGGGACAGTGGGGATGCGGCCGCATGCGCCTTTGGACCGGGAAGCAAGGTAAGTGAACGGAGCGACCTGGGGAGATTTCACACGGAGGGGGAGAGGAATCGATCGGCTCGGGAATCTTTTAGATGGGTTTTGGTCCACTTTAAGCTTCACATTTGCATAGCCAATGCACCGATGATGACCTACATTAATATTAATGAGGAAATTTATTAAAAAAAAAATCGGAGGAGGCTTCTGGGGGGTTTTACACAGCGGGATGCCCCAGGCATCCCAAATTGGAAGGCCCCGCTGATAATCATAATAGTGCAATAGTGACTTTTATGTACCAACGCACACATGGAATTCTTCCTCCGCATTTACCCATCCGTGCACTGTGCATACATCCATCCGTCAATACACCAGTGAATAAACACTATATTAGTGGCTACACACACGTGAACATATCAGTGAATAAACATCATGTGAGTGACTATACAAAAGGGAATAACACACCAAGGGGCAGTGAAGTGCGCATGTGCCCCTATTGGGGGTTAGGTGCCTTTCTCAAGGGCTCTTCAGTCATGTCCCATGGTTTCTGCACCGGGCCACATCCCAGCTCACCTCTAGCCGTGTGCACCCACGTTCCAGCCTTTCTGAATTGGTGGCACAAGCACGTGGTGGCTAAAGGATGAGACGGGGATGCCGCATGTCGCGCACTCTGCTTCAGCGCCACTTGGCTGCTTAGCTATTAGCGGAGTGAAATAGAGTGCACTGATTGGTTGAGCGGTCCAATCAGCGCGCTCATTCTCGAGTCTGCACCTTGGAAGCGTGAATAGGGTGACCTGGATAACACACAGCGGGGATCTGAGAGGACTAACCCACCCCCCCCCCCCCCCCCCCGAAAAGTGAAAATCGGGTATGTGGTTCCTCTTTAAATGCTAGTCACATTATATAAATTCTACTCCTACAGGCCAATTAGAAGAGTCCGAAACATCTGAAAGGGTTCTAAATGGGAATTTATCTAGTTAGGATGTCACATCCTATGATATCCTATATCACTTATGTTGTATTTATATTTACTATCTAAAATATAGCAAAAAGAAAAGTATGACCTGCATAATTAAAAGCAATTAATATATAGGAATAATTAAGAAAGAACAGATTATTATTATGTATGAAAGTAAATGCCATAGATAAATTTAAAGCACATATACAGGCACTTGATAAAAACGTATAAAATCATTGGTCATCTGTTTTAAAAGTTGTTGAAGTGGAGCAAAACCCACACCGATTGCCCCTCCCCCCCCTTCCAATCAATTCCCTCCCTCTGGGGCATCCAAAATCAGGATGCCCCGCTGTGTGAAACCTCCCAGGTCGCCCCATTCACTTACCTTGTTTCCCGCGAGCCGCGGCCACATCCCCGCTATCCCTCTAGCAGGGAGCATGCCCTTCCTGGGCTGGCACCCTCCCTGTTGAAGGGTAGCGAGGGATGCGGCCGCCTGCTCGCGCAGAGATCCGCTCGCATTAGACTAGCTTCTGGATCCAAGTGCGCTGATTGGACGAGAGTGAAATTGAGAGATCTGGGGGTTTTACACAGTGGGGCATCCCTAATCGGGGTGCCCGGGGGGCTAAGACCAAATCCCAGGATAGTCAAAATGCTGGGCTTGGCCCACTTTAAGGAGCATAGTAATGCAGGGGAGGGGAGCAATGGAACAAGCTTCGTAGCGGTCCTGCGGCACTAGCTCCTGGGACTTTGGGACCCCGATCTCGGCTCCATGCCTGTGACCACTATTCTCTTGTAGTTTTGCCTGGACCCTGGGGCCGCCTCCTGTTCTACCATATTTGCCCCGCATAAACCCCTGCTTGCCCATATGTCAGCAGAGAAAGCCCCCCCCCCCCTGTAGTGCTTCTAGCAATATCAAAGTTTAAAGTGGACCAACACCCAGCAGGATCGGCCCGGGAATCTATAAGGCTGATCCAATCCCTCCCCGCGGGGCATCCAAAATCGGGATGTGCCGCTGTGTGAAACCCCCCAGGACGCCTGCTGCACTTACCTGAATCCCAGTCCAATGGCGCATGTGCAGGCCGCGGCTGCATCTCACGCTTCTCTCTAGCAGGGCGCGCGCCCGCGCCGGCCATTTGCGTGAGATGCAGCCGCCAGCGTGCTCGGAGCCACAGAGCTAAGACGTCACTCAGACATGCATAGCTCAGCGGCTCCGAGAGTGCTGATTGGACGAGCGGCCGCGCATGCGCCATAGGAGCGGGGTAAGGTGAGTTGAAGCTAGCGATCTGGGGGGTTTCACATAGCGGGGTGCCCCGGGGAAGTGGACCAAAACCCAGGATAGTCAAAATCCTGGTTGTTGGTCCACTTTAAAGCGGACCAAAACCCAATTTTTTAACTAGCAACCCCTGAATTGCTCCCCCTATGAAGAGAACCTTTTGCCAGTTTTCACTGTTTCTGTCTCACTCTAATCCCAGATAATGACGCCTGTTTTAGCTGTAAAGCTCCGCCTCCTCCATTCATTGCCACCGTTGTGTGTGTCAGTGATGTCATCACCACACCTATTTAATGATGTAATTGCCGCATATCTATGCAATGACTGCAATGACTGCCATCTCACACCGACAGACCGCAAATAAATCACTGTTCCAGGACAATGCGAAAAGCGGAAATATCCATTTATAGGTCTACAGTATTTCACAAGTTTAGTGGGGTTTAGCCCACTTTAATCCAGGGGAGGTTTGCACAGGAACAGGCATCATAGCGGTGCTGCGGCACTAGCTCTGGGAATTTGGAACCCCAATTTCGGCTCCATGCCGGTGACCACTATTTTCTTGTTTGGTTGCCTGAGCCCTGGGGCCACCTCCTGTTCTGCCCAGGCAACTGCCATCCCTTCCCCGGCTAAACCTCTGCCCCGGTCCTTCCTGTATGGAAACACAATGTATATCCTGCAACCTTTCAAACTGCTCATCCTTCAAAATGTAAAACTATGTTGGGATGGGGGCGCACAAATAATAAGCATCGAATGCAAGTTCTTTTTATAACTGTGAAGTAGCCATAGAATCATAAGGACGCCAGGGGTGACGGCTCTGTCTGACCATTTCTATTGATGCTGGGCCTAAGCTAAGTATCAAATGCTTACATATGCACTATGTATATCTGTTGATATAAGCATCTGTGTGTGTAACTGTATGCAAATGCTTGTTATTTACTGCAAGCTTTATTTTTACAATATTGAAATACCTTTAAAATAAACCTACATAAAAATATGTGTTTCTTTCTTATGACCCGGTGACGTATATGCCATGGGCAAATAGTTATGTATCAAAATGTGTACTTGAAAAAAAAAAAAACTAAACATCGTTATTTGTTACAAATGGGGCTAAAATCCCAAATATGATATAAAAAAAGGTGTTTCCCCCAAAATAGCCCTACCGTGAAAATAAGCCCTAGTTAGAATTCATAATCTAGCTGCCGGGCTTCAACCGAAAGACAGGAGCGACTGTAAAGGAGGGTGAGGACACATCACGACTGTAAAGGAAGGTGAGGACACATCACGACTGTAAAGGAAAGTGAGGACACATCACGACTGTAAAGAAAGGTGAGGACACATCACGACTGTAAAGGAAGGTAAGGACACATCACGGCTGTAAAGGGGGGTGAGGACACACCACGGCTGTAAAGGAGGGTGAGGACACACCACGGCTGTAAAGGAGGGTGAGGACACACCACGGCTGTAAAGGAGGGTGAGGACACATCACGGCTGTAAAGGAGGGTGAGGACACATCACGGCTGTAAAGGAGGGTGAGGACACATCACGGCTGTAAAGGAGGGCGAGGACACATCACGGCTGCATAGGAGGGTGAGGACGCATCACTGCTGTAAAGGAGGGTAAGGACACATCATAGCTGTAAAGGAGGGTTAGGACACATCATAGCTGTAAAGGAGGGTTAGGACACATCACGACTGTAAAGGAGGGTGAGGACACATCACGGCTGTAAAGGAGGGTGAGGACACATCATAGCTGTAAAGGAGGTTTAGGACACATCACGGCTGTAAATGAGGGTGAGGACACATCATGGCTGTAAAGGAGGGTTAGGACACATCACGGCTGTATAGGAGGGTGAGGACACACCACGGCTGTAAAGGAAGGTGAGGACACATCACGACTGTAAAGGAAGGTGAGGACACATCACGACTGTAAAGGAGGGTGAGGACACATCACGGCTGTAAAGGAGGGTGAGGACACATCACGGCTGTAAAGGAGGGTGAGGACACATCACGACTGTAAAGGAAGGTGAGGACACATCACGACTGTAAAGGAAGGTGAGGACACATCACGACTGTAAAGGAGGGTGAGGACACATCACGGCTGTAAAGGAGGGTGAGGACGCATCACGGCTGTAAAGGAGGGCGAGGACGCATCACGGCTGCATAGGAGGGTGAGGACGCATCACTGCTGTAAAGGAGGGTAAGGACACATCATAGCTGTAAGGGAGGGTTAGGACACATCATAGCTGTAAAGGAGGGTGAGGACACATCACGGCTGTAAAGGAGGGTGAGGACACATCACGGCTGTAAAGGAGGGTGAGGACACATCATAGCTGTAAAGGAGGTTTAGGACACATCACGGCTGTAAATGAGGGTGAGGACACATCATGGCTGTAAAGGAGGGTGAGGACACACCACGGCTGTAAAGGAAGGTGAGGACACATCACGACTGTAAAGGAAGGTGAGGACACATCACGACTGTAAAGGAGGGTGAGGACACATCACGGCTGTAAAGGAGGGTGAGGACACATCACGGCTGTAAAGGAGGGCGAGGACACATCACGGCTGCATAGGAGGGTGAGGACGCATCACTGCTGTAAAGGAGGGTAAGGACACATCATAGCTGTAAAGGAGGGTTAGGACACATCATAGCTGTAAAGGAGGGTTAGGACACATCACGGCTGTAAAGGAGGGTGAGGACACATCACGGCTGTAAAGGAGGGTGAGGACACATCATAGCTGTAAAGGAGGGTGAGGACACATCATAGCTGTAAAGGAGGTTTAGGACACATCACGGCTGTAAATGAGGGTGAGGACACATCATGGCTGTAAAGGAGGGTTAGGACACATCATGGCTGTAAATGAGGTTGAGGACACATCACGGCTGTATAGGAGGTTGAGGACACATCACGGCTGTATAGGAGGGTGAGGACACGTCACGGCTGTAAATGAGGGTGAGGACACATCACGGCTGTAAATGAGGGTGAGGACACATCACGGCTGTAAAGGAGGGTGAGGACACGTCACAGCTGTAAAGTAGTGTTAGGACACATCACGGCTGTAAATGAGGGTGAGGGCACATCACGGCTGTAAATGAGGGTGAGGACACATCACAGCTGTAAAGGAGGGTGAGGACACGTCACAGCTGTAAAGTAGTGTTAGGACACATCACGGCTGTAAATGAGGGTGAGGGCACATCACGGCTGTAAATGAGGGTGAGGACACATCATGGCTGTAAATGAGGGTGAGGACACATCACGGCTGTAAAGGAGGGTGAGGACACACCACAGCTGTAAAGGAGGGTGAGGACACATCACGGCTGTAAAGGAGGGTGAGGACACATCACGGCTGTAAAGGAGGGCGAGGACACATCACGGCTGCATAGGAGGGTGAGGACGCATCACTGCTGTAAAGGAGGGTAAGGACACATCATAGCTGTAAAGGAGGGTTAGGACACATCATAGCTGTAAAGGAGGGTTAGGACACATCACGGCTGTAAAGGAGGGTGAGGACATATCACGGCTGTAAAGGAGGGTGAGGACACATCATAGCTGTAAAGGAGGTTTAGGACACATCACGGCTGTAAATGAGGGTGAGGACACATCATGGCTGTAAAGGAGGGCTAGGACACATCACGGCTGTAAAGAAGGGTGAGGACACACCACGGCTGTAAAGAAGGGTGAGGACATATCACGGCTGTAAAGGAGGGCTAGGACACATCACGGCTGTAAAGAAGGGTGATTTCTTCAAAATTGTCAAGAATGATAAAAGTGAACAATTTAAATATATTTTGGGTGCTGAAAACAATGTGTTTCCAAGATCTATATATTTAATTTAGGGGAACAGAAATACGGTATATGAACCTGCGACGTCAACCATATTCATGCTGAAGCTACAGTAAGGCATATAATGGCTAGGTGTACTAAACTATAGTAATTTTGACATTAAACTGGACCAAAACCCACGCCCCATCGGCTCTGAAATCTATACGATTCCAGGGCCACTGGATTTCCTCCACCTGAGCATCCGGAATCGGGATGCCCTGCTGTGTGAAGCCCCCCAGGTCCCCCGGAAACTCACCTTCTTTTCTGGTCCAACGATGCATGCGCGAGCTGCGGCCTCATCCCCGCTCTCCCTTTAGCAGGGTGTGTGAATGGGGGATGCGGTTGCCAGGGTGCTCGGAGCCACTCGCATTAGACGAGCTCCTGGACACAGGGCCTCGAGTGGATCCGAGCGTGCACGTGTCGTAGGACCGGGAAAAGGTGAGTTTGTTTGCGTGATCTGGGAAGTTTCACACCTATCGGGTGCCCCAGGGGCAAGAACCAAATCCTGTGTTTTGGTCCACTTTAAGGAGCACTATCGCAAAATTGTATAATATTAAAAATCCATATAAACACGTCGGCTAATGAGAGGAGGGGTCACTTAGACACCCGAACTGAATAAAACGCTAACCAAGTCTGTGGTTTATTCTCAAAAATCAGCCCTGGAATTTTCCCCGACTCTGGGCGGGCCGAGAAATTTTTGGTGAGGTCCCCCCAACCATGATGCTGGGGCTATAGCATTGGGGGCTGGGGTTCCCTGGCTTGTGAGTACAGGGGGCTGAGAGGGAGCTGGGATTGAATGTGGGTGTTATAAGCAGCAGCCCAAGTTGACCCAAAGAAGTGTTGCCCACTGGGCATTGTCCCGGGTCTCCCTATGGCATGGAGGCAAGGCACTGGTCCATATAGTTCAGTCTGCCGCGTGTTATAGAAGAACACACACAATAAAATCATAGCGACCCCGAGCCATTCCTTACCTGTCAGGAGAACAGCTGCCCATTGTTGAGGATCGGATGGCTGTATTGCTGCTTTCCTCTGAAAAGGTGTCATGGATGTATGGAGGTCTGAGCCGGGCACCTTCAGCACTGAAGACCATGAAGAAAAGGAAGCGCATGATGAACTGCACACTTCAGGCAGCTCCGGCATACCTACCAACTTTTCAGGATGGGAAAGAGGGACAATTGTTAAAATAGACCACGCCCCCTCATTGATTGATAGATAGTGTGTAACAGTTACAACAATACAAAAACTTTAAATAGGCAAATTCATAATTTATTGATGCAGATTTTAATACTAAACATCAAAGAAAGACAAAGAAGAACAACAAAGGACAGGGGGACTCAGAGGGACAGTCCCTCCAAATCAGGGACACTTGGGAGGTATGAGCTCCAGGAGGACACTAATGTTCACCATCATCCGCGAGTGTTTAGAACACACGCAACCAAAAAATTGCAGGGAAAAAAAAAACATTATTGCATCTCGAGGAGCTTTTATTATTTTAACACACAAAAATGTGCAAAAAATGTTTCCTAAAGAATCGCTTGCACATAGGGTTACCACCTGGCCAGAATTTAATTTGTAATTTACAGGCCACTGGCTTGGGGATTGGTGGTGCTGGTATTTGTTTTTTTGGAGATAGTCAAAATCCTGGGTTTTGGTCCACTTTGAACCACTTTGGTGATTGTAATTGTGGGTATACTCTTCTCATTCTCCATTACCGGTAAAAAAAGCAAATACTGGCACCGCCAGGCCAGTTGCCAGTAAATTAAAAATAAACATATCATGTTGGCAACACATATTATGAGGCATTTTAAACCAGACTTTCAGCATCATTTAATGAAAAGCCCAAACCCTTAAAAAAGTTTCCCCAGCCTCTAAAATTAATATATTTCAAATTTTTAGTCACTTATTATTATTTCCCCCACCGGGCTGCAAATCTGTTCAGGACTCTATGATACGGCCACCGCCATCTTGACTCAGAAGCAGTCAAGGGTTATGGCTGTGCTCTACACAGATAGAGCAGAGCTGGGGTCAGGAAAAAGACTGCAATTCCAGAATGCAGAGCGGCACAGTCAGAAGACACTTCCTTTCTGCACGCAGTCTGAGACTACATGGCCACCATCTTGGATATTTAAAAGCTCAGAAAATGTCCTAGGTGCAGGTGGGATGATTTTTAATGTGGGCAAACATACAAAATAAGCTCTTATTTATAGTGAGGGTTCGAATTAATGTGGGCAACATGTATGTACGGGAGGGAGAGGGAACATACAAGAAAGGCTCTTGTTAAGGGAGAAGGTCTGGGTTGATGTGGGCAATCAGGGTGTGGGAAACATACAAGATAGGCTCTTATTCAAGGTGAAGATCCGGATTAATGTGAGCAATCTGTATGTACGGGGGGCATACAAGATAGGCTCTTTTTAAGGGTGAAGGTCCGGCTTAATGTGGGCAATCTGTATGTTTGGGGGGGGAACATACAAGATAGGCTTTTCTTCAGGTTGAAGGTCCAGGTTAATGTGGGCAATCTGTATGTACAGGGGGGAAACATACAAGATAGGCTCTTATTCATGGTGAAGGTCTGGCTTAATGTGGGCAATCTGTATGTGGGGGGGAACATACAAGATAAGCTCTTACTCAGGATGAAGGTCCGGATTAATGTGGGCAATCTGCATGTACAGGGGGGGAAACATACAAGATGGGCTCTTATTTAGGGTGAAAGTCCGGATTAATGTGGGCAATCTGTATGTACAGGGGGGAGGAAACATACAAGATAGACTCTTATTTAGGGTGAAGATTCGGATTATGTGGGCGATCTGTATGTACGGGGGGAAACATATAAGATAGGCTCTCATACAGGGTAAAGGTTACCATATTTGTGCATGAACTTGAAACTAGACTATTGTGTAGGTCAGCGTTCCCCAACCATCTACTCTAGAGTCACCAACAAGTCAGGTTTTCAGATCTCCGCACACATTCAAAGGTTGAAGTAATTAGCGCAGCAGCAGAGCTATAGAGCTGGCTGTGTGGAGATCCACAACACATAACCTGTCTGTTTCCCTCCAGGAGAGGGTTAGGGAACACCGGTGTAGATGATAAACATTTGTTGACTTGTTATACTTTTACTTACCAGCAGAGGGATTCAAAACACATTTTTGTAAAACACATTCTTACATATTTGTCTTGATATACTAACCAGTTTCTGAGATGCACTCTTGCTCATCGGCAGTTGGAAGTCCTCTTACCAGTTTCTGAGATAAGATTCCTGCTGCACTCTTGCTTATCGGCAGTTGGAGGTCCTCGTAACAGGTTCCTAGATACAGTCCTGCTACACTCTTGCTCATCGGCAGTTGGATGTCATCTTATCAGGTTCCAAGATAAAGTCCTACTGCACTCTTGCTCATCGGCAGTTGGAGGTCCTCATAACAGGTTCTGAGATGGAGTCCTGCTGCAATCTTGCTTATTGGCAGTTGGAGGTCCTCTTATCAGGTTCCAAGATAAAGTCCTGCTGCACTCTTGCTCATCGGCAGTTGGAGGTCCTCATAACAGGTTCTGAGATGGAGTCCTGCTACACTCTTGCTCATCAGCAGTTGGAGGTCCTCGTAACAGGTTCCTAGATACAGCCCTGCTGCACTCTTGCTTATCGGCAGTTGGAGGTCCCCTTACCAGGTTCCAAGATAGAATCCTGCTGCACTCTTGCTTATCAGCAGTTGGAGGTCCTCGTACCAGGTTCCAAGATAGAATCCTGCTGTACTCTTGCTTATCAGCAGTTGGAGGTCCTCGCACCGAGTTCCAAGAAAAAATCCTGCTGCATTCTTGCTTATCAGCAGTTGGAGGTCCACTTACCAGGTTCCTGGATAGAATCCTGCTGCACTATATTTCATTGGCAGTTGGATGTCCTCTTACCAGGTCTGAGATAGGGCCCTGCTGCACTCTTGCTCATCGGCAATTAGAGGCCCTCTTATCAGGTTCCGAGATAAAGTCCTGCTGCACTATTGCTAATTGGCAGTTTGAGGTCCTCTTATCAGGTTCCAAGATAAAGTCATGCTGCACTCTTGCTAATTGGCAGTTTGAGGTCCTCTTATCAGGTTCCAAGATAAAGTCCTGCTGCACTCTTGCTAATTAGCAGTTTGAGGTCCTCTTATCAGGTTCCAAGATAAAGTCCTGCTGCACTCTTGCTAATTAGCAGTTTGAGGTCCTCTGGTCCAAGAAGTTCCAAGAATCGGTCCCGCTGCATCCTGGCTCACCACAAGCACCGTGATGAATGGGCTCTGTGCCTGGACGCACCTACATTTACTGCAATGTAGGGGGCTTGGTGAGGTCTCTGGTGGTTTTATTCCACGGGACTAAGATGAAAAGGCTGCAGGGGACAAAGGGTGAGATTTTTCTTTTGTTTTGTTTTTTACCTGTAGTGTCACTTTGGGTGAATTCATAAACAATTATTTAAAAAATGGCATGTTTTATTCTAAGCATGCCAGTAAACACCGTAAAAGCAGTTCCGTGCTTAGTCTTTGCTCCTATAGCAAGACTTATTATAATTGTTTATTTACATAGCGCCATCATCTTCCGTAGCGCTGTCACTTATATTAAATAATGAAAAGGAAGAGACCGTTCCATGCACATACTAACTTCCCCTCTTTTTTCCCTTCGGAACATTGTAAAATCAGCCATTTCAAAACATCTCAACATCCACAATTATTTTCAAATCCCTTATGTATTCTAAGTAATAACCCTGCAGAAGCTGCAGGCACGTGGCGGAATGCGCGGGGCATGCATACACATTGACCCCTGGATCTCATTTTGATTTTCTACTAAAGGGCAGTATTTCTTGCTATTTGTTCTAATTTGCGTCATGCCTCCTATTGTGTTTGCTCTAATAACTTCTTTACTGGTTTTAAACTTAACTGACTCTGGGGGGACTTCACCCGATGGTGTTGGGTTATTATTCTTTTGTGTACTTGTTTGCATTTTTGTGGTTAGTTATTGAGATTTCACTGATGTAGCACTTTATAACACTATATTGCTCTCTTTCTTATATAGATTAACATTTGATAGTGTGTTTTCTTTATATTTTTTTATATAGCACATGCACTTTCGTATTCCATAGGACACCAGCCAGGTGGATACTTGTGAAATTAAGCAGATGACTTAATTTTGTACTTGATTTGATGTATTTTCATCATGGTCCTAGGGGACCAATGTTGATCCATTTTATTTTTGTTTCTTTTTTTGCTTTCCCACTCAATGATGATCTCTTATTTGCGATCTAAATCATTACCATTCATCTGGGACACGAGATCATAACAACATAATCGCGGGACAATTTCTGACATATTTATGATTATAAATATATATATATATTTTTTCCCTTCTCTTTCTTTCCCTCCCCGTCTTCGAGAAAGGACCCCCCCATATCCCTCCCATATACCACGGTCAGCTAGGTAGTTAAATGTATTTATTTAAAGCTTCCCTTTAGCATCTTACTGAAGCGTTGGAGCTGTAACTTGTTTTTTTCCAGTTTAGTTACTGCAGTTTCCATTTCTAGGATGAAAATCATCCCGCTTCCAAGTGTTGAAAGTTAGTGGGTTTGGTCTCCGCCAGAATTTGACTATGTGCTCAAAATAAGATTTATTAGGAACCTCTTTACCAACATGGGTAGATTTCAGGATTTGTAGGTTCAGAAGAATTTTGGATTTCTTCAATGTTATTTTAGAAGTCGATGTCTGTAATTGTTGTCTTTGAACTTGTTGTGATCAATAAAATTGTGTTCATTTTTATCCTTGAGCTGTCCCATTTCTAGAGGAGTTGGTTTATGGATTTTAAGTAAAGCTACTTTTTTAAATTCAATTTCCAGGTTGTAACTAAGCTGCGTAACGGCATGTCATGGTGTAGCTTTATGAGTCTGCTGAGTTCAGAGACAGATGTAGGACCACTGTGATTTGTCATTTTGCAGGCATACGTGTCGGCTTTGGAGCGCCCACATCTATTTATATTTTGCCTATTTTGACTTGTTGTGCTCACTCAAGATGAGAGCACTAGAGCACACAGTGGCTATTAGACCACAGTGCCTATTAGATAAAAAGGGTTGATGGGTCTTCTTTGTTAATGGACCAGCATAAATAAAGACTGGTAGAGATGGTGACAGTGGGGAGATGGAATAGATACGTATTAATGAGGATGGGGAAACTCAACCATGCTACAAATCACGCCATGACATTGGATCCCAACTCAGTGAAGGCACAATTTTGAAACCTTTTTTAGGCTTTAACTTTGGATTTTCTGTCCACATCGATAGCTAACACTGTACAACAACTTACTAATAATTAGAGATGAGCGAACTTTTGAAAAATTCGATTCGAGTGATTCGCCGAATTTTCCGACAAAAATCGTTTCGACCCGAATTTATTCGCGACGAATCGCTATTAAAAACGGCTATTTCTGAGGCTCCTAGAGCCTCAATAGGGTTGTAAACCATTCTGCCTTGCTGTAACATGCACAGGATGCGTGCTGGGTTAGTTAAATAATACTTTGAATAAATATCACATGCAGATCAGAGGCATCACTAATAGAATCGCAGAGCGGCACAATTGCAGAGAGTTGAAGTGGCATCACTATGAGGGGCAGGAGCCCAAACATTGCTTTAAAGAGACACTGGAGTTGGCAGCAGCAGGAGCCCAAAAATTGGATGAATCACACCCTGGAGTTGCAAGCAGTAGCAGGAGCCCAAACATTGGCTGAAAGAGACACTGGAGTTGGCAGCAGCAGGAGCCCAAAAATTGACTGACACACCCTGGAGTTTCAAGCAGCAGCAGCAGGAGCCCAAACATAGCTTGAAAGAGACACTGGAGTTGGCTGCAGGAGCCCAAAAATTGGATGAATCACACACTGGAGTTGGCAGCAGCAGCAGGAGCCCAAACATTACTTTAAAGAGACCCTGGGGTTGGCTTCAGGAGCCCAAAATTTGGATGAATCACACCCTGGAGTTGGCAGCAGCAGGAGCCCAAACATTACTTTAAAGAGACACTGGAGTTGGCTTCAGGAGCCCAAAAATTGGATGAATCACACCCTGGAGTTGGCAGCAGCAGCAGCAGGAGGACAAATATTACTTTAAAGAGACACTGGAGTTGGCTTCAGGAGCCCAAAAATTGGATGAATCACACCCTGGAGTTGGCAGCAGCAGCAGGAGCCCAAACATTACTTTAAAGAGACCCTGGGGTTGGCTTCAGGAGCCCAAAAATTGGATGAATCACACCCTGGAGTTGGCAGCAGCAGCAGCAGGAGCCCAAACATTACTTTAAAGAGACACTGGAGTTGGCTTCAGGAGCCCAAAAATTGGATGAATCACACCCTGGAGTTGGCAGCAGCAGCAGCAGGAGCCCAAATATTACTTTAAAGAGACACTGGAGTTGGCTTCAGGAGCCCAAAAATTGGATGAATCACACCCTGGAGTTGGCAGCAGCAGCAGCAGGAGCCCAAACATTACTTTAAAGAGACCCTGGGGTTGGCTTCAGGAGCCCAAAAATTGGATGAATCACACCCTGGAGTTGGCAGCAGCAGCAGCAGGAGCCCAAACATTACTTTAAAGAGAAACTGGGGTTGGCTTCAGGAGCCCAAAAATTGGATGAATCACACCCTGGAGTTGGCAGCAGCAGCAGGAGCCCAAACATTACTTTAAAGAGACCCTGGGGTTGGCTTCAGGAGCCCAAAAATTGGATGAATCACACCCTGGAGTTGGCAGCAGCAGGAGCCCAAATATTACTTTAAAGAGACACTGGAGTTTGCTTCAGGAGCCCAAAAATTGGATGAATCACACCCTGGAGTTGGCAGCAGCAGCAGCAGGAGCCCAAACATTACTTTAAAGAGACCCTGGGGTTGGCTTCAGGAGCCCAAAAATTGGATGAATCACACCCTGGAGTTGGCAGCAGCAGCAGCAGGAGCCCAAATATTACTTTAAAGAGACACTGGAGTTGACTTCAGGAGCCCAAAAATTGGATGAATAACACCCTGGAGTTGGCAGCAGCAGCAGCAGGAGCCCAAATATTACTTTAAAGAGACACTGGAGTTGGCTTCAGGAGCCCAAAAATTGGATGAATCACACCCTGGAGTTGGCAGCAGCAGCAGGAGCCCAAACATTACTTTAAAGAGACCCTGGGGTTGGCTTCAGGAGCCCAAAAATTGGATGAATCACACCCTGGAGTTGGCAGCAGCAGCAGCAGGAGCCCAAACATTACTTTAAAGAGACACTGGAGTTGGCTTCAGGAGCCCAAAAATTGGATGAATCACACCCTGGAGTTGGCAGCAGCAGCAGCAGGAGCCCAAATATTACTTTAAAGAGACACTGGAGTTGGCTTCAGGAGCCCAAAAATTGGATGAATCACACCCTGGAGTTGGCAGCAGCAGCAGGAGCCCAAACATTACTTTAAAGAGACCCTGGGGTTGGCTTCAGGAGCCCCAAAATTGGATGAATCACACCCTGGAGTTGGCAGCAGCAGCAGCAGGAGCCCAAATATTACTTTAAAGAGACACTTGAGTTGGCTTCAGGAGCCCAAAAATTGGATGAATCACACCCTGGAGTTGGCAGCAGCAGCAGCAGGAGCCCAAACATTACTTTAAAGAGACACTGGGGTTGGCTTCAGGAGCCCAAAAATTGGATGAATCACACCCTGGAGTTGGCAGCAGCAGGAGCCCAAACATTACTTTAAAGAGACACTGGAGTTTGCTTCAGGAGCCCAAAAATTGGATAAATCACACCCTGGAGTTGGCAGCAGCAGCAGGAGCCCAAATATTACTTTAAAGAGACACTGGGGTTGGCTTCAGTAGCCCAAAAATTGGATGAATCACACCCTGGAGTTGGCAGCAGCAGCAGGAGGCCAAATATTACTTTAAAGAGACACTGGGGTTGGCTTCAGGAGCCCAAAAATTGGATGAATCACACCCTGGAGTTGGCAGCAGCAGCAGCAGGAGCCCAAATATACACTGGAGTTGGCTTCAGGAGCCCAAAAATTGGATGAATCACACCCTGGAGTTGGCAGGAGTTGGCAGCAGCAGCAGCAGGAGCCCAAATATTACTTTAAAGAGACCCTGGGGTTGGCTTCAGGAGCCCAAAAATTGGATGAATCACACCCTGGAGTTGGCAGCAGCAGCAGCAGCAGGAGCCCAAATATTTCTTTAAAGAGACACTGGAGTTGGCTTCAGGAGCCCAAAATCTGGATGATTCGCACCCTGGAGTTGGCAGCAGCAGCAGGAGCCCAAATATTACTTTAAAGAGACACTGGGGTTGGCTTCAGGAGCCCAAAAATTGGATGAATCACACCCTGGAGTTGGCAGCAGCAGCAGCAGGAGCCCAAACATTACTTTAAAGAGACACTGGGGTTGGCTTCAGGAGCCCAAAAATTGGATGAATCACACCCTGGAGTTGGCAGGAGTTGGCAGCAGCAGGAGCCCAAATATTACTTTAAAGAGACACTGGAGTTGGCTTCAGGAGCCAAAAATTGGATGATTGACACCCTGGAGTTGGCAGCAGCAGCAGGAGCCCAAACATTACTTTAAAGAGACACTGGAGTTGGCTTCAGGAGCCCAAAAATTGGATGATTCACACCCTGGAGTTGGCAGCAGCAGCAGGAGCCCAAATATTACTTTAAAGAGACACTGGGGTTGGCTTCAGGAGCCCAAAAATTGGATGAATCACACCCTGGAGTTGGCAGCAGCAGCAGCAGGAGGAGCCCAAATATACACTGGAGTTGGCTTCAGGAGCCCAAAAATTGGATGAATCACACCCTGGAGTTGGCAGCAGCAGCAGGAGGAGCCCAAATATACACTGGAGTTGGCTTCAGGAGCCCAAAAATTGGACGAATCCCACCCTGGAGTTGGCAGCAGCAGCAGCAGGAGCCCAAATATACACTGGAGTTGGCTTCAGGAACCCAAAAATTGGATGAATCACACCCTGGAGTTGGCAGCAGCAGCAGCAGGAGCCCAAATATACACTGTAGTTGGCTTCAGGAGCCCAAAAATTGGATGAATCACACCCTGGAGTTGGCAGCAGCAGCAGCAGGAGCCCAAATATACACTGGAGTTGGCTTCAGGAGCCCAAAAATTGGATGAATCACACCCTGGAGTTGGCAGCAGCAGGAGCCCAAATATACACTGGAGTTGGCTTCAGGAGCCCAAAAATTGGATGAATCACACCCTGGAGTTGGCAGCAGCAGCAGGAGCCCGAACATTACTTTAAAGAGACACTGGGGTTGGCTTCAGGAGCCCAAAAATTGGATGAATCACACCCTGGAGTTGGCAGCAGCAGCAGGAGCCCAAACATTACTTTAAAGAGACACTGGGGTTGGCTTCAGGAGCCCAAAAATTGGATGAATCACACCCTGGAGTTGGCAGCAGCAGCAGCAGGAGCCCAAATATACACTGGAGTTGGCTTCAGGAGCCCAAAAATTGGATGAATCACACCCTGGAGTTGGCAGGAGTTGGCAGCAGCAGCAGCAGGAGCCCAAATATTACTTTAAAGAGACCCTGGGGTTGGCTTCAGGAGCCCAAAAATTGGATGAATCACACCCTGGAGTTGGCAGGAGTTGGCAGCAGCAGCAGCAGGAGCCCAAATATTACTTTAAAGAGACACTGGAGTTGGCTTCAGGAGCCCAAAAATTGGATGATTCACACCCTGGAGTTGGCAGCAGCAGCAGGAGCCCAAATATTACTTTAAAGAGACACTGGGGTTGGCTTCAGGAGCCCAAAAATTGGATGAATCACACCCTGGAGTTGGCAGCAGCAGCAGGAGGAGCCCAAATATACACTGGAGTTGGCTTCAGGAGCCCAAAAATTGGATGAATCACACCCTGGAGTTGGCAGCAGCAGCAGGAGGAGCCCAAACATTACTTTAAAGAGACACTGGGGTTGGCTTCAGGAGCCCAAAAACTGGATGAATCACACCCTGGAGTTGGCAGCAGCAGCAGCAGGAGCCCAAATATACACTAGAGTTGGCTTCAGAAGCCCAAAAATTGGTTGAATCACACCCTGGAGTTGGCAGCAGCAGGAGCCCAAATATACACTGTAGTTGGCTTCAGGAGCCCAAAAATTGGATGAATCACACCCTGGAGTTGGTAGCAGCAGCAACAGGAGCCCAAACATTACTTGAAAGAGACACTGGGGTTGGCTTCAGGAGCCCAAAAATTGGATGAATCACACCCTGGAGCTGGCAGCAGCAGCAGCAGGAGCCCAAACATTACTTTAAAGAGACACTGGGGTTGGCTTCAGGAGCCCAAAAATTGGATGAATCACACCCTGGAGTTGGCAGCAGCAGCAGCAGGAGCCCAAATATACACTGGAGTTGGCTTCAGGAGCCCAAAAATTGGATGAATCACACCCTGGAGTTGGCAGGAGTTGGCAGCAGCAGCAGCAGGAGCCCAAACATTACTTTAAAGAGACCCTGAGGTTGGCTTCAGGAGCCCAAAAATTGGATGAATCACACCCTGGAGTTGGCATCAGCAGGAGCCCAAAAATTGGCCTAAAGACATAAATATGTTTTGCACCATTTGGAAAGTGTAAAACGTGGCACCATGCTGAATCTAGGCGCATGCATCAGGCATTGGTGGGTGGAAATCCTGGCTGATCCATCCCTGATTCATTTTGACAAAGGTGAGTCTTTCCACATTTTTAGTTGACAGACGAGTTCTCCTCGCCGTAACTATGGCCCCCGCCGCACTAAACACCCGCTCAGATGGCACGCTACTTGCCGGGCAGGACAGCTTTTCCAGGGCAAACTCTGCTAGTTGCGGCCACAAATCAAGTTTGGCTGCCCAGAAGTCCAGAGGATCCTCAAGGTGTGTTGGCATGGTCATGTCAAAGTATGACATGACCTGCTGGTTCAGGTCCTGCTCCAGGTCTTCCTGCTGCTCATGAGTAGCCTCACTATGCGGGTGTAGAAGGCTACTCATTAGCGACTGAAGACTGAGGCTGCTGCTGATGGAGCTGCTGCTGCTGCTCCTGCCAACCCCCCCAGCGGCCATGGCAGTGGAAGGTGAGCGCAGAGGTCCCCTCGAGTCAGACCTGCGAGAGTATGGACCATGGCGCAGATAGGCATCGGCCAACTGCCTACGTAGAATGTCTTTGTAGTAGTTCAGTTTGTCCTCCCTCTCGGTGGGTTTAAAAAATGCCCCCATTTTGTGCCGAAAGCGAGGGTCCAATAAGGTGGACAGCCTGAAGTCATCCCGCCGACAGATGGAAACAATTCTGGGGTCACTACGCAAGCACCTGAGCATGCTTCCTGCCATTTGCGCAAGTGACTCGGATGGACTACCTGTCTCCATCTCCACTGCATACTGCCACGGTGTGCCTGGGTCCTCTGTCTCGCCTTCCTCAAAAACCTCTAGCTCCTCTGGCTGCTCCTGCTCCTCCTCTCCTGTCCGCTGACTAGATAAACCAGCCATTTCGCCAATCCTAAACTGTGTTTCACTGGGCAACTCCTCCTCCTCCTCTTCCTCCTCCAGTTCAGCTCCAACGGGGTTCATGTGGCCGTAAGATGTAAACGCCATGTCTCCAGTGCCCTGACCAGCCATGGTTTCCAACATGTGCTGTAGTACATGAAGCAGTGGAATCACGTCGTTCATCCCGTAATCCTGCCGACTGACAAATAAAGTGGCTTCCTCAAAGGGCCTGAGCAAACGGCAGGTGTCACGTATGAGCTGCCACTGGTTGACATTGAAGTTACACAGGGGAGTCCCCCTATCTGCTTGGATCATCAGGAAATCCGTGATGGCTTTTCTCTGTTCATATAATCGGTCCAACATGTGAAGGGTGGAATTCCAACGGGTGGAAACATCGCAAATCAGATTATGTTGGGGGATACCATTCTGACGCTGTAGCTCAAGAAGGGTGTGTTTGGCGGTGTAGGAGTGGCTGAAGTGCATGCAAAGTTTCCTTGAAGTTGTTAGGATGTCTTGCAGATGGGGGGAACACTTCAGAAACCGCTTGACAACCAGATTGAAAACGTGAGCCATGCAGGGGGCATGGGTCAGGCTTCCTTGGCGCAGCGCAGACAAAATGTTCTTCCCATTGTCGGTAACCATGATTCCCATTTTAAGTTTTCTTGGAGTAAGCCATGTTTGGATTTCCTGATGAATAAATGTAAGCAGTTCCTCCCCTGTGTGACTCCGTTCGCCAAGACAAACCATGTGAAGCACTGCGTGACACCTCCGTGCCCTGCACACATGGTAGACTGGAGGGGCACTGAGACTTGAGCCTACAGTGGAGGGTGAGGAGATGGCGGAGGATGAGGAGGCCGAGTCGCACGGTGTCACAGGCCCAACGGGCAGGGAGCGCGGAGGCCGAAGCGGCGTGACCTGTCCAAGTTGCTGCTGCTGCTGCTGCTGCAAAGGGACCACATTCACCCAGTGGGCCGTAAACGACATGTACTGTCCCTGACCGTAGTTACAGCTCCAGATGTCGGCGCTGCCATGCACTTTGCTACACACCGACAGGCTCAAGGACTGGCCCACCTTCTGTTCAACAAAAGTGTGCAGCGCTGGTACTGCCTTCTTGGCAAAGAAATGACGGCTTGGGACTCTCCACCTCGGCTCGGCACAAGCCATCAGTTCTCTGAAAGGTGCAGATTCCACCACCTGAAAAGGGAGCGACTGCAGCACCAGCAACTTGGACAGGAGCACATTCAGCTTCTGCGCCGTAGGATGAGTGGGCGCATACTGCTGTCTCTTGGACATGGCTTCGCTGATGGATTGCTGGCGGGATGCATGACTTGGAGGAGGAGGAGGAGGAGCAGGAGCAACAGAGGATGGGTATGACGCACAGCTGCCTTCAGCTGAGGTGCTGGAGCCTTGGCTGGCAGAAATTGGGAGCGGCGTGCCACTTGTTGAGGAAGCAGACTGGACCACCCCTTGGGAGCCTCGGTTCTCCCAGGTCGCTTTATGGTGACGCATCATATGTTGAAGCAGGGCCGTGGTGCCAACATTTGGACCCTGGCCACGCTTCACCTTCTGCCTACATATCTTGCATGTGGCCATGTTACCCTCCTGCGGATGCTTCAGGAAAAACTGCCACACTGCCGAGTAGCTACTTTTCCCACCCCCTGGCCTCACTGATTCACTGCTGCTGTTGCCAACTCCAAGAACCCCTGCTCCACTACCTCCCAATAAGGTAGACTGCCGCACAGCAGGTGCTCTACCCCGGCCCCGGCCGGCTCCAGCCTTTGGAATTGTGCCCCCATGCTGACTGCTACCACCTTGCTGCCTCAGCTGCTGACTCCGGGGCAACCTGCGCCCCTCTTCTCCTGATGATGACGATGAAGCCCCTTCATCACCCGGCTCCCAAGTGCGATCGACTTCATCATCATCATCATTACCACTGAGTTGTGGCTGTACGTCACTGATGTTCGTGGATTCGTCAACAGTGTCTGGCGCAGGAGCTGGAACGCTCGCAGCACCCACGACACTGTCCACATCACTATTTGTCTGCCTAGCTAAAGAAGCCACCTCCATTTCTTGGCTGGGCAGTAGCTGCTGACTGTCCTCTATCTGATCGTCCTCCTCACTAAAGAGTGGAGCTGAACCCAAAGCATTGGATACGTCGCTGGGGGAGGGAACGGCGTAGGACAGAGGCAATGGGAGGACAGGGACTGCTCTCGGGCCATGCCAACTCAGGGTTGTGTCAGAGGAACCTACCGACCCTAGACTGGGGGTCTCAGACGTAAGTTGTGATGATGTTGTTGATGAGCGCGTCAACCAATCTACCACGGCAGATGCGTTACTGGTGGAGACCCGACCGCTAGCAGATACTGGCAGATTAGGTCTCTCAGCGTGACTCCTGCTGCTACTGGCCCCCAGTCTGCTGCGAGCTCTGCCTGCTGAATCTTGGCCTCTGCCACTCCTCTTTTCACTTCCAGGCACTTGTCTGCCCGACATAGTCTAACTGGCGTGGTAGTAGGTGATATTTTAAGAACCCCGGGCAGCGGTGGGTCTATATGAAACAGAATATAATGCACACCAAAAGTGAGCAGTAACACTCAGCCTTCAACAGGTCTGCCTAGTGTAAATAAGAGAGCTGCTTAGTGTAAATAAAGAGGGGTATGCTATGTTACAGAATGGGATGCCCCAACAGCCAGCAGTGCACCTGTGAGCAGTACTACTATGCACAGCAAAAGTGTCTTTATCAGGCCTAATTTCAATTAGAATAAGTGCAAATGGTTATGGTCTTAAATAGAGGCTGGTGTAGTCACAGAATGGGATGCCTCACAGCAGAGTGCACCTGGGACCAGTAGTGCTATGCACAGCAAAAGTGTCTTTATCAGGCCTAATTTCAATTAGAATAAGTGCAAATGGTTATGGTCTTAAATAGAGGCTGGTGTAGTCACAGAATGGGATGCCTCACAGCAGAGTGCACCTGGGACCAGTAGTGCTATGCACAGCAAAAGTGTCTTTATCAGGCCTAATTTCAATTAGAATAAGTGCAAATGGTTATGGTCTTAAATAGAGGCTGGTGTAGTCACAGAATGGGATGCCACAAAAACCAGAGAGCATGCACAGCAAAGGTGTCTTTATCAGGCCAAATTTCCATTAGAATAAGTGCAAATGGTTATTATGGAATTAAATAGAGGCTGGTGTAGTCACAGAATGGGATGCCACAAAAACCAGAGAGCATGCACAGCAAAGGTGTCTTTATCAGGCCTAATTTCTATGAGAATAAGTGCAAATGATTATTATGGTATTAAATAGAGGCTGGTGTAGTCACAGAATGGGATGCCACAAAAACCAGAGAGCATGCACAGCAAAAGTGTCTTTATCAGGCCTAATTTCTATGAGAATAAGTGCAAATGGTTATTATGGTATTAAATAGAGGCTGGTGTAGTCACAGAATGGGATGCCCCAAAAACCAACAGGAGTGCACCTGGCAGGCAGCAGTACTATGCACAGCAAAAGTGTCTTTATCAGGTCTAATTTCAATTAGAATAGGTGCAAATGGTTATGGTCTTAAACAGAGGCTGGTGTAGTCACAGAATGGGATGCCCAAACAGGAGTGCACCCGGCAGGCAGTAGTACTATGCACAGCAAAAGTGTCTTTATCAGGCCTAATTTCAATTAGAATAAGGGCAAATGGTTATGGTCTTAAATAGAGGCTGGTGTAGTCACAGAATGGGATGCCCCAACAGGAGTGCACCTGGGACCAGTAGTGCTATGCACAGCAAATGTGTCTTTATCAGGCCTAATTTCAATTAGAATAGGTGCAAATGGTTATGGTCTTAAATAGAGGCTGGTGTAGTCACAGAATGGGATGCCCAAACAGGAGTGCACCTGGCAGGCAGTAGTACTATGCACAGCAAAAGTGTCTTTATCAGGCCTAATTTCAATTATAATAGGTGCAAATGGTTATGGTCTTAAATAGAGGCTGGTGTAGTCACAGAATGGGATGCCCAAACAGGAGTGCACCTGGCAGGCAGTAGTACTATGCACAGCAAAAGTGTCTTTATCAGGCCTAATTTCAATTAGAATAGCTGCAAATGGTTATGGTCTTAAAAAGAGGCTGGTGTAGTCACAGAATGGGATGCCCAAACAGGAGTGCACCTGGCAGGCAGTAGTACTATGCACAGCAAAAGTGTCTTTATCAGGCCTAATTTCAATTAGAATAGGTGCAAATGGTTATGGTCTTAAATAGAGGCTGGTGTAGTCACAGAATGGGATCCCCAAACAGGAGTGCACCTGGCAGGCAGTAGTACTATGCACAGCAAAAGTGTCTTTATCAGGCCTAATTTCAATTAGAATAGGTGCAAATGGTTATGGTCTTAAATAGAGGCTGGTGTAGTCACAGCATGGGATGCCCCAACAGGAGTGCACCTGGCAGGCAGTAGTACTATGCACAGCAAAAGTGTCTTTTTCAGGCCTAATTTCAATTAGAATAAGTGCAAATGGTTATGGTTAGAGATGAGCGAACTTTTGAAAAATTCGATTCGACTGATTCGCCGAATTTTCCGACAAAAATCGTTTCGACCCGAATAAATTCGCGACGAATCGCTATTAAAAACGGCTATTTCTGAGCCTCCTACAGCCTCAATAGGGTTGTAAACCATTCAGCCTTGCTGTAACACGCACAGGATGCGTGCTGGGTTTGTTAAATAATACTTTGAAGAAATATCACATGCAGATCAGAGGCATCGCTAATAGAATCGCAGAGCGGCACAATTGCAGAGAGTTGAAGTGGCATCACTATGAGGGGCAGAAGGAGCCCAAATATACACTGGAGTTGGCCTCAGGAGCCCAAAAATTGGATGAATCACACCCTGGAGTTGGCAGAAGTTGGCAGCAGCAGCAGGAGCCCAAATATACACTGGAGTTGGCTTCAGGAGCCCAAAAATTGGATGAATCACACCCTGGAGTTGGCAGAAGTTGGCAGCAGCAGGAGCAGGAGCCCAAATATACACTGGAGTTGGCCTCAGGAGCCCAAAAATTGGATGAATCACACCCTGGAGTTGGCAGAAGTTGGCAGCAGCAGCAGCAGGAGCCCAAATATACACTGGAGTTGGCCTCAGGAGCCCAAAAATTGGATGAATCACACCCTGGAGTTGGCAGAAGTTGGCAGCAGCAGCAGCAGGAGCCCAAATATACACTGGAGTTGGCCTCAGGAGCCCAAAAATTGGATGAATCACACCCTGGAGTTGGCAGGAGTTGACAGTAGTAGCAGCAGGAGCCCAAATATACACTGGAGTTGGCTTCAGGAGCCCAAAAATTGGATGAATCACACCCTGGAGTTGGCAGAAGTTGGCAGCAGCAGCAGCAGGAGCCCAAATATACACTGGAGTTGGCCTCAGGAGCCCAAAAATTGGATGAATCACACCCTGGAGTTGGCAGAAGTTGGCAGTAGTAGCAGCAGGAGCCCAAATATACACTGGAGTTGGCTTCAGGAGCCCAAAAATTGGATGAATCACACCCTGGAGTTGGCAGAAGTTGGCAGCAGCAGCAGCAGCAGGAGCCCAAATATACACTGGAGTTGGCTTCAGGAGCCCAAAAATTGGATGAATCACACCCTGGAGTTGGCAGAAGTTGGCAGCAGCAGGAGCAGGAGCCCAAATATACACTGGAGTTGGCCTCAGGAGCCCAAAAATTGGATGAATCACACCCTGGAGTTGGCAGAAGTTGGCAGCAGCAGCAGCAGGAGCCCAAATATACACTGGAGTTGGCCTCAGGAGCCCAAAAATTGGATGAATCACACCCTGGAGTTGGCAGGAGTTGACAGTAGTAGCAGCAGGAGCCCAAATATACACTGGAGTTGGCTTCAGGAGCCCAAAAATTGGATGAATCACACCCTGGAGTTGGCAGAAGTTGGCAGCAGCAGCAGCAGGAGCCCAAATATACACTGGAGTTGGCCTCAGGAGCCCAAAAATTGGATGAATCACACCCTGGAGTTGGCAGAAGTTGGCAGCAGCAGCAGCAGGAGCCCAAATATACACTGGAGTTGGCCTCAGGAGCCCAAAAATTGGATGAATCACACCCTGGAGTTGGCAGAAGTTGGCAGCAGCAGCAGCAGGAGCCCAAATATACACTGGAGTTGGCCTCAGGAGCCCAAAAATTGGATGAATCACACCCTGGAGTTGGCAGGAGTTGACAGTAGTAGCAGCAGGAGCCCAAATATACACTGGAGTTGGCTTCAGGAGCCCAAAAATTGGATGAATCACACCCTGGAGTTGGCAGAAGTTGGCAGCAGCAGCAGCAGGAGCCCAAATATACACTGGAGTTGGCCTCAGGAGCCCAAAAATTGGATGAATCACACCCTGGAGTTGGCAGAAGTTGGCAGTAGTAGCAGCAGGAGCCCAAATATACACTGGAGTTGGCTTCAGGAGCCCAAAAATTGGATGAATCACACCCTGGAGTTGGCAGAAGTTGGCAGCAGCAGCAGCAGCAGGAGCCCAAATATACACTGGAGTTGGCTTCAGGAGCCCAAAAATTGGATGAATCACACCCTGGAGTTGGCAGAAGTTGGCAGCAGCAGGAGCAGGAGCCCAAATATACACTGGAGTTGGCTTCAGGAGCCCAAAAATTGGATGAATCACACCCTGGAGTTGGCAGAAGTTGGCAGCAGCAGCAGCAGGAGCCCAAATATACACTGGAGTTGGCCTCAGGAGCCCAAAAATTGGATGAATCACACCCTGGAGTTGGCAGGAGTTGACAGTAGTAGCAGCAGGAGCCCAAATATACACTGGAGTTGGCTTCAGGAGCCCAAAAATTGGATGAATCACACCCTGGAGTTGGCAGAAGTTGGCAGCAGCAGCAGCAGGAGCCCAAATATACACTGGAGTTGGCCTCAGGAGCCCAAAAATTGGATGAATCACACCCTGGAGTTGGCAGAAGTTGGCAGCAGCAGCAGCAGGAGCCCAAATATACACTGGAGTTGGCCTCAGGAGCCCAAAAATTGGATGAATCACACCCTGGAGTTGGCAGAAGTTGGCAGCAGCAGCAGCAGCAGGAGCCCAAATATACACTGGAGTTGGCTTCAGGAGCCCAAAAATTGGATGAATCACACCCTGGAGTTGGCAGAAGTTGGCAGTAGCAGCAGCAGGAGCCCAAATATACACTGGAGTTGGCTTCAGGAGCCCAAAAATTGGATGAATCACACCCTGGAGTTGGCAGAAGTTGGCAGTAGCAGCAGCAGGAGCCCAAATATACACTGGAGTTGGCTTCAGGAGCCCAAAAATTGGATGAATCACACCCTGGAGTTGGCAGAAGTTGGCAGTAGCAGCAGCAGGAGCCCAAATATACACTGGAGTTGGCTTCAGGAGCCCAAAAATTGGATGAATCACACCCTGGAGTTGGCAGGAGTTGACAGTAGCAGCAGCAGGAGCCCAAATATACACTGGAGTTGGCTTCAGGAGCCCAAAAATTGGATGAATCACACCCTGGAGTTGGCAGAAGTTGGCAGTAGTAGCAGCAGGAGCCCAAATATACACTGGAGTTGGCTTCAGGAGCCCAAAAATTGGATGAATCACACCCTGGAGTTGGCAGAAGTTGGCAGTAGCAGCAGCAGGAGCCCAAATATACACTGGAGTTGGCTTCAGGAGCCCAAAAATTGGATGAATCACACCCTGGAGTTGGCAGGAGTTGACAGTAGCAGCAGCAGGAGCCCAAATATACACTGGAGTTGGCTTCAGGAGCCCAAAAATTGGATGAATCACACCCTGGAGTTGGCAGAAGTTGGCAGTAGTAGCAGCAGGAGCCCAAATATACACTGGAGTTGGCTTCAGGAGCCCAAAAATTGGATGAATCACACCCTGGAGTTGGCAGGAGTTGACAGTAGCAGCAGCAGGAGCCCAAATATACACTGGAGTTGGCCTCAGGAGCCCAAAAATTGGATGAATCACACCCTGGAGTTGGCAGGAGTTGACAGTAGTAGCAGCAGGAGCCCAAATATACACTGGAGTTGGCTTCAGGAGCCCAAAAATTGGATGAATCACACCCTGGAGTTGGCAGAAGTTGGCAGTAGCAGCAGCAGGAGCCCAAATATACACTGGAGTTGGCTTCAGGAGCCCAAAAATTGGATGAATCACACCCTGGAGTTGGCAGAAGTTGGCAGTAGCAGCAGCAGGAGCCCAAAAAATGGCCTAAAGACATAAATATGTTTTGCACCATTTGTAAAGTGTAAAACGTGGCACCATGCTGAATCTAGTCGCATGCATCAGGCATTGGTGGGTGGAAATCCTGGCTGATCCATCCCTGATTCATTTTGACAAAGGTGAGTCTCTCCACATTTTTAGTTGACAGACGAGTTCTCCTCGCCGTAACTATGGCCCCCGCCGCACTAAACACCCGCTCAGATGGCACGCTACTTGCCGGGCAGGACAGCTTTTCCAGGGCAAACTCTGCTAGTTGCGGCCACAAATCAAGTTTGGCTGCCCAGAAGTCCAGCGGATCCTCAAGGTGTGTTGGCATGGTCATGTCAAAGTATGACATGACCTGCTGGTTCAGGTCCTGCTCCAGGTCTTCCTGCTGCTCATGAGTAGCCTCACTATGCGGGTGTAGAAAGCTACTCATTAGCGACTGAAGACTGAGGCTGCTGCTGCTGATGGAGCTTCTGCTGCTGCTGCTGCCAACCCCCCCAGCGGCCATGGCAGTGGAAGGTGAGCGCAGAGGTCCCCTCGAGTCAGACCTGCGAGAGTATGGACCATGGCGCAGATAGGCATCGGCCAACTGCCTACGTAGAATGTCTTTGTAGTAGTTGAGTTTGTCCTCCCTCTCGGTGGGTTTAAAAAATGCCCCCATTTTGTGCCGGAAGCGAGGGTCCAATAAGGTGGACAGCCAGAAGTCATCCCGCCGACAGATGGAAACAATTCTGGGGTCACTACGCAAGCATGTGAGCATGCTTCGTGCCATTTGCGCAAGTGACTCGGATGGACTACCTGTCTCCATCTCCACTGCATACTGCCACGGTGTGCCCGGGTCCTCTGTCTCTCCTTCCTCAAAAACCTCTAGCTCCTCTGGCTGCTCCTGCTCCTCCTCTCCTGTCCGCTGACTAGATAAACCAGCCATTTCGCCAAGCCTAAACTGTGTTTCGCTGGGCAACTCCTCCTCCTCCTCTTCCTCCTCCTCCTCCTCCAGTTCAGCTCCAAGGGGGTTCATGTGGCCGTAAGATGTAAACGCCATGTCTCCAGTGCCCTGACCAGCCATGGTTTCCAACATGTGCTGTAGTACATGAAGCAGTGGAATCACGTCGTTCATCCCGTAATCCTGCCGACTGACAAATAAAGTGGCTTCCTCAAAGGGCCTGAGCAAACGGCAGGTGTCACGTATGAGCTGCCACTGGTTGACATTGAAGTTACACAGGGGAGTCCCCCTATCTGCTTGGATCATCAGGAAATCCGTGATGGCTTTTCTCTGTTCATATAATCGGTCCAACATGTGAAGGGTGGAATTCCAACGGGTGGAAACATCGCAAATCAGACTATGTTGGGGGATACCATTCTGACGCTGTAGCTCAAGAAGGGTGTGTTTGGCGGTGTAGGAGTGGCTGAAGTGCATGCAAAGTTTCCGTGAAGTTGTTAGGATGTCCTGCAGATGGGGGGAACACTTCAGAAACCGCTTGACAACCAGATTGAAGACGTGAGCCATGCAGGGGGCATGGGTCAGGCTTCCTTGGCGCAGCGCAGACAAAATGTTCTTCCCATTGTCGGTAACCATGATTCCCATTTTAAGTTTTCTCGGAGTAAGCCATGTTTGGATTTCCTGATGAATACATTTAAGCAGTTCCTCCCCTGTGTGACTCCGTTCGCCAAGACAAACCATGTGAAGCACTGCGTGACACCTCCGTGCCCTGCACACATGGTAGACTGGAGGGGCACTGAGACTTGAGCCTACAGTGGAGGGTGAGGAGATGGCGGAGGATGAGGAGGCCGAGTCGCACGGTGTCACAGGCCCAATGGGCAGAGAGCGCGGAGGCCGAAGCGGCGTGACCTGTCCAAGTTGCTGCTGCAAAGGGACCACATTCACCCAGTGGGCCGTAAACGACATGTACTGCCCCTGACCGTAGTTACAGCTCCAGATGTCGGCGCTGCCATGTATTTTGCTACACACCGACAGGCTCAAGGACTGGCCCACCTTCTGTTCAACAAAAGTGTGCAGCGCTGGTACTGCCTTCTTGGCAAAGAAATGACGGCTTGGGACTCTCCACCTCGGCTCGGCACAAGCCATCAGTTCTCTGAAAGGTGCAGATTCCACCACCTGAAAAGGGAGCGACTGCAGCACCAGCAACTTGGACAGGAGCACATTCAGCTTCTGCGCCGTAGGATGAGTGGGCGCATACTGCTGTCTCTTGGACATGGCTTCGCTGATGGATTGCTGGCGGGATGCATGACTTGGAGGAGGAGGAGGAGGAGCAGGAGCGACAGAGGATGGGTGTGACGCACAGCTGCCTTCGGCTGAGGTGCTGGAGCCTTGGCTGGCAGAAATTGGGAGCTCACTTGGTGAGGAAGCAGACTGGACCACCCCTTGGGAGCCTCGGTTCTCCCAGGTCGTTTTATGGTGACGCATCATATGTTGACGCAGGGCCGTGGTGCCAACATTTGGACCCTGGCCACGCTTCACCTTTTGCCTACATATCTTGCATGTGGCCATGTTACCCTCCTGCGGATGCCTCAGGAAAAACTGCCACACTGCCGAGTAGCTACTTTTCCCACCCCCTGGCCTCACTGATTCACTGCTGCTGTTGCCAACTCCAGGAACCCCTGCTCCACTACCTCCCGATAAGGTAGACTGCCGCACAGCAGGTGCTCTACCCCGGCCCCGGCCCCGGCCGGCTCCAGCCTTTGGAATTGTGCCCCCATGCTGACTGCTACCACCTTGCTGCCTCAGCTGCTGACTCCGGGGCAACCTGCGCCCCTCTTCTCCTGATGATGACGATGAAGCCCCTTCATCACCCGGCTCCCAAGTGCGATCGGCTTCATCGTCATCATCATCATCATCACCGGGTTGTGGCTGTACGTCACTGATGTTCGTGGATTCGTCAACAGTGTCTGGCGCAGGAGCTGGAACGCTCGCAGCACCCACGACACTGTCCACATCACTATTTGTCTGCCTAGCTAAAGAAGCCACCTCCATTTCTTGGCTGGGTAGTAGCTGCTGACTGTCCTCCTGTATCTGATCGTCCTCCTCACTAAAGAGTGGAGCTGAACCCAAAGCATACGATACGTCGCTGGGGGAGGGAACGGCGTAGGACAGAGGCAATGGGAGGACAGGGACTGCTCTCGGGGCATGCCAACTCAGGGTTGTGTCAGAGGAACCTACCGACCCTAGTCTGGGGGTCTCAGATGTAAGTTGTGATGATGTTGTTGATGAGCGCGTCAGCCAATCTACCACGGCAGATGCGTTACTGGTGGAGACCCGACCGCTAGCAGATACTGGCAGATTAGGTCTCTCAGCGTGACTCCTGCTGCTACTGGCCCCCAGTCTGATGCGAGCTCTGCCTGCGGAATCTTGGCCTCTGCCACTCCTCTTTTCACTTCCAGGCACTTGTCTGCCCGACATAGTCTAACTGGCGTGGTAGTAGGTGATATTTTAAGAACCCCCAGGCAGCAGTGGGTCTATATAAAACAGAATATAATGCACACCAAAAGTGAGCAGTAACACTCAGCCTCCAACAGGCCTGCTTAGTGTAAATAAGAGAGCTGCTTAGTGTAAATAAAGAGGGGTATGCTATGTTACAGAATGGGATGCCTCAACAGAAGTGCACCTGGCAGGCAGCAGTAAGCCTATGCCCAGCAAAAGTGTCTTATAATATAAATATAATAAGAGCAAATGCTTATATGGTCTTAAACAGAGGCTGCTTTAGTCACAGAATGGGATGCCCTGGGCAGGAATGGACCTGGCAGGGTCCAGTAGGGCTTTGGCCAGCAAAAGTGTCTTTATCAGGCTAATTTCAAATATGATAAGAGCAAATGCTTATATGGTCTTAAACAGAGGCTGCTGTAGTCACAGAATGGGATGCCCCGGGCAGGAATCGACCTGGCAGGGTCCAGTAGGGCTTTGGCCAGCAAAAGTGTCTTTATCAGGCCTGATTTCTATGAGAATAAGTGCAAATGTTTATTATGCTATTAAATAGAGGCTGCTTTAGTCACAGAATGGGATGCCAGTGCCACAAAAACCAGAGAGCATGCACAGCAAAAGTGTCTTTATCAGGCCTGATTTCTATGAGAATAAGTGCAAATGTTTATTATGCTATTAAATAGAGGCTGCTTTAGTCACAGAATGGGATGCCAGTGCCACAAAAACCAGAGAGCATGCACAGCAAAAGTGTCTTTATCAGGCCTGATTTCTATGAGAATAAGTGCAAATGTTTATTGTGCTATTAAATAGAGGCTGCTTTAGTCACAGAATGGGATGCCAGTGCCACAAAAACCAGAGAGCATGCACAGCAAAAGTGTCTTTATCAGGCCTGATTTCTATGAGAATAAGTGCAAATGTTTATTATGCTATTAAATAGAGGCTGCTTTAGTCACAGAATGGGATGCCAGTGCCACAAAAACCAGAGAGCATGCACAGCAAAAGTGTCTTTATCAGGCCTGATTTCTATGAGAATAAGTGCAAATGTTTATTGTGCTATTAAATAGAGGCTGCTTTAGTCACAGAATGGGATGCCAGTGCCACAAAAACCAGAGAGCATGCACAGCAAAAGTGTCTTTATCAGGCCTGATTTCTATGAGAATAAGTGCAAATGTTTATTGTGCTATTAAATAGAGGCTGCTTTAGTCACAGAATGGGATGCCAGTGCCACAAAAACCAGAGAGCATGCACAGCAAAAGTGTCTTTATCAGGCCTGATTTCTATGAGAATAAGTGCAAATGTTTATTATGCTATTAAATAGAGGCTGCTTTAGTCACAGAATGGGATGCCAGTGCCACAAAAACCAGAGAGCATGCACAGCAAAAGTGTCTTTATCAGGCCTGATTTCTATGAGAATAAGTGCAAATGTTTATTGTGCTATTAAATAGAGGCTGCTTTAGTCACAGAATGGGATGCCAGTGCCACAAAAACCAGAGAGCATGCACAGCAAAAGTGTCTTTATCAGGCCTGATTTCTATGAGAATAAGTGCAAATGTTTATTGTGCTATTAAATAGAGGCTGCTTTAGTCACAGAATGGGATGCCAGTGCCACAAAAACCAGAGAGCATGCACAGCAAAAGTGTCTTTATCAGGCCTGATTTCTATGAGAATAAGTGCAAATGTTTATTATGCTATTAAATAGAGGCTGCTTTAGTCACAGAATGGGATGCCAGTGCCACAAAAACCAGAGAGCATGCACAGCAAAAGTGTCTTTATCAGGCCTGATTTCTATGAGAATAAGTGCAAATGTTTATTGTGCTATTAAATAGAGGCTGCTTTAGTCACAGAATGGGATGCCAGTGCCACAAAAACCAGAGAGCATGCACAGCAAAAGTGTCTTTATCAGGCCTGATTTCTATGAGAATAAGTGCAAATGTTTATTATGCTATTAAATAGAGGCTGCTTTAGTCACAGAATGGGATGCCAGTGCCACAAAAACCAGAGAGCATGCACAGCAAAAGTGTCTTTATCAGGCCTGATTTCTATGAGAATAAGTGCAAATGTTTATTGTGCTATTAAATAGAGGCTGCTTTAGTCACAGAATGGGATGCCAGTGCCACAAAAACCAGAGAGCATGCACAGCAAAAGTGTCTTTATCAGGCCTGATTTCTATGAGAATAAGTGCAAATGTTTATTATGCTATTAAATAGAGGCTGCTTTAGTCACAGAATGGGATGCCAGTGCCACAAAAACCAGAGAGCATGCACAGCAAAAGTGTCTTTATCAGGCCTGATTTCTATGAGAATAAGTGCAAATGTTTATTATGCTATTAAATAGAGGCTGCTTTAGTCACAGAATGGGATGCCAGTGCCACAAAAACCAGAGAGCATGCACAGCAAAAGTGTCTTTATCAGGCCTGATTTCTATGAGAATAAGTGCAAATGTTTATTGTGCTATTAAATAGAGGCTGCTTTAGTCACAGAATGGGATGCCAGTGCCACAAAAACCAGAGAGCATGCACAGCAAAAGTGTCTTTATCAGGCCTGATTTCTATGAGAATAAGTGCAAATGTTTATTGTGCTATTAAATAGAGGCTGCTTTAGTCACAGAATGGGATGCCAGTGCCACAAAAACCAGAGAGCATGCACAGCAAAAGTGTCTTTATCAGGCCTGATTTCTATGAGAATAAGTGCAAATGTTTATTATGCTATTAAATAGAGGCTGCTTTAGTCACAGAATGGGATGCCAGTGCCACAAAAACCAGAGAGCATGCACAGCAAAAGTGTCTTTATCAGGCCTGATTTCTATGAGAATAAGTGCAAATGTTTATTGTGCTATTAAATAGAGGCTGCTTTAGTCACAGAATGGGATGCCAGTGCCACAAAAACCAGAGAGCATGCACAGCAAAAGTGTCTTTATCAGGCCTGATTTCTATGAGAATAAGTGCAAATGTTTATTGTGCTATTAAATAGAGGCTGCTTTAGTCACAGAATGGGATGCCAGTGCCACAAAAACCAGAGAGCATGCACAGCAAAAGTGTCTTTATCAGGCCTGATTTCTATGAGAATAAGTGCAAATGTTTATTATGCTATTAAATAGAGGCTGCTTTAGTCACAGAATGGGATGCCAGTGCCACAAAAACCAGAGAGCATGCACAGCAAAAGTGTCTTTATCAGGCCTGATTTCTATGAGAATAAGTGCAAATGTTTATTGTGCTATTAAATAGAGGCTGCTTTAGTCACAGAATGGGATGCCAGTGCCACAAAAACCAGAGAGCATGCACAGCAAAAGTGTCTTTATCAGGCCTGATTTCTATGAGAATAAGTGCAAATGTTTATTGTGCTATTAAATAGAGGCTGCTTTAGTCACAGAATGGGATGCCAGTGCCACAAAAACCAGAGAGCATGCACAGCAAAAGTGTCTTTATCAGGCCTGATTTCTATGAGAATAAGTGCAAATGTTTATTATGCTATTAAATAGAGGCTGCTTTAGTCACAGAATGGGATGCCAGTGCCACAAAAACCAGAGAGCATGCACAGCAAAAGTGTCTTTATCAGGCCTGATTTCTATGAGAATAAGTGCAAATGTTTATTGTGCTATTAAATAGAGGCTGCTTTAGTCACAGAATGGGATGCCAGTGCCACAAAAACCAGAGAGCATGCACAGCAAAAGTGTCTTTATCAGGCCTGATTTCTATGAGAATACGTGCAAATGTTTATTGTGCTATTAAATAGAGGCTGCTTTAGTCACAGAATGGGATGCCAGTGCCACAAAAACCAGAGAGCATGCACAGCAAAAGTGTCTTTATCAGGCCTGATTTCTATGAGAATAAGTGCAAATGTTTATTATGCTATTAAATAGAGGCTGCTTTAGTCACAGAATGGGATGCCAGTGCCACAAAAACCAGAGAGCATGCACAGCAAAAGTGTCTTTATCAGGCCTGATTTCTATGAGAATAAGTGCAAATGTTTATTGTGCTATTAAATAGAGGCTGCTTTAGTCACAGAATGGGATGCCAGTGCCACAAAAACCAGAGAGCATGCACAGCAAAAGTGTCTTTATCAGGCCTGATTTCTATGAGAATAAGTGCAAATGTTTATTGTGCTATTAAATAGAGGCTGCTTTAGTCACAGAATGGGATGCCAGTGCCACAAAAACCAGAGAGCATGCACAGCAAAAGTGTCTTTATCAGGCCTGATTTCTATGAGAATAAGTGCAAATGTTTATTATGCTATTAAATAGAGGCTGCTTTAGTCACAGAATGGGATGCCAGTGCCACAAAAACCAGAGAGCATGCACAGCAAAAGTGTCTTTATCAGGCCTGATTTCTATGAGAATAAGTGCAAATGTTTATTGTGCTATTAAATAGAGGCTGCTTTAGTCACAGAATGGGATGCCAGTGCCACAAAAACCAGAGAGCATGCACAGCAAAAGTGTCTTTATCAGGCCTGATTTCTATGAGAATAAGTGCAAATGTTTATTGTGCTATTAAATAGAGGCTGCTTTAGTCACAGAATGGGATGCCAGTGCCACAAAAACCAGAGAGCATGCACAGCAAAAGTGTCTTTATCAGGCCTGATTTCTATGAGAATAAGTGCAAATGTTTATTGTGCTATTAAATAGAGGCTGCTTTAGTCACAGAATGGGATGCCAGTGCCACAAAAACCAGAGAGCATGCACAGCAAAAGTGTCTTTATCAGGCCTGATTTCTATGAGAATAAGTGCAAATGTTTATTGTGCTATTAAATAGAGGCTGCTTTAGTCACAGAATGGGATGCCAGTGCCACAAAAACCAGAGAGCATGCACAGCAAAAGTGTCTTTATCAGGCCTGATTTCTATGAGAATAAGTGCAAATGTTTATTGTGCTATTAAATAGAGGCTGCTTTAGTCACAGAATGGGATGCCAGTGCCACAAAAACCAGAGAGCATGCACAGCAAAAGTGTCTTTATCAGGCCTGATTTCTATGAGAATAAGTGCAAATGTTTATTATGCTATTAAATAGAGGCTGCTTTAGTCACAGAATGGGATGCCAGTGCCACAAAAACCAGAGAGCATGCACAGCAAAAGTGTCTTTATCAGGCCTGATTTCTATCAGAATAAGTGCAAATGTTTATTGTGCTATTAAATAGAGGCTGCTTTAGTCACAGAATGGGATGCCAGTGCCACAAAAACCAGAGAGCATGCACAGCAAAAGTGTCTTTATCAGGCCTGATTTCTATGAGAATAAGTGCAAATGTTTATTATGCTATTAAATAGAGGCTGCTTTAGTCACAGAATGGGATGCCAGTGCCACAAAAACCAGAGAGCATGCACAGCAAAAGTGTCTTTATCAGGCCTGATTTCTATGAGAATAAGTGCAAATGTTTATTGTGCTATTAAATAGAGGCTGCTTTAGTCACAGAATGGGATGCCAGTGCCACAAAAACCAGAGAGCATGCACAGCAAAAGTGTCTTTATCAGGCCTGATTTCTATGAGAATAAGTGCAAATGTTTATTGTGCTATTAAATAGAGGCTGCTTTAGTCACAGAATGGGATGCCAGTGCCACAAAAACCAGAGAGCATGCACAGCAAAAGTGTCTTTATCAGGCCTGATTTCTATGAGAATAAGTGCAAATGTTTATTATGCTATTAAATAGAGGCTGCTTTAGTCACAGAATGGGATGCCAGTGCCACAAAAACCAGAGAGCATGCACAGCAAAAGTGTCTTTATCAGGCCTGATTTCTATGAGAATAAGTGCAAATGTTTATTGTGCTATTAAATAGAGGCTGCTTTAGTCACAGAATGGGATGCCAGTGCCACAAAAACCAGAGAGCATGCACAGCAAAAGTGTCTTTATCAGGCCTGATTTCTATGAGAATAAGTGCAAATGTTTATTGTGCTATTAAATAGAGGCTGCTTTAGTCACAGAATGGGATGCCAGTGCCACAAAAACCAGAGAGCATGCACAGCAAAAGTGTCTTTATCAGGCCTGATTTCTATGAGAATAAGTGCAAATGTTTATTATGCTATTAAATAGAGGCTGCTTTAGTCACAGAATGGGATGCCAGTGCCACAAAAACCAGAGAGCATGCACAGCAAAAGTGTCTTTATCAGGCCTGATTTCTATGAGAATAAGTGCAAATGTTTATTGTGCTATTAAATAGAGGCTGCTTTAGTCACAGAATGGGATGCCAGTGCCACAAAAACCAGAGAGCATGCACAGCAAAAGTGTCTTTATCAGGCCTGATTTCTATGAGAATAAGTGCAAATGTTTATTATGCTATTAAATAGAGGCTGCTTTAGTCACAGAATGGGATGCCAGTGCCACAAAAACCAGAGAGCATGCACAGCAAAAGTGTCTTTATCAGGCCTGATTTCTATGAGAATAAGTGCAAATGTTTATTGTGCTATTAAATAGAGGCTGCTTTAGTCACAGAATGGGATGCCAGTGCCACAAAAACCAGAGAGCATGCACAGCAAAAGTGTCTTTATCAGGCCTGATTTCTATGAGAATAAGTGCAAATGTTTATTATGCTATTAAATAGAGGCTGCTTTAGTCACAGAATGGGATGCCAGTGCCACAAAAACCAGAGAGCATGCACAGCAAAAGTGTCTTTATCAGGCCTGATTTCTATGAGAATAAGTGCAAATGTTTATTGTGCTATTAAATAGAGGCTGCTTTAGTCACAGAATGGGATGCCAGTGCCACAAAAACCAGAGAGCATGCACAGCAAAAGTGTCTTTATCAGGCCTGATTTCTATGAGAATAAGTGCAAATGTTTATTGTGCTATTAAATAGAGGCTGCTTTAGTCACAGAATGGGATGCCAGTGCCACAAAAACCAGAGAGCATGCACAGCAAAAGTGTCTTTATCAGGCCTGATTTCTATGAGAATAAGTGCAAATGTTTATTATGCTATTAAATAGAGGCTGCTTTAGTCACAGAATGGGATGCCAGTGCCACAAAAACCAGAGAGCATGCACAGCAAAAGTGTCTTTATCAGGCCTGATTTCTATGAGAATAAGTGCAAATGTTTATTATGCTATTAAATAGAGGCTGCTTTAGTCACAGAATGGGATGCCAGTGCCACAAAAACCAGAGAGCATGCACAGCAAAAGTGTCTTTATCAGGCCTGATTTCTATGAGAATAAGTGCAAATGTTTATTATGCTATTAAATAGAGGCTGCTTTAGTCACAGAATGGGATGCCAGTGCCACAAAAACCAGAGAGCATGCACAGCAAAAGTGTCTTTATCAGGCCTGATTTCTATGAGAATAAGTGCAAATGTTTATTGTGCTATTAAATAGAGGCTGCTTTAGTCACAGAATGGGATGCCAGTGCCACAAAAACCAGAGAGCATGCACAGCAAAAGTGTCTTTATCAGGCCTGATTTCTATGAGAATAAGTGCAAATGTTTATTGTGCTATTAAATAGAGGCTGCTTTAGTCACAGAATGGGATGCCAGTGCCACAAAAACCAGAGAGCATGCACAGCAAAAGTGTCTTTATCAGGCCTGATTTCTATGAGAATAAGTGCAAATGTTTATTATGCTATTAAATAGAGGCTGCTTTAGTCACAGAATGGGATGCCAGTGCCACAAAAACCAGAGAGCATGCACAGCAAAAGTGTCTTTATCAGGCCTGATTTCTATGAGAATAAGTGCAAATGTTTATTGTGCTATTAAATAGAGGCTGCTTTAGTCACAGAATGGGATGCCAGTGCCACAAAAACCAGAGAGCATGCACAGCAAAAGTGTCTTTATCAGGCCTGATTTCTATGAGAATAAGTGCAAATGTTTATTGTGCTATTAAATAGAGGCTGCTTTAGTCACAGAATGGGATGCCAGTGCCACAAAAACCAGAGAGCATGCACAGCAAAAGTGTCTTTATCAGGCCTGATTTCTATGAGAATAAGTGCAAATGTTTATTATGCTATTAAATAGAGGCTGCTTTAGTCACAGAATGGGATGCCAGTGCCACAAAAACCAGAGAGCATGCACAGCAAAAGTGTCTTTATCAGGCCTGATTTCTATGAGAATAAGTGCAAATGTTTATTGTGCTATTAAATAGAGGCTGCTTTAGTCACAGAATGGGATGCCAGTGCCACAAAAACCAGAGAGCATGCACAGCAAAAGTGTCTTTATCAGGCCTGATTTCTATGAGAATAAGTGCAAATGTTTATTGTGCTATTAAATAGAGGCTGCTTTAGTCACAGAATGGGATGCCAGTGCCACAAAAACCAGAGAGCATGCACAGCAAAAGTGTCTTTATCAGGCCTGATTTCTATGAGAATAAGTGCAAATGTTTATTATGCTATTAAATAGAGGCTGCTTTAGTCACAGAATGGGATGCCAGTGCCACAAAAACCAGAGAGCATGCACAGCAAAAGTGTCTTTATCAGGCCTGATTTCTATGAGAATAAGTGCAAATGTTTATTGTGCTATTAAATAGAGGCTGCTTTAGTCACAGAATGGGATGCCAGTGCCACAAAAACCAGAGAGCATGCACAGCAAAAGTGTCTTTATCAGGCCTGATTTCTATGAGAATAAGTGCAAATGTTTATTATGCTATTAAATAGAGGCTGCTTTAGTCACAGAATGGGATGCCAGTGCCACAAAAACCAGAGAGCATGCACAGCAAAAGTGTCTTTATCAGGCCTGATTTCTATGAGAATAAGTGCAAATGTTTATTGTGCTATTAAATAGAGGCTGCTTTAGTCACAGAATGGGATGCCAGTGCCACAAAAACCAGAGAGCATGCACAGCAAAAGTGTCTTTATCAGGCCTGATTTCTATGAGAATAAGGTCAAATGTTTATTATGCTATTAAATAGAGGCTGCTTTAGTCACAGAATGGGATGCCAGTGCCACAAAAACCAGAGAGCATGCACAGCAAAAGTGTCTTTATCAGGCCTGATTTCTATGAGAATAAGTGCAAATGTTTATTATGCTATTAAATAGAGGCTGCTTTAGTCACAGAATGGGATGCCAGTGCCACAAAAACCAGAGAGCATGCACAGCAAAAGTGTCTTTATCAGGCCTGATTTCTATGAGAATAAGTGCAAATGTTTATTATGCTATTAAATAGAGGCTGCTTTAGTCACAGAATGGGATGCCAGTGCCACAAAAACCAGAGAGCATGCACAGCAAAAGTGTCTTTATCAGGCCTGATTTCTATGAGAATAAGTGCAAATGTTTATTATGCTATTAAATAGAGGCTGCTTTAGTCACAGAATGGGATGCCAGTGCCACAAAAACCAGAGAGCATGCACAGCAAAAGTGTCTTTATCAGGCCTGATTTCTATGAGAATAAGTGCAAATGTTTATTGTGCTATTAAATAGAGGCTGCTTTAGTCACAGAATGGGATGCCAGTGCCACAAAAACCAGAGAGCATGCACAGCAAAAGTGTCTTTATCAGGCCTGATTTCTATGAGAATAAGTGCAAATGTTTATTGTGCTATTAAATAGAGGCTGCTTTAGTCACAGAATGGGATGCCAGTGCCACAAAAACCAGAGAGCATGCACAGCAAAAGTGTCTTTATCAGGCCTGATTTCTATGAGAATAAGTGCAAATGTTTATTGTGCTATTAAATAGAGGCTGCTTTAGTCACAGAATGGGATGCCAGTGCCACAAAAACCAGAGAGCATGCACAGCAAAAGTGTCTTTATCAGGCCTGATTTCTATGAGAATAAGTGCAAATGTTTATTATGCTATTAAATAGAGGCTGCTTTAGTCACAGAATGGGATGCCAGTGCCACAAAAACCAGAGAGCATGCACAGCAAAAGTGTCTTTATCAGGCCTGATTTCTATGAGAATAAGTGCAAATGTTTATTATGCTATTAAATAGAGGCTGCTTTAGTCACAGAATGGGATGCCTCACAGCAGACTTAAGATCAGTTCAGTATATATGCACAGTTAGTTACTATAAGCAGCCTGAAAACGCTAACAAAGGCTGGATGAAAAAAAAAAAATCTCCCTGTCACAGCCTCCGTTTTTCCTACCTTTCCCTGGCTTTCTGTCTGTCTCCTGTCTGTCTCCTGCCTGTCTCCTGCCTGTCTCCAGCCTGTCCCTGTCTGTCCCTGCCTGTCTAAGTGCCTCAGCTACACAGCGTTCTGTCTGTCACGAATGCAATAGAGAAATGAGGAAAAGCAAGATGGCCGCCGTTAAATACCGCTGTGTGACGTCACCGGGCTTGCTGGCTGCTGATAGGCTGCATGTGACTGCCCCAGCTTGCACTGGCGCGGGATAGATGTCCAGACATGTCCCGTCCGCCATCTTAGAATGCCTGTAAATGTAAATGAATGGATGTTAAAGGAAAACTTCGAGTGATCGAATCGCGGGGAAATTCGGATTCGATCCGAATCGAATTTTTCCTGAAATTCGGATCGAATCCGGGTTCGTCCGGATCGATTCGCTCATCCCTAGTTATGGTCTTAAATAGAGGCTGGTGTAGTCACAGAATGGGATGCCCAAACAGGAGTGCACCTGGCAGGCAGTAGTACTATGCACAGCAAAAGTGTCTTTATCAGGCCTAATTTCAATTATAATAGGTGCAAATGGTTATGGTCTTAAATAGAGGCTGGTGTAGTCACAGAATGGGATGCCCAAACAGGAGTGCACCTGGCAGGCAGTAGTACTATGCACAGCAAAAGTGTCTTTATCAGGCCTAATTTCAATTAGAATAAGTGCAAATGGTTATGGTCTTAAATAGAGGCTGGTGTAGTCACAGAATGGGATGCCCAAACAGGAGTGCACCTGGCAGGCAGTAGTACTATGCACAGCAAAAGTGTCTTTATCAGGCCTAATTTCAATTAGAATAGGTGCAAATGGTTATGGTCTTAAATAGAGGCTGGTGTAGTCACAGAATGGGATGCCCAAACAGGAGTGCACCTGGCAGGCAGTAGTACTATGCACAGCAAAAGTGTCTTTATCAGGCCTAATTTCAATTAGAATAGGTGCAAATGGTTATGGTCTTAAATAGAGGCTGGTGTAGTCACAGAATGGGATGCCCAAACAGGAGTGCACCTGGCAGGTAGTAGTACTATGCACAGCAAAAGTGTCTTTATCAGGCCTAATTTCAATTAGAATAGGTGCAAATGGTTATGGTCTTACATAGAGGCTGGTGTAGTCACAGAATGGGATGCCCAAACAGGAGTGCACCTGGCAGGCAGTAGTACTATGCACAGCAAAAGTCTCTTTATCAGGCCTAATTTCAATTATAATAGGTGCAAATGGTTATGGTCTTACATAGAGGCTGGTGTAGTCACAGAATGGGATGCCCCAACAGGAGTGCACCTGGCAGGCAGTAGTACTATGCACAGCAAAAGTGTCTTTATCAGGCCTAATTTCAATTAGAATAGGTGCAAATGGTTATGGTCTTAAATAGAGGCTGGTGTAGTCACAGAATGGGATGCCCAAACAGGAGTGCACCTGGCAGGCAGTAGTACTATGCACAGCAAAAGTGTCTTTATCAGGCCTAATTTCAATTAGAATAGGTGCAACTGGTTATGGTCTTAAATAGAGGCTGGTGTAGTCACAGAATGGGATGCCTCACAGCAGACTTAAGATCAGTTCAGTATATATGCACAGTTAGTTAGTATAAGCAGCCTGAAAACGCTAACAAAGCCAGTCAGCCAGCCAGTAACAAACACTCAGGCTGGATGAAAAAAAAAAAATCTCCCTGTGACTGCCTCCGATTTTTCCTAACTTTCCCTGTTTTTCGCTGACTTTCTGTCTGTCTCCTGCCTGTCTCCTGCCTGTCTCCAGCCTGTCCCTGTCTGTCCCTGCCTGTCTAACTGCCTCTCCCTCACTACAGCGTCCTGTCTCTCACGAATGCAATAGAGAAATGAGGAAAACCAAGATGGCCGCCGGCCTTAAATAGCGCTGTGACGTCATCGGGCTTGCTGGCTGCTGATAGGCTGCATGTGACTGCCCCAGCTTGCACTGGCGCGGGGTAGATGTCTGGACATGTCCCGTCCGCCATCTTAGAATGCCTGTATGTAAATGAATGGATGTTAAAGGAAAACTTTGAGCGATCGAATCGCGGGGAAATTCGGATTCGATCCGAATCGAATTTTTCATGAAATTCGGATCGAGTCCGGGTTCGTCCGGATCGATTCGCTCATCCCTAGTTATGGTATTAAATAGAGGCTGGTGTAGTCACAGAATGGGATGCCCCAACAACCAGAGAGCACCTGGCAGCAGTACTACTATGCACAGCAAGTGTGTTTATCAGGCCAAATTTCTATTAGAATAAGTGCAAATGGTTATGGTATTAAATAGAGGCTGGTGTAGTCACAGAATGGGATGCCCCAACAACCAGAGAGCACCTGGCAGCAGTACTACTATGCACAGCAAGTGTGTTTATCAGGCCAAATTTCTATTAGAATAAGTGCAAAGGGTTACAGCAGTAAATAGAGGCTGGTGTAGTCACAGAATGGGATGCCCCAACAGGAGTGCACCTGTGAGCAGTAATACTATGCACAGCAAGTGTGTTTATCAGGCCAAATTTCTATTAGAATAAGTGCAAAGGGTTATGGTATTAAATATAGGCTGGTGTAGTCACAGAATGGGATGCCCCAACAACCAGAGAGCACCTGGCAGCAGTACTACTATGCACAGCAAGTGTGTTTATCAGGCCAAATTTCTATTAGAATAAGTGCAAATGGTTATGGTATTAAATAGAGGCTGGTGTAGTCACAGAATGGGATGCCCCAACAACCAGAGAGCACCTGGCAGCAGTACTACTATGCACAGCAAGTGTGTTTATCAGGCTAAATTTCTATTAGAATAAGTGCAAATGGTTATGGTATTAAATAGAGGCTGGTGTAGTCACAGAATGGGATGCCCCAACAACCAGAGAGCACCTGGCAGCAGTACTACTATGCACAGCAAGTGTGTTTATCAGGCCAAATTTCTATTAGAATAAGTGCAAAGGGTTACAGCAGTAAATAGAGGCTGGTGTAGTCACAGAATGGGATGCCTCACAGCAGACTTGAGATCAGTTCAGTATATATGCACAGTTAGTGTATAAGCAGCCTGAAAACGCTAACAAAGCCAGTCAGCCAGCCAGTAACACTCAGGCTGGATGAAAAAAAAAAAAATCTCCCTGTGACTGCCTCCGATTTTTCCTAACTTTCCCTGCTTTTCGCTGACTTTCTGTCTGTCTCCTGCCTGTCTCCTGCCTGTCTCCAGCCTGTCCCTGTCTGTCCCTGTCTGTCTAACTGCCTCTCCCTCACTACAGCAGCGTCCTGTCTCTCACGAATGCAATAAAGAAATGAGGAAAAGCAAGATGTCCGCCGACTTAAATAGCGCTGTGACGTCACCGGGCTTGCTGGCTGCTGATAGGCTGCATGGGACTGCCCCAGCTTGCACTGGCGCGGGGTTGATGTCTGGACATGTCCCGTCCGCCATCTTAGAATGCCTGTAATGTAAATGAATGCATGTTAAAGGAAAACTTTGAGCGATCGAATCGCGGGGAAATTCGGATTCGATCCGAATCGAATTTTTCATGAAATTCTGATCGAATCCGGGTTCGTCCGGATCGATTCGCTCATCCCTACTAATAATAATACATATAATATAATAATAATTGAAGCTATGTCTTTAATGGGGGGGGGGGTATTCTGACTCACCAGATGTAGATCCTGTAAACAGCTTAACCTCATCTGTGACGAATGTGTTCTTACTCCATAAGGCTTGGCAGATAGCTTACTCAGCTGATGATGGGGCACGTAGATAAGTTTCAGAAGCTTTATTTCAGTACAGAATCTTGCAATAAACATTTCTTACAACGGGAATGAAATGTGCATTTAATACAGCAGGAAACTTGTTATGCAATCCATAACAGCAGCAGCAGGTAAAAAGAGTGTAGACTGCAGGAGGGAGAAGCACATGTGCACTGATTGGGTGCAAACTATAAAATGTCTGGATGAGAGGGGAAGAAGTCATGAGCTGCTTGCATCACAGCTAGACTAAGGGAGCCAGGAAGGGACAAAAGCAGTTAAAGTCATACTGCTCAGCCTATGTAAATAAATACTATATCGAACAGTTGCCCCAGGTAAAACACTGTCGTGGGACATGACAGGGGGAGACAATTTTTATCAAGGGACCCAACAGTGTCTTACTGAACCTAAACTATTAGGTAACTACAGAGAGCTAATCACTTAAGCAGTGTTCAGTGCAGTATCAATACTTCTGTCCACATTGATAGCTAACACTGTACAACAACTTACTAATAATAAATCCTGACACAAACTGGGACATTGAAGGTATGGCTTTAATGGGGGGGGAGTGGGGTATTCTGACTCGCCAGATGGCAGTAATGTGAATCCTGTAGACAGCTTCACCTTGTCTGTGTGTGTCTGTGATGGATATGTTGTTACTCCATAAGGCTTAGAGATAGCTTACTGGGCTGGTCATGGATACGTAGATAAGTTTCAAAAGCTTTATTTCAGTACACAATCTTGCAATAAAACTCTTCTTACAGCAGGAATATTGAAATGTACGACCAATACAGTGGGAAACTTGTGATGTAACTCATAACAGCGGCAGGTAAAAAGGCTGTAGACTGCAAGAGGGAGCAGCAGGTTGGATGCAAACTAAAACATAGCTGGAGGGAGAGAGGAAGAAGGGAGGAGCTGCTTGCATGCCAGCTAGACTAAGAGCCAGAAAGGGACAAAGGCAGTTAAAGGCACACAGCTCAGCCTATGTAAATAAACACCAGCCAGACCAGACAGTGGCATCTCTGCTGCTTCCTGGCCAGTCACCCAGTGTGCTCCATGGCTGAGGCTATATCATTAGGGGGAGGACATGGGCTGGGGGTTGCTTGGCTCCAAAACTGAGGCTATATCATTAGGCTGAGGACATGGGCTGGGTGTTGCTTGGCTCCAAGACTGAGGCTATATCATTAGGGGGAGGACATGGGCTGTGTGTTGCTTGGCTCCAAGACTGAGGCTATATCATTAGGGGGAGGACATGGGCTGGGGGTTGCTTGGCTCTAAGACTGAGGCTATATCATTAGGGGGAGGACATGGGCTGGGGGTTGCTTGGCTCCAAGACTGAGGCTATATCATTAGGGTGAGGACATGGGCTGGGGGTTGCTTGGCTCCAAGACTGAGGCTATATCATTAGGGTGAGGACATGGGCTGGGGGTTGCTTGGCTCCAAGACTGAGGCTATATCATTAGGGTGAGGACATGGGCTGGGGTTGCTTGGCTCCAAGACTGAGGCTATATCATTAGGGTGAGGACATGGGCTGGGGGTTGCTTGGCTCTAAGACTGAGGCTATATCATTAGGGGGAGGACATGGGCTGGGGGTTGCTTGGCTCCAAGACTGAGGCTATATCATTAGGGGGAGGACATGGGCTGAGGTTGCTTGGCTCCAAGACTGAGGCTATATCATTAGGGGGAGGACATGGGCTGGGGGTTGCTTGGCTCCAAGGCTGAGGCTATATCATTAGGGGGAGGGCATGGGCTGGGGGTTGCTTGGCTCCAAGACTGAGGCTATATCATTAGGGTCAGGACATGGGCTGGGGTTGCCTGGCCCCAAGACTAAGGCTATATCATTAGGGTGAGGACATGGGCTGGGGGTTGCTTGGCTGCAAGACTGAGGCTGTATCATTAGGGTGAGGACATGGGCTGACATGGGCTGGGGGTTGCTTGGCTCCAAGACTGAGGCTATATCATTAGGGGGAGGATATGGGCTGTGTTTGCTTGGCTCCAAGACTGAGGCTATATCATTAGGGTGAGGACATGGGCTGGGGGTTGCTTGGCTCCAAGACTGAGGCTATATCATTAGGGTGAGGACATGGGCTGGGGGTTGCCTGGCCCCAAGACTGAGGCTATATCATTAGGGGGAGGATATGGGCTGGGGGTTGCTTGGCCCCAAGACTGAGGCTATATCATTAGGGTGAGGACATGGGCTGGGGGTTGCTTGGCTCCAAGACTGAGGCTATATCATTAGGGTGAGAACATGGGCTGGGTTTGCCTGGCCCCAAGACTGAGGCTATATCATTAGGGGAAGGACATGGGCTGGGGTTGCTTGGCTCCAAGACTGAGGCTATATCATTAGGGGGAGGACATGGGCTGGGGGTTGCTTGGCTCCAAGACTGAGGCTATATCATTAGGGGGGGGGATATGGGCTGTGTTTGCTTGGCTCCAAGACTGAGGCTATATCATTTGGGGGAAGAAATGGGCTGGGGTTGCTTGGATGATTGGATGTAGCGAGACAACTAAAGCAGAGGAGTAGCTAGGCTTTCTGGCTCCCGGGGCAACGATTCGAAATGGCGCTCCCCACCTGTTCTCAGGCCTCCCTTTAGCACCCGGGGCAAGTGCCCAGTGCTCCCTCCTAGCTACGCCCCTAACTAAAGACTGAATCAGCAGAAGCAAAGGGTGATTTCTTTCTCTAAATTATGTCAAGTAGGCACAAATTTGATAAATAAGAGTAGCAACACTGGGCCCCCCTGACCCTCTGGGCCCTGGTGCGGTCACACCCCCTCAAGTTATGCCCCTTTTGGGGACAGTGCAGTAAACAGACGCTATGGTATTACAGATAAGTAGATGGCACAGATTACCGGGTTGGGGGCAAAGGATTAGCTAGGGTTTCTTGCACCTAGGGCAAAGATTTGAAATGGAGCCCCCCCACCTGTGCTCAGGCCCCCCCTTTCAGTGCCCCCCAGACCTGCTGCACCCGGGGCACGTGCCCCCCCGGCTCCTCCCTAGCTACGCCCCTGGTGGGGCACAAATCATGTCATGCGCGTGACTAACAAGTCTCGGGTCATGGGAAGCACAGTTGACCGAGGGCACAAATCTTTGGGTCACAAACGTTATTTAAGAATATGCATTTTCCTAAACAACCATTTAGCGCCTTATTTATGAAGTGCGCCATTTATCGCCATTTTGTGATATATGCATCCGCTTTGAAGTGCATGAAAGCCGCTGCAAGTCACATCGCCCAACTTTAAAGAACCAGCTTGAATTGTTGCACTAGGTATTGGCCCGCCTGAGTCAGCGCCTGTTGGACCTGCCGGCCAATTTTAGAACAGCGCCAGTGAGTGTCACTACGTATGTCCCGACAACTTTTGGGTATTTATTAATTGAAATATTGGGGCTGTATTTAACAGGCCTTTTTTTCATTCATCATTGCTATGAACAATTAGGGAAAAACTTTAACGTGTGTTTTAGTTGCTTCGAAGTACACATTGGTATGAAATATAAGGGTCCTAAAATGATTTAAAGCTGACCAAAACCCACATTTTTAACTAGTATCCCTTGAATTGCTCCCCCCATTAAGAGAACCTTTTGCCAATTTTTAATGCTCCTGCTTCTGTCTAATCCCAGATAATGGCGCCTGTTTTAGCTGTAAAGCTTTGACTCCTCCATTCATTGCCACTGTTGTGTATGGCAATGATGTCATAGCCACACCTGTGCAATGACTGATCTCCCACCATCTTACATAGAGGGACTACAAAAGAAAAGTGTTCCAGGATAATTTAAAAAGCTATCAATTTCTAGTTCAGCACATTAAGAAGGGGGCTTTGGCCAAATGAATTTCATAAGTTCAGTGGATTTTGGTCCACTTTAACAAGAAAATAATAAAATGACATTTGGCAACATCCTGTCCTGTGTTTACATTATTGACAAGTCACCAAAGGATGTTCTGTACAAATAAATGTGTTTACCATCGGGTATAAGTAGAGATGGGCAAAACCCCCAAACTTCGGGTTCAGCAAGTTCGGCCGAACTTTGAATAACTGTTCAGGGACCCAAACTCGTTAAAACATTGTCATCCCATATGTTTTCGCTCTGGTGCTGGTGGATATGTGTTGGGAAACAGACTTTTATCACACAGAGTCTGGCGCTTGATGCTAGAGCCCAGTTTTATAGCGTCGACGCTGGATGTGTGTCGTTTTTTCCTAAATTTGGGCTTCAGCGCCGAGTGCCGGATGCGCCTAACTGGCGCTACCTATTGCTCGCTGCAGCATTGTCCTGTTGTTAGATGTAGCATAGTCTTGGGCCCTTTGACCTTCGGGACACCACCTAGTGTTCTCGGCTGGCTCTGCAGTGAATCAGGGAGAAGCTTTTACAGCGCCCCCTACAGACATCACATTTATCAATGCTAGGTCACAGCGCTTGCAGCGGCCACTTGCTAAGCACCGCTACATAGACGCCCACATGGCAATACGTGCCGCTAGTCTTAAATTAGCCTCCCCATATGTTGTATAACTGGCACTATCACAAGCACTCTGACCTTCATAAATACACCTTTTGCACCGGGACCTGACATTCACCTGATGTTCACCTGGCACTACCTGGCACTAGCGCTTCTTACATAAACCCAATACTTTTCAAGCGAGTAGATCTTAATTAACGATCTTAAAATTTAACCTTCACTCTCAATTGACTTTTCTGTTCATTCTGCTGCAGTATTTCACACCATCTTGATTTGTAACCCTATTAATTCTAGGGTTTATGACCTCATTAGCCCGTCTCTGGTGTGATCACAGCAGTTTCTGGGATCTGACTCATAAAAAGTTACCGGCTGAAGAGCAAACTCGCTTGTCAAGTTTTTTTTCACAAGTAAAATTGTTATGTTCTGAGTCAACATCTCCTGTTTAAACCTGCATCCCATCAAGATGGTCTATAGCAGGACACAGCCCAAAATCTGGTGTGCAACATGTGCAAATGATATATGTCATTAGTATTAATTATTATTAATGTTTATTTATATAGCGCCATCATCTTCTGTAGCGCTTTACAAGGTATGATTACAGAGAAGGTAAAACATATTGTGCAGGGAACAATACAATACTAGATGCCATGAGGTTCAAAAGCACAGGAGACAATAGAAGAGAGAGCCCTACCCTTGCGAGCTTACAGTCTAAAGGACTGTACAGTCTACAAATGGGGGATACATTGGGGGTACTTAGTGTCACCTTTTGTTCCATTGTAGAACAGCTGCTGCTGCAAAAGTTGGCAGGGTCACGTCTGCCGTCACCTAGGACTAAACCATATGGACTGCGGGGGAGAACTCCCAGATGCTGCATGATGAGGTGAGAGGCTCAGCATACTGGAGGGAAGAGAGGGAGAGAAGAGAGAGTTGCAGAGTAAGTGGGCAGAGTTTCAGACCGTCCATGCAATGTCCCATAGGAGAGTTAAACAGTGTGCTGTCTGAGTGACAGCAGTTGAAAAGGAAGGGGGGAGGTTGAGTATGTCCCTGCGATGTTTCCTCTTGTGGAGAGGGACAAAGAGGGGAGAGAGATCCGATAGGTTAGATGTTCTCAGTCATTATAGGGAGACACTAGGATGCTTGATTCAGTTATTACATTTAAAAGCATGCTACCATTCAAGCAGGCTGTATAGCTCAGTTGGTAAAGTGCTTGCTTTGCATGCGGAAGGGTGATGGTTCTAATTCTGCTTCCTATTATTAAATTTTTGTCCACAATTGTATTTCTCTGTTTTCATTTTTTTTCTCATGTTATCTCTGCTGCTGTCTGAAGGAGAGAGACTTCAGGGAGAGAAAGAGACTGTATTGTGGAACATTGCTTCAGAGTTGTTACATTATTAAGTTTCCCCTGCCTTTAGCAGGCTGGATAGCTCAGCTAGTAGAGCTTTGATTTATAAACCATAGAGTGTAGAGTTCAAACAATGACATCATTGCTACACACAATAATGACAATGAATGGTGGGGGTGGACTGTTACAGCTAAAACAGGCACCATTATATAGGATTAGAGTGAAGCAGGAGCAATGAAAATTAGCAAAAGGTGCTCCTCATGGGGGAAGGAATTCAGGGGATGCTAGTTAAAAATGGGGGTTGAGGTCCACTTTAATAGAAATAATTTCCACTACAAATAACCTGATTTGGCACTTTGCAAACCCCATAACTCTGGTGAAATGAGGAATCTGGATCCTTATTCTATTATCTCCCATTTTGTTGTTTTTTTTGCCCAGTATGTATAACTCTGTTAAAAAAATTATAGTTGAGATTGAAAATCATTATACATATGCCTATAAGCAGAGGTGTAGCTAAGCACCCTACTTCATACCTCCCATGGGTCCCTGATTTGGAGGGACTGTCCCTCTTTTGAGTTCATGTCACCCTGTCCCCCCTGACACACACAACCGTAACCATGAATGGCGGAGGCAGAGCTTTACAGCTAAAACAGGCAGCGTTATCTGGGATTAGAGTAAAACAGGAACAGTGAAAATTTGCAAAAGTTACTCTTCACAGGGAGAGAAATTCATGGGATGTTAGTTAAAGAGGACCAAAACCCACGCCCCATCAGCCCTGAAATCTATAAGATTCCACCTCCCCTTGGGCATCCAGAATCAGGATGCCCTGCAGTGTGAAACCCCCCAGGTCGCCCAGAAACTCACCTTCTCTACCTGGTCCAACGGCGCATTCGCGAACTGTGGCTGCATCTCCGCTATCCCTTTAGCAGGGTGCCTGCTCGCACCAGGCATTTGTAGCATGGATGCGGCCAATGGTGACCTCAGATCCACTAGCGTGGACGAAGGGGCTCGAGCGATCCGAGCGTGCTTATTGGATGAGGGGCCGCACATGCATTGTCGGACCAAGAAGAGGTGAGTTTGTTCAGGTGACCTGGGGGTTTCCCAAACCCCTGATCAGGGTGCTCCGGGGGCAAGGACCAAAGCCTAACTCCTTTCTTAGGAGAGACCTGGAGAGCCTTTTTTTACGGATACTCTATTGGGTGCTTTTATTACAAACTTGTAAAGAAATACTGTATCCCACTAGAAAAATGTTGCCCCTCACACAGAAAACATCTTTCTTGTTAACTTTGTTATGTGTTCTTGACTATAGATGAGCAAACTTTTCAAAACTTCAGGTTCAGATGGTTTGCAGAAATTTCTCAAGAAATTCTGGTACGTCCTGGTAAAACTTTTAACAAACTCGCCCATAAAACAATAAAAAAAATAAGCTTACCTCTGTACCTGTTCCAGCTCTGGGAGCTTTCCTCATCCCCTGACCCGCCACAGTGTCTTCAAGGGGACAGAAGACTCGCAACCTCTGCCCCACACCGTGCTTCCGGCATCTTGCTCCCAGCTGCAGGGAGGGGCTTTTATACTGAAGAGTGAGCTGACATCAGCTAAAAGGCTCCTCCCAGCAGCAGGGCACGAGATATCAGAAGCGGCGGCTGACAGCGCAGGACACTAGTGGGGTTTAACGCTTAGAAATTATTAAAAAACACATGCCACACATACACATTTTTTTTTCAAAATGGTGTAGAGTCCCCCCTATCCAAGTAAAACCACCCCGGGCACCAACTATGGGGGCTGGTAGACCAGGGTATAGAGGCCGAGCCCCTAGTCCTGAAGGCTACCAGCCCGTATAGCCCTCATGGGTCGTGGGCTCTTCTGCACCCCCCTGCTTGCTGGCAGGTCACTTGCCACCCCCTTCTGCCCTGTGAGCAGTTCTTAAGGACACCTTAGAGGTTCACTAAAAGTTAAATGTAAAAATAACACAAACGCACAATAAAAATAATAATTTATCTTTTTCAACCGCCATTGCTTCTGACAGCCCATCCATAGGGCAGAGCTGTAAAGCAATTTGGCTTATGGCTTCTCGTCTTTTGTACCGGCAATGTGAGACTTTATTTTCACCTGAAATTCGAACCCAACTCTGATGAGTCCAGTTCGCTCATCTCTAATGTAAAGCCTCTAAATGCTCACAAGTTAAAGGTATTTTTCCTCTTTTTGGCCCAGATGCTCATTCTCATCAGCTGCCTCTCTCTTTTCAGTCTCACATATTATGTATATGTATAATAAAAATACTTTGCTATAATCAGTGTCCCTTTTCCAGTCGACTCCCTCCAGTGGGAAGTATTAGTTATGTGATCTAATTTGCATGTATAAAAGGTTTTAACTACATTTAACTGGAACTCAGAGTGGCATTTATCTAATAAAATTCAATGAATGAACAACACCTTTCCAGGAATACTTTCATGTTGATGATACAGCCTCTCTAGTACACATGGGATGTACCATCATTAAGGCATGTTACAGTGGAAACTATATAAAAGAACATAAAACATTTACAACTCAGAAGGCAGCGTAAGCGTACACCACATAAAAATGCAAAACAAACCTACATGTTGGCTTGGGTAAGAGAATAAAAATAATAAGATAATATATTATTAATACGTGTTATATTAAACTTTTCACATTTTGTTAAAGGTATTGTGTTAATGCAAGTGGTAAGTGTAAAAAAAAAAAAAACTGACAAATATGAAAACAGCAGGAAATCATTATCATTATTTATTAAATGTGGGGAGCTGCTGTATCTCACCTGGAGAACATTTTATCACAAATCCTAATCAGGCTACTGAAAGCTAAATAAAAATGTTGCTGCACTTCATTGTATATTCAGTTTGAGAGCCACTAAAATATTGAATGTACAATGTTACATAGAGGACACCATCTGAAAACAGGTTATGTACTAATTTACCGTATTTTTCAGCTTATAAGACGCACTCAGGATTTGGAGTAGGAAAATAAGAAAAAAAACACATACTAGGCAAGGTGCAGAACGCCCTAAATACAGGCGGTATGGCATCCCCCCTCCTATTCCCCATATAGACAATTTGGTATTCCCCTCCCATTCTCCATATAGGCAGTGCGGAATTCCCCCCCCCCCCATTCCCCCACACAGGCAGTGTGGCATTCCCCCCTCCCATTCCCCATATAAGCAGTGTGGCATCCCCCTCCCATTCCCCATAAAGGCAGTGTGACATTCCCCCCTCCCATTCCCCATATAGGCAGTGTGGCATTCCGCCTCCCATTCCCCATATAGGCAGTGTGGCATTCCCCCCTCCCATTCCCCATATAAGCAGTGTGGCATCCCCCTCCTATTCCCCATATAGGCAGTGTGGCATTCCCCCTCCCATTCCCCATATAGGCAGTATGGCATTCCCCCTCCCATTACCCATATAGGCAGTGTGGCACCCCCCCCATTCCCCATATAGGCAGTGTAGCATTCCCCCCTCCCATTCCCCATATAGGCTGTGTGGCATTCCCCTCTCCCATTCCCCATATAAGCAGTGTGGCATCCCCCTCCTATTCCCCATATAGGCAGTATGGCATTCCCCCTCCCATTCCCCATATAGGTAGTGTGGCATTCCCCCTCCCATTCCCCATATAGGCAGTGTGGCATTCCCCCTCCCATTCCCCATATAGGCAGTGTGGCATTCCCCCCTCGAATTCCCCATATAGGCAGTGTGGCATTCCCCCTCCCATTCCCCATATAGGCAGTGTGGCATTCCTCCTCCATTCCCCATATAGGCAGTGTGGCATTCCCCTCTCCCATTCCCCATATAGGCAGTGTGGCACCCCCCCCCCATTCCCCATATAGGCAGTGTGGCATTCCCCCTCCCATTCCCCATATAGGCAGTGTGGCATCCCCCAATACCATTCCTCATATAGGCAGTGTGGCATCCCCCCTCCCATTCCCCATATAGGCAGTGTGGCATTCCCCCTCCCATTCCCCATATAGGCAGTGTGACATTCCCCCCTCCCATCCCCCATATAGGCAGTGTGGCATTCCCCCTCCCATTCCCCATATAGACAGTGTGGTATCCCCCTTTCATTCCCCATATAGACAGTGTGGCATCCCCCTTCCATTCCCCATATAGGCAGTGTGGCATTCCCCCTCCCATTCCCCATATAGACAGTGTGGCATCCCTCCTTCCATTCCCCATATAGGCAGTGTGGCATTCCCCATATAGGCAGTGTGGCATTCCCCCCTCCCATTCCCCATATAGGCAGTGTGGCATTCCCCCCTCCCATTCCCCATATAGGCAGTGTGGCATTTCCCCTCCCATTCCCCATATAGGCAGTGTGACATTCCCCCCTCCCATTCCCCATATAGGTAGTGTGGCATTCCCCCTCCCATTCCCCATATAGGCAGTGTGGCATTCCCCCCTCCCATTCCCCATATAGGCAGTGTGGCATTCCCCCCTCCCATCCCCCATATAGGCAGTGTGGCATTCCCCTCTCCCATTCCCCATATAAGCAGTGTGGCATCCCCCTCCCATTCCCCATATAGGCAGAATGGCATTCCCCCTCCCATTCCCCATATAGGCAGTGTGGCATTCCCCCTCCCATTCCCCATATAGGCAGTGTGGCATCCCCCCTTACATTCCCCATATAGGCAGTGTGACATTCCCCCCTCCCATCCCCCATATAGGCAGTGTGGCATTCCCCCTCCCATTCCCCATATAGACAGTGTGGTATCCCCCTTCCATTCCCCATATAGACAGTGTGGTATCCCCCTCCCATTCCCCATATAGGCAGTGTGGCATTCCCCCTCCCATTCCCCATATAGGCAGTGTGGCATCCCCCCTTACCTTCCCCATATAGGCAGTGTGACATTCCCCCCTCCCATCCCCCATAAAGGCAGTGTGGCATTCCCCCTCCCATTCCCCATATAGACAGTGTGGCATCCCCCCTTACCTTCCCCATATAGACAGTGTGACATTCCCCCCTCCCATCCCCCATAAAGGCAGTGTGGTATCCCCCTTCCATTCCCCATATAGACAGTGTGGCATCCCCCTTCCATTCCCCATATAGGCAGTGTGGCATTCCCCATATAGGCAGTGTGGCATCCCCCCTTCCATTCCCCATATAGGCAGTGGGGCATTCCCCATATAGGCAGTGTGGAATTCCCCCTCCCATTCCCCACAGGCAGTGTGGCATTCCCCCCTCCCATTCCCCATATAGGCAGTGTGGCATTCCCCCCTCCCATTCCCCATATAGGCAGTGTGGCATTTCCCCTCCCATTCCCCATATAGGCAGTGTGACATTCCCCCCTCCCATTCCCCATATAGGTAGTGTGGCATCCCCCTCCCATTCCCCATATAAGCAGTGTGGCATCCCCCTCCTATTCCCCATATAGGCAGTATGGCATTCCCCCTCCCATTCCCCATATAAACAGTGTTAGACACTTACCTGCTTGCCGTTCCGGGTCCCGCGGCGCGCTGGTGAAGGGGCCCCAGCGGCCCTCTGCTCAGCCATCCCCAGGTCATCCATCCCCTCGGCGCCCCTGTGAGGGTCAGGGGCGGTCGGCGCTGCATGCGGCTGATGGCCGCGTCGCGGTCCGCGCTGCGCGGCCGCGCCAGCCAGCTGGGCTTCCGGGCAGCGTGACGCTGCCTCCTCCGGGCGGGGGCGCGTCTGACTCTCCTCGTGCTCGCGCGCGCGCGCGAGCACGTCTTTCTTATGCCTCCCGGCGGCGCTTCCTCCAGCGCGCGCGCCGGGGACGAGTGTTAAAATAACCTATCATCTGCTGGTTCCCAGGGTCGGGCCCAGGGACTGGTCGGCCTGTCTGGCCTGGGCCGTCCAGCTCCTGGGACCGAGCCCAGTTTACTTTGTATGCACCAATCATGTTGCTTCCCCTGTTGCACCCGTCCCTATTGGCCAGCATTCCCTATAAAGTCTTTCTGCTTCTACATCCCAGTGCCCGTTATAGCTTCTGGGTTCTGGATGTGCGTTGCTGTGTCTTTGGTGAACATTTGGATTTGGACTTCGACTATTCTCGCTTGCTGCTTGCCCTGACCTTCTGCCTTGCCTGACCACTCTTTTGCCTGACCCTCCTGTACCTTGCTCTGTGACCTCCTGGACTTGACCTCGGCTAGCCTCGACCACCCCTTCGTTATCTCCCTTGGATACCTCGCCTGTGACCTCCTGGTTTGACCTCGGCCTGAAATTCGGACTTCCGCACCCCGGCATCCTCATTCGGGATTCCCTGCCAAACATCATTCTGCACCTTAAGCTGTTATCCTTTGCGCCTTTTAAGTCCTGGGGCAACCGACTGGGAGAGGCATTACCCGTGTCTCCTACAAGCGGGGGCTTGTCTATAGGCGGAAGTGGCGGCGGAGATTGGGGGATACCAGCTTAAGACAGACGGGTGTTTGGTATAGTCCTGACATTATAACGGGCCCAAAGAATGGACCAAATCCTGGAGCAGGTGCAGGCCTTGACAGCGGCTGTGGAGCACCTGGCTCATCGGGTTGCGGCTCAGGAGAACCGTCCTACTCCTATTGTCCCCAGTTCTCAGGGGACTCCGGCCGCAATGTTTGTGGAACCCAAGATCCCACTTCCTGAAAAATTCTATGGCGACAGGGCAAAATTTGCCAATTTCCGGGACTCTTGTAAATTGTACTTTCAGCTCCGTCCTGTTTCCTCAGGGTCACAAGAGCAAAGGGTCGGCTTGATTATTTCCCTTCTGCATGGAGATCCTCAGTCCTGGGCCTTTAGCTTATCAGCTCAGGACCCAATCCGCCTATCTGTGGATAGTTTTTTCTCTGCAATGGAGGTCCTCTATGATGATCCCGACAAAGGGGCCTCCGCTGATGCCAAATTACGTACCCTTCGCCAGGGACGCCGTCCAGCCGAAGACTACTGTTCTGAATTTCGGCGTTGGGCGGTTGATTCTCGTTGGAATAATCCTGCCCTCTGCGGCCAATTCCGACTAGGTTTGGCTGACACTATTAAGGACTCCTTGGTGAATTACCCGGAACCTCAGACTCTGGACGAATTAATGCATCTGGCCATCCGCATTGATCGTCGACTTCGGGAGAGGCGCCTAGAAAAAGGATCGCATCTCGAGTCTGCTTCAAAGTCTGAGACTCTAGTCGTTCAACCTTCAGAAGAGCCCATGCAGTTAGGGGCCACGAGGCTCACTGAAGGCGAGAGGCGGCGACGTTTATCCGAGGGGCTTTGTCTGTATTGTGGAGGAACCGGCCACATGGTCAGACTTTGCCCAAAGAAACCGTCGGGAAACTGCAGAGCCTAGGGGGTTTCGAGGGGGCCCTCCTAGGCTGTAAGGTATCTCCTCAAGTATCGTCTCCAGTTCTCATTCCAGTCCAGTTTAAAGTTGATGTTAAATGTATGAATCTAAAGGCTCTTCTAGATTCTGGAGCAGCTGGGAATTTCCTAGACTCTGAACTAGCGCAGACTTTAGGAATTGTGGTACAGGCCTTGCCGACCCCTATTCGGATTTCAGCCATTGATGGCACTCCAGTGGCCGGGGGGTTAGTTCGGTTCCAAACCCCTCCTATGCAAATCAAAGTGGGAGCCAGTCATTCTGAGGTTATCAGGTTTTTGATATTGAGTATGCCTGGTACCCCTTTGATTTTGGGATTGCCATGGCTGCAGCAGCACAATCCCCAAATTGATTGGGTTTCGGGGCAAATCACCAAGTGGGGACACCAGTGTTTTCAGAACTGCCTAGAATTTCCACTCAGGGTTGCGCAACTAGCGCCGATTGGGGTTCCCACTCCATACTTGGAGTTTGCTGATGTCTTTTCAGAAAGGGCGGCAGACAAACTTCCTCCCCATAGACCTTGGGATTGTCCTATTGAACTGCTTCCCGGTACCATGCCTCCCAGAGGGAGAATATTTAATTTGACCCGAACAGAAACCCTCGCCATGCGGGAATATATTGCCGAGAACTTAGAAAAGGGGTTCATTCGGCCTTCATCTTCCCCAGCAGGGGCGGGGTTTTTTTTCGTGGAAAAAAAGGATGGGGGACTTCGCCCCTGTATTGATTACCGGGGCTTAAATAACATCACGGTAAAAAATAAGTATCCCCTACCGCTCATTGAGGGTCTCTTTACACAGGTGGTTGGGGCGCAGGTCTTCTCTAAACTCGATCTCCGGGGGGCCTATAACCTCATAAGAATTAGGCAGGGGGACAAGTGGAAGACGGCTTTCAATACCCTTGAAGGGCATTATGAGTATCTAGTAATGCCTTTCGGCCTGTGTAATGCCCCTGCGGTCTTTCAAAGTTTTGTTAACGAAATCTTTAGGGACTACCTTGGCCGTTTTATGGTCGTTTATTTAGACGACATTTTAATTTTTTCTTCGTCCATTCATGAACATCGTAAACACGTGTGTTTGGTCTTGCAGAAACTTAGGGAGAACTGTTTATATGCCAAGTTAAAGAAATGTCAATTTGAAGTATCTGAGGTTCCGTTTCTCGGTTACATTATCTCCAAATCTGGTCTGTCTATGGACCAATCTAAGGTGAAGGCCGTTTTAGAATGGGAGCAGCCCAGGGATTTGAAGGGCCTACAAAGGTTTTTGGGTTTTGCCAATTTTTATAGGAGGTTCATTAAGAATTTTTCTGCCCTGGTTACACCACTAACTAATTTAACCAAGAAAAGCGGGTACCCCTCGGTTTGGCCGATTCAAGCTGTCCAGGCCTTCGAGGATCTTAAGAGGGTATTTAGTGCTGCTCCCGTCCTAGTCCACCCTGATGAGCAACGACCTTTCCTTGTGGAGGTGGATGCTTCTGAAGTCGCTGTCGGGGCAGTCTTGTCACAGTATTACGGCTCACCTGCACGCCTCCATCCATGTGCCTTCTTTTCCAAGAAATTCTCAGCGGCCGAAAGAAATTACGATATCGGCAATAGAGAATTATTGGCCATCAAGTTAGCCTTCCAGGAATGGAGACACTGGCTGGAGGGGGCTCAGTATCCAGTTACGGTCTTTACGGACCATAAAAATCTAGAATACATCCAATCCGCCAAGAGATTAACTCCTAGACAGGCTCGCTGGTCCTTATTCTTTTCTCGGTTTAATTTTTCTATAACCTATAAGCCCGGGTCCAAAAATATAAAAGCGGATGCCCTGTCTCGGAGTTTCTCTCCTCCTAACTTACCTGAAAGGATGGTTTCTCCCATTTTACCTCGCTCCCTAGTGGTAGCTGCCATCCAACCCCAACTTCCTGATCTTACTCAGTTTCAGGCCCAAGCTCCTCCTGGGAAACCGGCTTCAGCCCTGTTTGTACCCTCTACTTACCGGTCTGACTTTTTGTCCCATTTTCATGATACCAAAACAGCAGGTCATCCAGGGGTTAAGAAAACCATAGCTTTATTATCACGCCAAGTTTGGTGGCCTTCTCTCAGGAAGGACGCTCAAAGATTTGTCTCCGCTTGCAAAGTCTGTGCCCGAAGTAAGTCCTTGAGGCATTCTCCTGAAGGCCCACTCCTTCCATTGTCCATTCCTGCCTCCCCGTGGACCCATCTGGCCATGGATTTTGTTACTGACCTTCCCCCTTCTCAGGGACATACTGTTATTTGGGTAATTGTGGACCGCTTTAGCAAGATGGCCCATTTCGTCCCTTTAAAGAAACTCCCCTCAGCTCAAACACTTGCTCAACTCTTCATTACTCATGTTTTTAGGATTCATGGTATTCCCATAGATATTGTATCGGATAGGGGGGTCCAGTTTGTCTCCCGGTTTTGGAGGGCTTTCTGTGCTAAGTTGGGTTTCACTGTCTCCCTTTCCTCGGCTTTCCACCCGCAGTCGAATGGACAAACCGAGAGAACGAATCAGTCCCTGGAACAATATTTGCGCTGTTTTACGGCTGATACTCAAACTGATTGGGCTTTCTTCTTACCATTTGCGGAATTTGCATTTAACAACGCTGCACATTCTTCCACGGGGGTTTCTCCTTTCCATTGTGTTTATGGCAAGGACCTGAAGTTTTCTGCCCTTCCGGACCAACCCTCTAGAGTTCCCTCCGTGGATGAATGGGTTTCCAAATGGCCAGGGGAATGGAATAAAATCCAACAGCATCTAGCTAAGGCTGCTCTTCAGCAGAAAAAATTTTCAGATCGCAAACGTTCCTCTAACTCTAGCTATAAGGTGGGAGACTGGGTTTGGCTTTCAACCAAGAATTTGGCGCTACGCCAGCCCTCCGCTAAGTTAGGACCTAAATTTATTGGTCCCTTCCCCATAGTAAAGAGAATTAATCAGGTCACGTTTCAGTTGGCCCTCCCTTCGTCCATGAAGATTTGCAGGTCTTTTCACGTTTCTCTTCTTAAATCTGCTAGAAACCATGAACCCGATAAGCTCCCCGGTCCTGAATTAGTCGATGGGCATCTGGAATTCGAAGTCGCCCGAATTCTTGACTCCCGTCTGAAAAAATATCTGCCCCTATTACTGGCAGACACCTAAGAGCGACTCCCACTGAGTCCTCTACCTGGGATTACCTTATTTGTCTGTAGACCAGAGTTACCTTCACACTTCGGAATTCCGGAGCCCACACCAAGCGCAAGAAAGACACATAACAGCTATTCTCGGTGTGAACTGTTTATTTTAGCGTGGGTTACAGCATAAAAAGCAAAATCAAGACATAGGCGGGGAAAAGGCAATAGACTATCCCAATCAGTTCTTGATTGGTTCAATTATGTCAATATATTGATGTCCGGGGTGTGTATGGGGTGTGTATAAGGTGTGGCCATACATTGGTTCATGGCACGTCATTACACGTGAGGGAATATTCCAAGAACCAACCTAACCAAGGACTTCTCAGGAAACAGTTGTTTGGGTTCTCTACCAAGGTTTTCACAGGAAAGAATTGTTATGTTCTCATGTTCTTGTGGTCAACACATTCCTAGCACCCAGACAACGGACACTGCACTGTTCTCACAGTTTGAACCTTAAAGCGACAGTTTTCTAAATGTAAGCCTTGTAGCAGCCATTTTGTTACCAAGCCTTGCAGCAGCCATTTTGTTACCTCAGCACCCTTTCAGCCCCCTCTTTCGAGTCAAGACTTACTTAAGTCGCTGACTCGCTTTCTCATACTCCTCTTGGTTATGGGCTAAGTAAGCAGCATAAGTACTTTGAGCCTTACTAGCACGCATAGCGATTACACACATTATAATCTTAAAAGCTACTACTGCGATTATGATAAGCATGATGATGACCACCAACTGAGTTAAAAATCCCTTCCAGCCGGAGAAGAAATCTTTAAACCAGTTTCCCCAGTCCTGTTCTGAACCGGCATTCATTTTCATTTCCACTGACAGGGTTCCCTGTAGCTCCCATTGCAGTGCGGGGGAAATTACAAAAGACATAATCAATTTTACTGGTGCGCACTGTCCTTGCCAACTGAATTACAGTCTCGGATATAACACACTACCGCCACACAGCCACCAAATATCTCCCAGTGCAACCTTATATGGGCCAAGCTTATCCTCTGTCACGCTTGCTATCCCTGAGCACCATCCCTTGGGCATCCTACCTACACTTATGGTGCCCTCCTTTCTCTCATAACAGGTATAATTCTCCTTATAGGCATGTATACCCGACCCCACGGCGGCAGGGTGATCCAGCCGGGGAAAATGTTGAGACCACACTCGACATTCATTATTGCTTAAAGACTCATTCTTGTAAATTTTCAACAAGCACTCCTGGTCCTCCTGGGGTAAAGGTAAGGGGACTGTACCAAGATGTGGGCTAGTTCCCGCACACACATAACAGTCAGACCTATTGTGTTGGCGTGCTGTATAGTGGGCCCATTGTACCCAAATGTTTCGGGAAGGATTAAACCCCGTCTCTGTTTCTAGAGTGTTTTCAGGGGTAATATCAGTCTCCACAGCTATCCTTTTCTCTGTTTCCTCTGCAGAAGGCAGGGGTGTGGGGACAACTGGCTTGTCCTTAATGTAAGTAATGTAAGTAGGAAACTCTGTAAGCATTTATGACAGTTTTTTATTACACCCTCCTGTGGGGTAGATTCCCAGCCAGTATTTACCCGCATCCCCAGTCTCCATTGCCTTTAGGGAATTCAGGATTTGTGTTCCAGCCCACCGCCCCCCAATAGTCAAAATTCTGTCCTCAATAATCATCAGTTACACATATATAATATGTTGTGCTGGGGCTTCCATATTCGAGCATCTGTCGACTCCCTTTACACTCGAACAACGTACACAGATCAAAGGTATAAGTTACAACCTTTGCTGACGTGTTGTACCAGAATACAGGGACCCCATCCTCACAGGTCAATTGGGTCTCTAGTGTAGGCCTAATACCTCTTCGGTATCTCCCCGGGGTCGGGATGTTCACCTCTGAGAATATATAGGGCAGTATACAGAATTTCTCCTTACCCCTCCCTTCGGGGAGCAACTATTAACGGGACATTTTGCACGTAGGCATAAACAATACAATACAGTAAGTTCCTAAACAAGAGAAGGAATTAGAGGCAGCCTTAATGCTGTCTCCTGAAGCATACAGACTGACATTAGATAGGGCACATCTCGTTAGCTAGGTTATAATAATAATAATGAAATGTCCAGTTTCTGCTAAATGATTGCATGGATATGTAAGTGTCTTAAAGTGAAACTTTCACCTTTATTCTAAGCCTGAGCAAACTGATTCAAGCAAGCCTTAGTCTTGGTATATGGCTGGATATTAGTATATATCTGGATAAATATCACATCCCACATTCACCTATTAATTTGCATACACCCCCTTTTTCTGCTAAGAGCATGTCTAAGGCCATTCTATTCTGGAATACCATGGTGGACGTGGGACTCAATTGCTCTGCCATCCCCTTAAGGCCATCTCGCGTTGCATTAACAAAACGCTGCTGGTTGTAGTAGAGGTAGTTTATCCAATCAGCATTTTTATTGGCAGTGATAAGGGGAATAATAGACTCAAATCCTGTCTTAACAGGATCCTGGGCCTTAAACTCATCTTGGGACTTGGGACTCTTATGGCATCCAGGTACACGTGGGGGTCGAAATTTCCCCCTAGGCCTCTTTCGTCTACCCTTGGTCAGCAAGGGGAAATGTACCTGCTCTGTCACGGTATTGGAGGGGGTGATAAGGAAAGGCATTATAATTTTCACCAAGGTACATTGGCCTCTCCATGATTGTCGAAGTTTATGTCTTATTTTCCCATCTCCACATAGCCTGAACACATCTCCCACACCATGTGACTGATTAAACAAATAAAATAAGTCAGGGATGGTGGAACTACCATTATTGGCACAAAAATCTGGACTGAAAATGCTTACATTCACAGTGCCACTAGGCAGGGAATAACAGGTGTAGTTCCCGGGGTAAACTTCTATTCCAGGTCCCGGGGAAACAGTCTGGGTTAGTATAGGATATTTTCTCTTCCAGATATCACACTCCCCCTCTTAGGTCCTATTGCTGTATATGTGTAAGGAAACACTCCTACTCCTCCAGGGGCAGGGTCAAAGGTACAGGGCCTAGATGAGGACGGGCGGCTGCACAAACATAGTGTTCTGGCTCTGTGCCGTATAATGAGCCAATTTAACCCATAAATTGGTGTTACTGTCAAACCCTGTCTCAGAGGCAAAAGTATCCTCAGGGGAAGGGTTGGTCATCATGACCTGGACCTCTTGCAGTGACAATTTTCTTATCCAAGGGGTCATTTGGGGGAAGTGTTGGGGCTCGGGGCTTACTCCTAAAACTGGACATATCCCGGGAGTAAAACCTTCTTCCCCAATCTGAGCAGCCACTACAGGAACAAAAAACCAATAGGTCCCATTGTCTGAGGGGGAAGGATTTCCTATAGTGAGGGGAAAAGTTGAGCAGGGATCTCTCCCTTTGGCCTGAAAGCGGCAGATATGTGGGGTGGGAATCCCATCCCTATTTATCCCTATCATACACATAAACATTTTAAACAGCAAATATAAAAGTTGAATTATTAAAAGTATTGACTAGTATTGATATTGACTAATTTCAAAATAACACTTTCCCTCGTGATCCACGACCATTTACAGGGATTAGGATTAGGACAGCCATATAGCAGTGGGAACCAGGGGTAACACACTTTCCCTACAACAAATGTAGATGTTATTACACAAGCTCATATCTTGTGTTATGCTCTTATTTCTAAATTTCCTTTATATTCTCCTTCATGAAGAACATTATAAGAAATGCAGAAATTGTAAGAAATTCAGTTAGGCAGATTACAGATTACAGATTAATCAAAATGAAATTCCAGCCAGTTGCATTGTACTGGGCATTGCTCTCAGCTGGCTTAGAAATATTAAACTAAGAATGGGATTTTTACTTCCCTATTAGATTTCCCAAACTTAAAACCAGCAGTCTGGGTTGTGGGTCTTATATCTGAAACCCAATCATTTCTCATTTGGTTTTTATAAATTAAAGGTCTGAATGAGATTTAAAGGCATAGCTATCAACGTTGGATTCATTGTTTGGACACTTTTGGACATGCAGGGGCTCTTAAGCGGCCTATTCCTATTTTGCTTTGTGCCACATCACTATATGTCAACCTTGGACCTACTGGGATATTTGGGTCATAGCACGTTGAGCAGTTCTCCTTTGTAAAACATAACAACACTTGTCTACAAACACTATAACAAATTTTAGCGCGGTAATCTTTCCCAAATTTTTTTTGATAGATATCAAATGACCTGTAATATTTCAGGGTGTAATTTACTACATATCCAAACACTGGACTTTCAGGCGTAGGCATCTATGAACTTTAGAAGTAGCATATTAGGAGGTCACCTTCACTTGTCCCTCTTTTACCTAATTTCTCTAATTTTACTTTTCCCACATATACCTTGAGTGGGGCCTAACACCTGTGGGTCATAAATGCATAAAGTAAGCACATATATTGTCACAAAAAGAATAAAAGCAAGTATCAAAAGTTTAGCCATTTCAGCCCCAGAGTCCAGCAAATAAGGCCTGGTTAAGGGCTTCGTCTGTTCTTCCATCTTCGGGGACCCTAGATCCCCCGCATTAGTCATCATCTTCGGCACCCACGACTGGCAATCCTCCACTAGGACTGGTTCTAGTCACTGCGATCACCGTGGCAGCCTTGCTTCTTTCTGCGATTCAGCTACTGGATCACAACCGTCACCTACTTCAAAAGGATGGATGGATGGATGAGGGACTTCTGTGAAGAAAAAGAGAGATACGAGACAGAGAGGTGCAAGCCATATTTCTTTCAACATTTTCCAAAGTTTTAATCAGCTTCCTCACATATTCTTCCTATATCAGGTCTAGGTCCCCTCTTTCTAACATAAAGGGGCACCCTAGCCCAGGGGGTGGGGAATGGTCTTCCCATTAAAACCTTGAATGATGACTACCCAGTGACCTTAGGGGGGTCATTCTAATTCCTACCAATCCTCTCTGGTCCTATTTATTTATTTATATTTTCACAACTATTCCAGGGCTCTGAGGGAGTTAAGGGATGTGAAACTACCACTCTATCCTTTGGGTTTTCACTAAATCCTGACAGGCCTTCACAGTGAGGGACAGCCTATTTGGATTTACCCATTTACCCATTAAGGGGCATCCCCATTTAGGAATATTCTCTTGTGTGAGAATTCTTACCACAGTCCTGGCATCTTCCCTCGTCGTCACAAAAAGTTCAACTCACCTTGGGAACATATCCACTATCACAAAAATTACTCCTGTATTTTCCCTAAACTAAGCATGTGAGAAAAAGCAAATCCGCAGATTTGTGAACAAGGTTGTTGGAATGTCAGGTGCTCATTTCTTGCTTTCTGTGGGTTAAAAAAAAAAGGTGCAGCACTAGCAGCTGCGCGGTTTCCCTAGTTTTTCCCTTATCACAAAAAAATCCATGGACATTTGTGCACTCCTGCCTTTCCTCAATCCTCCCTGTCTTTTTACTAGCATATGTTTGTAAGTCAGTCATAGTCTGGTCAGGGAGGGGTATGTCTGGTGTTAGCATGGGCGTTTGCATGTTTGCTGTTTGCGTGTATGTTCTTAAGAAGGAAAAACAAATTGAGGGTAGTAAAGTAAGTTTGTATCATGTCACAAAAAGTAAAGGTTTCTGCCATTCCTACTAACACTACACACAAGGCCAGGGCTATGAGACACACAGGCATTGCCCTGTACCTGCCCAGGGACCACCTTTGAGGAAAAAAAACAACAGGGCACCTCCATGTTCTTATACTGGGCCCATGCACACGGTTTTACAAATCCTGGCAACTAAATGACATCTTGCCATAATCGGGAAACCCTAACCCTGGGGCTCTTACCATATCTCAAATACACAAAACATTGCACATTACACATTTCATTTAACCATTTTAGGGTGTCAGGTTTATCAACATACATTTTCAGCTCTCCATATGCTGTCATAACATGAACAATCTAGAATCCATTGGTGGCAGCAGCCAATCATACCAAGGAAGGTTAGCATGTCCTTCCTGGTAAGTGGGCAGGGCAGACCCACGACAGCAGCTATTCTCTTATAGCTCATTTCTCTTTGTCCCTGGGAAAGCACAAAACCCAGGTATTCAAGCTTTTTCTGACACCATTACAACTTTTCTTTAGACACTTTATAATCACTTACAAAAAGACAATTCAAATGATCCCTCTTGTTCCCCAGGGTGGCCTCCCAATCAAAACTGCAGAGGAGAAAACTGTCTGCAGTAGGACAGAACCATGGCTGGGTGTCCAGACTTTAAGAGGAGGAATATTGTATCATTACACAAAAAACTACTATTTACCAATACACATAAGCCTAGGGCAAATGTGACCTAAAAGCAAAGATGGGCTGTGTCTCCTTGTCCACTGGGACGCTGAAAAAAACTATTTCTTAAATCAATGTTGCTATTCCAGCCCGTGTCATGAGGTGAGAAGAGATGGCAGACAGGCACTGAAAGGATAGTTCCTGAGACAAATCTCATGGTTTCAATGTGGCTGTTTTATTAAAAAAATATTCTGGTAATAAAATCACACATCCAGGGCTTATCTGGTTTAAGTCTACATGCAACCTTTTAAGTTTCATTGTGAAAATATGTATGATTCCCTGTTTAGCATGAAGTTGGTCAGAAATTAGTAAGGGCGGTGTATTTATCTCCATTGCTTGTGCTGAAATCTGCTACTCTCTAGTGCGTATTATCGCTGTCTTTCCCACACAAACACACATTCCGTTCCTGCCAGCCTGCGTGCTATTTAACCCATACACTGTCACACAGCATGGGATGTCTCTAAAATAATTTCATATTAGCCCAATCTTATGTGGATCCTAACAAAGCATCTTATGATTCTATCACATTGTATCCTGACCTGACTTCAGCAGTTAGGCTTTTATATTAACTTTCTCCAACTACTTTTACTCCTAGTATTTGCAGCGGGACCCCAATAGAAAACCCAGCTGTCATCTTTAACTAGTTCATTTTTCTCTTTGTGTTCCTCTTTATCTAGCGGAGAAACATCAGCAGACAGCTTCTGTCTATCGCTGCTCATTTGTTTCCTAACTTCTGTGATTATTAAGACTTTCATCTCTTCCAGAGTAGAGGAGGAATAGAGGCTGTTTTTCTTAGGTGGCACGTAAGGTGAGGGGCAGTTACTTTTAGCCCTAAACTCTTGTTTACATTTTATTTTAAATGTGTTCCTAGTTTGTGTTCCAGGGCATGAAACCCAGGGGACTCTTTGTCTCCTGAATTGGATGTCCTCTACATCTAGTTTATAACTAGTTTTAAACCAATAGGAAGCATGTTTTAACCCATTTCCACCTCCCTTCTTTATATAATCTTTATCCCAGTTTGGGTCTCCTTGATAATACGGGAACCTTTCCAGTCCACCTCGCCAAATTATCAACAAAAGGCAGCGTGTAACATGCTCCTCCAGTTAACCTCTCTACATAGTGGATACAATTCTCTCCCACATGGGGCACTTTAGACTCAGACTGACCCATTATCAGTTAACAAATGACAAATAAACAAATGACAATATCCGTGGTTTAAAGCGTGCTCACCTTCACACTTATCAATCCACACAAACAAATAATCTTAACACACTATGTTTCAGAGAGAAAGAGAGAGAAAGGTTTCAGTGGTCAGGTAAACTCACAGTTAACAGACAAATCTGTTCCCAAACACAAATAATCAACAATTTATATAGCGCGCTTCAAATAACCAAGCGGCGATTCCCTACGAACCCCGCAACACCTCGCCAAGACTGCGAGAGGCACAAGGGCACAAGTCCTTTAACCTTCCCTCGGGGTTAAGCGTATAAATCACTTACCCCCTTCAAGGAGACTTGCCCGCATTCTCCACCACTGAAAAAATATCTGCCCCTATTACTGGCAGACACCTAAGAGCGACTCCCACTGAGTCCTCTACCTGGGATTACCTTATTTGTCTGTAGACCAGAGTTACCTTCACACTTCGGAATTCCGGAGCCCACACCAAGCGCAAGAAAGACACATAACAGCTATTCTCGGTGTGAACTGTTTATTTTAGCGTGGGTTACAGCATAAAAAGCAAAATCAAGACATAGGCGGGGAAAAGGCAATAGACTATCCCAATCAGTTCTTGATTGGTTCAATTATGTCAATATATTGATGTCCGGGGTGTGTATGGGGTGTGTATAAGGTGTGGCCATACATTGGTTCATGGCACGTCATTACACGTGAGGGAATATTCCAAGAACCAACCTAACCAAGGACTTCTCAGGAAACAGTTGTTTGGGTTCTCTACCAAGGTTTTCACAGGAAAGAATTGTTATGTTCTCATGTTCTTGTGGTCAACACATTCCTAGCACCCAGACAACGGACACTGCACTGTTCTCACAGTTTGAACCTTAAAGCGACAGTTTTCTAAATGTAAGCCTTGTAGCAGCCATTTTGTTACCAAGCCTTGCAGCAGCCATTTTGTTACCTCAGCACCCTTTCAGGGTTTTTAGGAATTCTCTTCAGTACTTAATTGACTGGAAGGGGTATGGAAGGGGTATGGTCCGGAAGAACGGTCTTGGGTCCCAGCCAGAGAGGTTCATGCGCAGAATCTGGTGAAGAGATTTCATAAGGAGAATCCATTGAAACCCAGCTTGGAGGGTCCAGTGGCCCCTCCTCAGGGGGGGGGTAATGTTAGACACTTACCTGCTTGCCGTTCCGGGTCCCGCGGCGCGCTGGTGAAGGGGCCCCAGCGGCCCTCTGCTCAGCCATCCCCAGGTCATCCATCCCCTCGGCGCCCCTGTGAGGGTCAGGGGCGGTCGGCGCTGCATGCGGCTGATGGCCGCGTCGCGGTCCGCGCTGCGCGGCCGCGCCAGCCAGCTGGGCTTCCGGGCAGCGTGACGCTGCCTCCTCCGGGCGGGGGCGCGTCTGGCTCTCCTCTTTCTTATGCCTCCCGGCGGCGCTTCCTCCAGCGCGCGCGCCGGGGGCGAGTGTTAAAATAACCTATCATCTGCTGGTTCCCAGGGTCGGGCCCAGGGACTGGTCGGCCTGTCTGGCCTGGGCCGTCCAGCTCCTGGGACCGAGCCCAGTTTACTTTGTATGCACCAATCATGTTGCTTCCCCTGTTGCACCCGTCCCTATTGGCCAGCATTCCCTATAAAGTCTTTCTGCTTCTACATCCCAGTGCCCGTTATAGCTTCTGGGTTCTGGATGTGCGTTGCTGTGTCTTTGGTGAACATTTGGATTTGGACTTCGACTATTCTCGCTTGCTGCCTGCCCTGACCTTCTGCCTTGCCTGACCACTCTTTTGCCTGACCCTCCTGTACCTTGCTCTGTGACCTCCTGGACTTGACCTCGGCTAGCCTCGACCACCCCTTCGTTATCTCCCTTGGATACCTCGCCTGTGACCTCCTGGTTTGACCTCGGCCTGAAATTCGGACTTCCGCACCCCGGCATCCTCATTCGGGATTCCCTGCCAAACATCATTCTGCACCTTAAGCTGTTATCCTTTGCGCCTTTTAAGTCCTGGGGGCAACCGACTGGGAGAGGCATTACCCGTGTCTCCTACAAGCGGGGGCTTGTCTATAGGCGGAAGTGGCGGCGGAGATTGGGGGATACCAGCTTAAGACAGACGGGTGTTTGGTATAGTCCTGACAGACAGTGTGGTATCCCCCTTCCATTCCCCATATAGGCAGTGTGGCATTCCCCTCCCATTCCCCATATAGGCAGTGTGGCATTCCCCCTCCCATTCCCCATATAGGCAGTGTGGCATTCCCCCTCCCATTCCCCATATAGACAGTGTGGTATCCCCCTCCCATTCCCCATATAGGCAGTGTGGCATTCCCCTCCCATTCCCCATATAGGCAGTGTGGCATTCCCCCTCCCATTCCCCATATAGGCAGTGTGGCATCCCCCCTTACATTCCCCATATAGGCAGTGTGACATTCCCCCCTCCCATTCCCCATATAGACAGTGTGGTATCCCCCTTCCATTCCCCATGTAGACAGTGTGGCATCCCCCTTCCATTCCCCATATAGGCAGTGTGGCATCCCCCCTTCCATTCCCCATATAGGCAGTGGGGAATTCCCCCTCCCATTCCCCATATAGGCAGTGTGGCATTCCCCCTTCCATTCCCCATATAGGCAGTGGGGAATTCCCCCTCCCATTCCCCATATAGGCAGTGTGGCATTCCCTCCTCCCATTCCCCATATAGGCAGTGTGGCATTCCCCCCTCCCATTCCCCATATAGGCAGTGTGGCATTCCCCCCTCCCATTCCCCATATAGACAGTGTGGCATTCCCCCCTCCCATTCCCCATATAGGCAGTGTGGCATTTCCCCTCCCATTCTCCATATAGGCAGTGTGGCATTTCCCCTCCCATTCCCCATATAGGCAGTGTGGCATTTCCCCTCCCATTCCCCATATAGGCAGTGTGGCATCCCCCCTTCCATTCCCCATATAGGCAGTGGGGAATTCCCCCTCCCATTCCCCATATAGGCAGTGTGGCATTCCCCCTTCCATTCCCCATATAGGCAGTGTGGCATCCCCCCTTCCATTCCACATAGGCAGTGTGGCATTCCCCTCTCCCATTCCCCATATAGGCAGTGTGGCATCCCCCCTTCCATTCCACATAGGCAGTGTGGCATTTCCCCTCCCATTCCCCATATAGGCAGTGTGGCATTTCCCCTCCCATTCCCCATATAGGCAGTGTGGCATCCCCCTCCCATTCCCCATATAGGTAGTGTGGCATTACCCCCTCCCATTCCACATAGGCAGTGTAGCATTCCCCCCTCCCATTCCCCATATAGGCAGTATGGCATTCCCCCTCCCATTCCCCATATAGGCAGTGTGGCATTCCCCCCTCCCATTCTCCATATAGGCAGTGTGGCATTCCCTCCCTCCCATTCCCCATATAGGCAGTGGGGCATTCCCCCCTCCCATTCTCCATATAGGCATTATGGCATTACCCCTCCTATTCCCCATATAGGCAGTGTGGCATTCCCCCCTCCCATTACCTATATAGGCAGTGTGGCATTCCCCCCTCCCATTACCCATATAGGCAGTGTGGCATTCCCCCCTCCCATTCCCCATATAGGCAGTGTGGCATTCCCCCTCCCATTCCCCATATAGGCAGTGTGGCATTCCCCCTCCCATTCCCCATATAGGCAGTGTGGCATTCCTCCTCCCATTCCCCATATAGGCAGTGTGGCATTCCCCCTCCCATTCCCCATATAGGCAGTGTGGCATTCCCCCTCCCATTCCCCATAGACAGTGTGGCATTCTCCCTCCCATTCCCCATATAGGCAGTATGGCATTCCCCCTCCCATTCCCCATATAGGCAGTGTAGCATTCCCCCTCCCATTCCCCATATAGGCAGTGGGGCATTCCCCCTCCCATTCCCCATATAGGCAGTGGGGCATTCCCCCCTCCCATTCTCCATATAGGCATTATGGCATTATACAATCTTTAAAAAGCCACAGGGAGACCATGTGTGCATCTATGTAATGCACTGCCCTGCAATATTGTGGGCGCCCTAAAACCAAAATAACACCCTGACGAAGCCCCAGTAGGCGGGGCGAAACGCCGTTGGTGGACGGAAGGCCCGACCACGCCCCCTCCTCCTCTCTCCTCGCTGCACACGCTGGCCAGCTGATACCACACGTTGGAAGAAAAACGCGCGGTTCAGCGCAATTCCAAGCAAGAGGCTGCCGCCCAAGAGAGGTAACACAGTAGAGCTGCGGGTACAGGGTCGGAGGCCAGACGCAACGGCGCGGCCGGGCCCAGCGCGGCTCCTGTGGAGTTTATGTGTTCCACGCATGTGGCGTTTGTGACTGTGCAAGTCTCAGCTGATTGTGCTAAGTAGTAACGATGTATGAAGGCGCCATTTAAAGGTACTGCGCCATTACAACTAAGTAAGTGCCTGTAGGAATTTTAGATCCACCGGGCAAGAGTGCAATTTTTTGGATCCTAATACGCTATTGGACATATACAGGCACTAAGCACTTTAGGACTATACAGTTGAACTGCGCTGCTATCAAGTCACGTTTGTGTCAAGCATCTCATTGTTTACAGCACACAGCACTTTGAACACTAAATGCGGTTTAGGTCCGCCTTAGGAGAATATTCTTGGTTTGCAGTCGCCCTTTACAATACTCATTAGTGGCTGGCCAGCCTTAACCCTAGGGATGTGTGGTGGTATGTGTGAGTAGGAGGAGGTGTGGCAAATATGTATGTGTGGGGGGCCCCCGCATTCATTTGAGCTATGCTAGCTTTTTAATATTGAGGGATGGGGTTCTTTGATTAATTCATGTGTCTTATTCAATAAATGAATTCACTTTTGTGTTGCAGCAAGCAGCCTGAGTGTGCTTTTTTGTAAATGCCAGCCCTGAGTGAACCACTGGCATTATGGCATTACCCCTCCTATTCCCCATATAGGCAGTGTGGCATTCCCCCCTCCCATTACCCATATAGGCAGTGTGGCATTCCCCCCTCCCATTACCCATATAGGCAGTGTGGCATTCCCCCCTCCCATTACCCATATAGGCAGTGTGGCATTCCCCCCTCCCATTCCCCATATAGGCAGTGTGGCATTCCCCCACCCATTCCCCATATAGGCAGTGTGGCATTCCCCCTCCCATTCCCCATATAGGCAGTGTGGCATTCCCCCTCCCATTCCCCATAGACAGTGTGGCATTCTCACTGCTCCTATTCCCCAGGTAGAAAAAAAAAATAAGCAAAAAGTATTCTTACATGTCCCAGTGCTCCCACACTGCTGGCTGGCTGCCACAGCCATCCGGGAGGCCAGACAATCGAGGAACAATGGGTGGGCAGAGAGAGGGCAGGGTAACTGAACCCTACCTGCTCTCCCTGACACTGCTTCTCCTTCTGGGGAGTGGGCACACACAAATACCAGACTCTGTGTAGCGGGTGGGGCGTGGTTTGCGCCGAACGAACATTCAAAGAATGCTGGCGCTAGCCATGCTCACCCACTACATGGAGCTTGGTATTGGCATGTGGCAGTGGCAGGAGAAGACGGGGACAGTGGGAGGGCTCGGTTATCCTGCCTGCTTGCCGCTCTGGCTCAGAGTGGCTGTGGCAGATGGCCAGCAGCATGTGAGCACCCGGGACATGTGAGTATACTTTTTTTTGGTTTTTATATTCTTCCCATAAGGCACACACACACACACACACACACACACACACACGGGGCAATTTTCTTTTAGGGTAGAAACACAAAATCATCTAAATTCTGTTTTGAATTTAACTTTAACCTGATTGTGAAGAGAAATGCTCACATTTATTATATCATAAACTATATACTATCAAATAAATAAATGTCAGTTTAGCTGAAAAATCAAAGCGTCTTACTGTTGGGCCCTGCAGAAGGGGGACACCTGATTGCTGGATGCCCCATTGCACATACCATCAAAGCCTGGAACCCTGGCCCTGATACTGACCTACAGAGGTGACAGCACAGTGCTATAAATCATTAATCACTGAGAGTTTTAATAACTGTGTTGCATTATCTCTAACTCCTGATTGTAACAAGCTAGATGAGTCATCCTGAAAAGCTTGCCAGCTTCCTGGCGAGTGTTACATTGTGTTACATTATTATAGCTAGGCTGCAGCTGATGTACAATTGTTTCAAATTGTAAAGCAGTCATGAGCCTGCTATTGAAATGTAAATAACTAGGAGCTGGCCTACAGCTTTCTGTGATGTTTGCATTGCGCCTGTCATGGTTTCAGTTTCCAACACCTGCTGGTTAATCACCTTCTCTGTGTGCTCTGGCTGTCAGTATGGCAGCGCATCCCCGGCATACCTTTAGACGTGCTGTCTCCTTTTATGGCCATGTTTTGCAGGTCAGGTATTGATGGGGTTAAGGTGGTGGGCTGACTCTGGCCTCCTGTCCTGATTGACCGATGGCCACATAAAACCAGGCCTCTCCCAGCATGCATTGCTCATTATAGTTATGCTGGGTGTTATTGTACTATTGTTAGCTGGATTCTGATTACCTGTTGGCGGCTTTGTCTGACCCTCCTTTGATCGCTGCCTGGATTGACGCCTGCCTGCTTGACCTCGAGCTTGTCTACTCATCTGTACAATGAAACCTCCTGGCTTGACCCTTGACCGTTCTCCTGTTTATCCCCTTGGAACCCTGAATTGAAAGGACTGTCATTCCTGTGTATGATCTCAGCCAGCCCGACTTCCGCCCAGCCTGGTCCCTGGTTCATCTGCCTTCACCCTGTAAGTCTTCATCCTTTGGGCTATCTAAGTCCTGGGGGCAACCGTGTCTGGTGAGGCGTATCCATCATCCCAGCAAACAGGGGCTTGTCTATAGGCAGAAGCAGCCGCAGAGATTGGGGGTTGTGGACTCACCTGAAGGTGGGTGTCCCACGGGGCCTGAGAGCCACAGTCATGGAAAGAACACTGTTACTGAATCACCAGCTAAGAAAACAATGAAAGTCAATGGTACTTTTTTACTCCTAAGAAAAGTAGAGAACTGTTTAGTCCTTTCTACACTGTAGTAAAAGCTGCCATTGACTTTCATTGTCTTTTTATCTAATGATTCAGTAACAGTGACATTCTCAGGCTTTTTTCTCATAAATTGAATTTTTTACTACCATGAGAATTTTTTTCTACCTTTATTGAATCAAGGCCTTTGAATGAGCAAATGAATCATTAATTGATGATCTGCAAGTTACACCCCAAAGGTGGACAAATGAGAACGAGGGACAGGGGGACATGGGGGTCCCTGATTTGGAGGAACGTAAAAGATGGACAGTCCCTCCAAATCAGGGACAGTTGGGAGGTATGCTGTCATTAAAACTGTTCTTCAAAAACAATGTGACTATACACTGAACGATTCCCAGTGACTGACTAGGGCCAAAAATCAGCCCAGGATTTTACCAGTGCCCGGCCTGCCCATGACCAGCCAGTGACATCTCTGCTGCTTCCTGGTCAGTCACCCAGTGTTCTCCAAGACTGAGGTTCTATCATTAGGGGGAGGGCATGGGCTGGGGGTTGCTTGGCTCCAAGACTGAGGCTATATCATTAGGGTGAGGACATGGGCTGGGGGTTGCTTGGCTCCAAGACTGAGGCTATATCATTAGGGGAAGGACATTGGATGAGGGTTGCTTGGCTCCATGACTGAGGCTATATCATTAGGGGGAGGACATGGGCTGGGGGTTGCTTGGCTCCAAGACTGAGGCTATATCATTAGGGTGAGGACATGGGCTGGGGGTTGCTTGGCTCCAAGACTGAGGCTATATCATTAGGGGAAGGACATTGGATGAGGGTTGCTTGGCTCCATGACTGAGGCTATATCATTAGGGTGAGGACATGGGCTGGGGGTTGCTTGGCTCCAAGACTGAGGCTATATCATTAGGGGGAGGACATGGCCTGGGGTTGCTTGGCTCCAAGGCTGAGGCTATATCATTAGGAGGAGGACATGGCCTGGGGTTGCTTGGGTGAGGGGATAGAAGGGGCTTGCGGGCTGGGATTTCACGGGAGTGTTAGTAAAGGTCGCAGCCCAGACTGCCCCAAAGCAGTACGGCCCACTGGGTCTCCCTATGGCCAGTCAGCCAGTGTTCTCCAAGACTGAGGCTATATCATTAGGGGGAGGACATGGCCTGGGGTTGCTTTGCTCCAAGACTGAGGCTATATCATTAGGGTGAGGACATGGGCTGGGGTTGCTTGGCTCCAAGACTGAGGCTATATCATTAGGGGGAGGACATGGGCTGGGGGTTGCTTGGCTCCAAGACTGGGGCTATATCATTAGGGTGAGGACATGGGCTGGGGGTTGCTTGGCTCCAAGACTGAGGCTATATCATTAGGGTGAGGACATGGGCTGGGGTTGCTTGGCTCCAAGACTGAGGCTATATCATTAGGGGGAGGACATGGGCTGGGGTTGCTTGGGTGAGGGGATAGAAGGGGATGGCGGGCTGGGATTTCATGGGAGTGTTTGTAAAGGTCGCAGCCCAGATTGCCCCCAAGCAGTGCGGCCCACTGGGTCTCCCTATGGCCAGTCAGCCAGTGTGCTCCAAGGCTGAGGCTATATCGTTAGGGGCAGGACATGGGCTGGGGGTTGCTTGGGTGAGGGGATAGAGTGGTGAAGGGGATGGGGTGGCTTTTATTGGATGGGTGTGTAAGTAAAGGTAGCAGCCTAGACTACCCCTCAAAGCTGTGCGGCCCACTGGGTCTACCTATGGCCATTCCGCCCCTGACAATACACTAATGCATGCAGGGAAATATGGGACAAATAACCGTAATACTAGCAAAGACCCCACGTGCTGCAAAGAAATAAAGCCCCATATATACCAATGCCTGCACTACAATCATTACACAATGTATATAAAAGAATTGATCACAACTATCCACAGACACATAAAAAATGTACCACCCACCCCCCCCCCCCCCCAACATAATCACACATCTAAATATAAAGTGCTAAGTGCAATATGATAAAATAACAATGTATTGCACAGTGCGATAAGCAATAATATTAAACAAGTTATAAGTACCATATTTTCTCTCCATAAAGTTTACCCTTTCACTCATGGGGGAAGTATATGCCCACAATTCTTTTCCAAAGTGTAGCCAAAAACAGATTTCTCCCGATTAATACAACAAAAAAAATTAAATGTATTATAAGTTCACTCTGGCAGTGGAAACATTCTGCAATATTGATAGATTTTGCTGGAGATAAATGTGCTTGAAGGCAATCCCTTGATTGATTTTAACCTTGTATTTTGTGTATGTTCAAGAGGATAATAGTATATTCATTATTAAAATATATAAATGTTTTTATTAATCTGGAGCAATCTACACACTGTCTGCAATGGGGTGATTGTGGGGATTTTGCACACTGTCTTTAATGGGGTGATTGTAGGAGATTCTGTATACCGTCTGTAATAGGGTGATTAGGATGAGATTCTGCACACTGTTTGTAATGGGGTGATTGGGAGGGATTCTGCACACTGTCTGTAATGGGGTGATTTGGGGGGGGGGGATTCTGCCCACTGTCTGTAATGGGGTGATTAGGATGGGATTCTGCACACTGTCTGTAATGGGGTGATTGTGGAGGATTCTGCACACTGTCTGTAATAGGGTGATTGGGAGGGGATTCTGCACACTGTCTTTAATGGGGTGATTGTGGGGGATTCTGCACACTGTCTGTAATGGGGGGATTGTGAGGGGATTCTGAATGCTGCCTGTTATGGGGTGAATAGGAGGGGGTATTTTAGCACAGTTTGGTTCAGAGTATTTTTCTTCTAATTTTCCTGCTCTAAACCCTAGATACTACTTATGGACAGATGCGTCTTATAGAACAAAAATATGGTTGTTTATAAACATGTTTGTTGTTGTTTGTAAAAATGAGTGACTTGTTTTGCAATACAGTGCAAGAGCAAGTGTTAACAAGGTATGTAGGATTTTTGTTTTTCCCCCACCAAGCATCCTCAACTAGTTAGTACGTAATGTAAAGTGAATATATAAAAGAGTGAAAACAGGTCTAAGTGAATTTCAATACGTGTTCAGAATGACACAGAGGTACAACATCAATTGTCTAATCTGCCACATACAATGCCTTGACAACAATACCACTAACGCCCGATAGTTCTAATCACGCAAATACAACACAATATACCACCTTATACTGTATGCAAGATATCCTTACTGATTTTGATCACGTACTATGGTAACTAGAGGCACACTTAAGTTTTTATTACTGGTTTCAGTTATTCTAAATTGGGATTCAGATGACGAATGAAACCTTGGAAAACAAAACACATGCAAGTTAAACTCAGTCGCTTTGGCATATTGCTACAAAAGTATTCCATATTAATTTAGGGCGTTATTGATAATCTATGCTATGTATTAACTTGTCAACTATGTATTCAGATTATGTACTCTGAATCATGTACAGTGGTTTCCAAATATGTTATTGAATTATGAGTCGTACCATAATAATGTGTACAGGATCAATTGTACATCGGATCTTTTGTAGTGCGACACGATCGTCTTTTAGCTTTGCACAGAAGGTCAACTGTTTCTTTCCGTGACGCACTTGTCTTTTGTCGTTGCATAGAACACCTTGGAAATACACAAAAGGAGACTCATTAGAAGTCAATAGATTATTAAAGAAGAACTTCGGACCTAAAATAAAAAGGGCCCCTCCTCCCCATGGCCCCTTCTTACCTTTTGGATGTCTCTGCTGTGGCAACATCTGGCTGCTTCGGGCCCGATCCTCACCCCCGCTGCCGGCTTAGTCTGTAAATGACCGTCTCTTCAAAGTCTCGCGGGATTTCGGGCGGCTCCATCGCATCCCAACCATGGGCACTGCGCAGGCGCGAGATCAGGGGCTGTGAGCAGTGCCTAATGGGATGCAAGATGGCGCTGCCTGTCAGAAGGTCGCCAGAATCTGAGGACCCAGAAGCTAGATCCCCCAGGGAGGTGGGTAGAAGCTACCCAAAGGTAAAACCAGAGAAGGGGGGAGCAGCGGATCAGTGAGGTTTGGAGAAAGTTTTAACCTCCCCCAATGTTCCTCTTTAATATCCTAATAATCATTTTGAGGTGGCGTAATAACTAGGGATGATCAGGAGCTGGGTCCATACAGTTCAGAAGCCAAGATATCAGGTGTTCGGTACTCCTGAATACCGAATACAATTACTCCAGCTCCCACTACCATATGAACTGGTATATGGAACCATTGGACTTACCACGTCACAGTGCTAACATTTTTTTTAAAAAACTCACCTTTCCTTAAAAATCTCCCTACATCATCATATGTCATTAGTAACATGGGGGGATCCCACAAAAGCTCTACCTGTGACATAAAAAGTTCCATGCCCAGTGGCCCGGCATTAGCTTGCTGGACTGCCAGGGAAGGGAAGGGGGACCTGTGCCCACCACCACAAATGCCGACACAGAGTGGCTGTAACAGAACAGGGGGAGGAAGACACGGAAAGGTGAGTTTTTTGTTCAATATGTTTTTATTAAGAACATAGAAAAAAAACAGACATAGCAAGGAGTGTTGGGAATACAGCAAAAATTCCACCTGCAATTGTACAGCATAATATCAACCTCAACGCTTTTATACATGTGTATCCTCCCTCCTGGGCCCACGCTCTCCTCTGTGTCCTAGAGAAAGCGGGAGGGGTTGCCATCACAGTTGTTCTAATCTTAGGCCAACTCCTCCACCACTAATCCTGGTCCTTCTGCATTTTATCTGCTGTCCAGGGGGACCAGACTGCTGTTAGGCCCTACTGTAGGAGTCGAATTCTGTCTCTAACTTGTACTTGGTCGCTAGAGCCTCCAGCATAAAACTTATTATATTAATTGTATTGCACTACATTGAGTATATTATACAGCCATACCACTCCAAGATAGAGAAAGGAAAATATAGGGGAGAGAGGACAGAAAAAGAGAGAAGAAACTGTGACTAAAAACACATATAAACATATACAGACCTGTTGGTTGGGGACGAGGGGTAGGGGGAAACAGAGGATAGGAGGGGCGGGGAGGAGGCCGGAAGATCTCGATTGTCGGGGTGTATTAATGCCTAAAGGAGAGTTAGAGTCAACTGACCCGCCTTGTACTCGGTGGCCCCCGTGTTATACCCTCATTACACAGCGCCCACTGATCCTACCGCAAAGAGGACAAAAATGCACCAAACTCGGGGGTGCTGCGGCTCACCACCCACACCGTCCACGTTATGTTGAATCTGTCTCTCGCTCTCATCCCCCCCCAGCACCAGCTCCTCCATCCTCCTGATGTTCTCCACCTCCTGCACCCACTCTATAACTCCCGGTGCGTTCCCAGTGCGCCAGTGCCGTGGAATCACCGCCCTAGCCGCTGTAAGTGTCTGAGCAATCCCTTCTTTACAGAGGAGGCCGACCCAGGCACCATGGACAGAAGAGCTACCCGAGGGTCATTGGGAATACTTTCCAACGTCAAGAATTTATATACGGAAAGCACTTGGTCCCAGAACTTATGGACCAAGGGGCACCCCCACCAAATATGTAGCATTGTGCCCTCCGCACTTTCACATCTTCAACACGTGCCTCCAAACTTCACCAAGTACACTGGACACCTATGCCATCGGGCTAGTATTTTGTAGTTTTTCTCCTGTGCTTTGCATGCCACAGAGAGTTTGAGTTAACATGAAGGATCTTGGCCACTCTTCATCATCTACCTCACCGCCCAACTCTGATTCCCATTTCCCAACAAACCCCGGTCATCCCACATCCTCCCCTCCTGTCTGCAAAATCCTGTAAGTTAACGAAAGGGTGTGAGTGGGCGCCGAATCTGTCCTCAACAAACTCTCGTAAGGGGTCAGGGGCCTGCAGAGAGATGCCACGAAAGGTGAGTTTTTTAATGTTGACCTGGTAAGGGATCCAGGGGTTGCTCTAGTGCTGTAGTTTCCCCAAAAAAGTTTGTTTTCATCATTCAGTCTGTCCCAAAAAGGATGCTCCCATTATATTTTTGCTTGATCTGGAGTTAGTGGAGCATCATCTTCTAAAGAAAAACATATAATGGTTCCACTAAGAGGGAGCAGTTGTTGAAAAAATAAGATAAAAAAGTAATAAAGTCAGGTAAAATCAGGTGAATGATGAATGAATGATTGCCTGTAACCATTAAATAGGTTGGTTGGATCGAAAGCACACCACAAACACAAAAGCTTGATATGCAATTAAAATTGTATTAAGGTATCATATATATACAGTGGTACCAGCAGTTCTCTTGATCACATTTTTCAGAAAAAAGGATACAATGAATGATTCTGTGGATAAGGGGTTCTGGGTGTCCTCAGGAGCATTTGTTCACCTCAATGTAAAAAGAGTAAAAGAGTTAGCACTAACATGTATATAATACTACTGCTCTATATAGGGTAACCATGCATTACCATATGAGGCTATGGGGTGAACCTGTCACGATCCTGATGAGGGAGCAGGGGATGCAGGCTGCAACATTTGGTCAAGGAGAAAAGTATATACAGCAGATAATGTATCTTTGAAAAGTCATTCAATTAACATATACAACAGAGTATGCATGTATATTCACAACGTCAATAGTGATCATAATAGCAGGCCTTGACAAAGGGGCAGAGGGCCCCCGAAACGTTGGCATGTGTACTGCGATCACTGACTTACTTGCTACTGATCGGTAATATTATCCATACATTGCTATTATGATCACTCTATTGATGTCGTGATTATACATGCATACTCCATTCCAATCCTTCACACAATAGACAAATATCTGGAAGCTGTGATGTCTGGCGTGTGGCGAATGCTCAGATTTTCAGCAGCAGGATTGCTTTAATACCTACAAAATCCCCATTTACCTCTGCTACCATAAACAGATGTGGTGCAGTAGCCCCATTGATGATTTTCACATATAAAAATAGTAATCCAATATCATTACTCTGTTTTGTGATCATTCTAAATAGCAAATATACTTGTGAAGTGAAGTGTAGTATATACAACAATGTATGGCCCTCATTTTGAGTGATTGTGTCATCTGGTGAAGAACATACATTGATCTCTGCTTGCTGCAGGTGACTTGCCAGACCCAGAGCCTTGTGAACTGACTTAGGAGTCTCATGAATCCCTTACCAGTTTACAAAAGGTTAAACGTAAAATAAAGACAGACACCGCTGGGAAATTTTGATTTTATTTTAATTATTACAAATAAGGTTTTTTTTTTCTTTGCGTACCTCCAATTCAGTAAAGCTCTGTGTCCTGCAGCGCCAACCCCAAGCCCCCCCCCCCGCCCCGCTGTCACTGACAGCCTAAGGTGATCAGTGAAAGGTTGGTGTGAGGGAATCGGAGTGCCCTGCCCTCACCCGTCCTTCACTGATCAACCCTGACATCTTGCTGCCACCAGTGGAAGCAGCTATTTTATAGGAGAAGTGGGTGACGTTGTTCCACTCCGTCTATATTACCCCCCCCCCCCTGCCGTGGCCAGCAAGATGCAGGGAGCAGCAGGGGCGTGAAGACCCTGGTGGGGGGGATTGGATGCCCCCTGGGGGAAGTGGAGACCCCCAGCATAGGATCCAGACTGGAGGTGTGTGTTTTTTTTTTTTTTTTCTTGTACAGGAGAAAATGCCAAGCCCGTCGTTTCTAGGGTAGGAGTAACAAACCTGTAAAAACTACAAGCTTGTTATTTAAAGGGTTAAACCTTTCCCTTCCCATAAACCTGGTTGGTGATTAAAAAATACTCCCTCTATACACACATATATACTGGAAACCAAGCCCTGTATGCATAGCAGGTTGCACTTCAGCGCAGCAGGGGATCATGGGGATGCTTTTATCATCCAATCAGTCACTGCAAGGAATGGTACAAGTAAAGTATTTTCAAAGCCAAACTGGGAATAGTCGAGGCAGAAAAATGGAAGGGTGTTTAGTTCATTTTATTGTTGGAACATTAAACCTCCTCCAAACCTCACCCATCTGCTGCCCCCCTCCGGTTTTACCTTTGGGCGATGTTTACTCACCTCACTGGGGGGTCCATCTTCTGGGTCCCTCGGATTCTGTGCAACTTTCCGAGGGGTAGCACCATCCTGCATCCCATCAGACACGGCCCCCTGATCTTGTGCCTGTGCAGTGCCCTTGAATGGGATGCAATGGGGCAACCCAAAATCCTACGAGACTTTGAAGAGCACGGCTAATGCTGTACTGTCATTTACAGACGGCCAAGCCAGCAGGGGGCAGAGGATCGGGTCCTGAAGCAGCCGGATGTCACTACAGCAGGTAAGTATTGGTTCCTCTTTAAATCCATCTGTACATTACCTATGGATACGGATTAACTATTCTTCGTGGTTATAAACTGGTACTGCAAGTTTTTTTTTCCTGCGTGGCATTCTGGTTCCTACTGCCCACTGAATGCCATGTACATGCATGTGCCCCGGTGCATTGCAATTTTCCTGTTGCGCCCTTGCACTGGGGTAGGCATGTTAAATAACAGTGCATCTATACCTGGCTGCTGTGCCACTTCTTGGCTGCCTCTGGTACATAAATGAGCATTTATACTACATTACACAGACCTTACATGACAAAGGAAATGTCACAATAGTACATTACACGGAGGACAGGTTACATTCTTTCTACTATTATTTGCTGGTCTCTAATGATGGCGAGCAATCCAGCGTGGAAAATAAATATGAGTAACCTTATCACATGTGTTATGCGTGTGATAACAGACATAGTTTAGTTTAAGGTTCCCTGTAGCCATCCCTCCCTCCCTTATAGAAATATTCCTGTAACCAGTTACACTCATAAAACATGAGTCATCACTACACACATGGAGCATTTATGTGTACAAATTGTTTTGTAAATCACTTTAACTGGTCATTTCCAGGAATAAATACATAGGAATAATATAATAACTAACACGTGACAGTATAAAGTTTAGTACCTTTCTCTCCGAAACTCTCTCTTCAAGCCATTTATGGCGGCTACACAACGGAGAGCCCTGCTTATACATGAGCATGATGGAGGCTGTGTCAGTACACAGACAAACTGCAGCTGAGCTTGGAGCTTCCATCTAATCAGATTGCCCAGCCAGAGAGATTGTATAGGTTTCCATGTTAGGAGATAAAAATCTTTCTCTAGCTGGCTGCACTGATGAAGAAAATGTTCCCGCTGGGCTGTAAGGGAGGAGGTAGCAGCAATGTTTTGGAATTTCCTTCATACAATACAATATAATACAATAGAAGGAGATTAAATATTTTATAGCAGTGTGTGTATTATTAATAATAATAATGTAATAATAATAATGTTTGTTTATATAGCGCCATCATCTTCCGTAGCGCTTTACAAAGTAGTAGGGTACATACGGTACATATAATATATCAAGTGCAGTTTTACAGAGTTGAGAATGGATATTCTGAGTACAACATACAATAGGGGAGAGAGCCCTGCCCTTGCAAGCTTACAGTCTAAAGGATGAGGGGGAAGGATCACAAACAGTCCGTATTGAGCTTTGTGGCATGCGCCCTTTTAGAAGATTGGTTAAGACAGATTATATGATTGTCTGAATAAGTGAGTTTTGAGGGCTCCTTTGAAGGTTTTGAGTGTGATTGGGTGGGGGAGGGCATTCCAGAAGTTTGGAGTTGCAAGTGAGAAGTCCTGGAGGCGGGCGTGAGAGGAGGTGACCAGGGAGGAGGACAGGAGAGGGTCGGCAGCAGAGCGGAGGCTGCGTCTAGGTTGATATTGTTGAATTAGAGATGAGATGTAGGGAGGGGCCTGGTTGGAGAGAGCTTTGTATGCGAGAGTTAGAGTTTTGAACAGGATTCGCTGTGGGACTGGCAGCCAGTGTAGGGATTGGCAGAGAGGCGCAGAACTGGAGGAGCGAGAGGAGAGATGGATGAGGTGAGCAGCATAGTTCAGGATAGATTGGAGGGGTGCCAGTCTGTTAGTTGGTAAGCCACAAAGAAGGATGTTCCAGTAATCCAGTCGGGGCATGACCAGGGCATGCACTAGCATTTTAGTGGTGTCAGGTGAGAGGAAAGGACGGATGCGGGAGATGTTTTTAAGTTGGAGGTGGCCAGGGAGTGAATATGTGGTTTGAAAGAGAGGGCAGAGTCCAGAATGACTCCCAGGCACCGAGCTTGGGGAGTTGCTGTTATTGTGTAATTGTTGACAGAAATAGACGTGTTAGAGAGGGGAGGGGAGTTGGATGGTGGGAAAATGACCAGTTCTGTCTTGTCCATGTTTAGCTTGAGGTAGCGAGATGACATGAATGAAGAATTAGCTGCAAGGCAGTTGGGGAGATAGGAGAGAGGAGAGATTGGGGCCTGAGAGATATATCTGAGTGTCATCCGCATAGATGTGGTATTTAAAGCCTAGTGAATTTATAAGTTTGCCAAGGCCATAGGTGTAGACTGAGAAAAGTAGGGGGCCAGTTCTGAGTGGACATGTTTTTCAAGAAGTTTGGAGGAGAAAAGGAGGAGTGAGATAGGGCGATAGCTAGAGAGGGCAGAGGGGTCGAGAGAGGGTTTCTTGATTATCGGAGTAATAGCTGCATGTTTGTAGGAGGAAGAAAAGGTTCCAGTGGAGAGGGAAAGGTTGAATATAGAGGTTAAGGCTGGAGTGAGGGATGGAGACAGTTGAGGAATAAGGTGGGATGGAATAGGATCGAGGCAGCAGGTAGTCAGGTGGGCCCTAGAAATGAGAGAGGTTAGTCCAAGCTCACTTATTGGAGTGAAGAAGGTAAGAGAGTAAGGCAGGGGGATTGTTTGAAGTGGTGAGGGATTCTGAGGGGCAAAGCCAAGTCGAATGTTGTCAATTTTTTCTTTGAAGAATGTAGAAAATTCTTCTGCTGTTATTTGGGAGGTTGAAGGAGGGGGTGGTGAGCGGAGTAGGGAACTGAAAGTGTTGAATAGTTGTTTGGGAATGAGTATATAGAAAATGTATGAGCGAGTTATGTTCCTCACCCAGTCAAAGTGCAGTGTGGGGAAGCGGCGGCCTACATTTGATGGCCGGACGGTGCACAGAATGAGTATGAGCGTCAACCCTCTCATGCTGATGCTGTGCTGCCACCCGGCACCGCCATAAGCCGGTGCACAGAGCGTCGGACTGGCAACTTAAGCTACTACAGGTGAGCGGGGCCGTTGCAGCACTGCTTGATATGGGGTGATTATCTGCTGCACTGCTTCTTATGGGGGGATTCTCTGCTGCACTGCTTGTTATGGGGTGATTTGGGGGGATTCTCTGCTGCACTGCCTGTTATGGGGGGATTTGGGGGGATTCTCTGCTGCACTGCTTGTTATGGGGTGATTTGGGGGGATGCTTTGCTGCACTGCTTGTTATGGGGGGGATTTGGGGGGATGCTTTGCTGCACTGCTTATGGGGTGATTTTGGGGGATTCTCTGCTGCACTGCTTGTTATGGGGTGATTTGGGGGGATGCTCTGCTGCACTGCTTGTTATGGGGTGATTTTGGGGGATTCTCTGCTGCACTGCTTGTTATGGGGTGATTTGGGGGGATTCTCTGCTGCACTGCTTGTTATGGGGTGATTTGGGGGGATGCTCTGCTGCACTGCTTGTTATGGGGTGATTTGGGGGGATGCTCTGCTGCACTGCTTGTTATGGGGGGATTTGGGGGGATGCTCTGCTGCACAGCTTGTTATGGGGTGATTTGGGGGGATTCTCTGCTGCACTGCTTGTTATGGGGGGATTTGGGGGGATGCTCTGCTGCACTGCTTGTTATGGGGGGAATTGGGGGGATGCTCTGCTGCACTGCTTGTTATGGGGTGATTTGGGGGGATTCTCTGCTGCACTGCTTGTTATGGGGTGATTTGGGGGGATTCTCTGCTGCACTGCTTGTTATGGGGGGGTTTGGGGGGATGCTCTGCTGTACTGCTTGTTATGGGGGGATTTGGGGGGATGCTCTGCTGTACTGCTTGTTATGGGGTGATTTGGGGGAATCTCTGCTGCACTGCTTGTTATGGGGTGATTTGGGGGATGCTCTGCTGCACAGCTTGTTATGGGGTGATTTGGGGGGATGCTCTGCTGCACTGCTTGTTATGGGGGGATTTGGGGGGATTCCCTGCTGCACTGCATGTTATGGGGGGATTTGGGGGGATTCTCTGCTGCGCTGCTTGTTATGGGGGGATTTGGGGGGATGCTCTGCTGCACTGCTTGTTATGGGGGGATTTGGGGGGATGCTCTGCTGCACTGCTTGTTATGGGGGGATTTGGGGGGATGCTCTGCTGCACTGCTTGTTATGGGGGGATTTGGGGGATACTCTGCTGCACTGCTTGTTATGGGGTGATTTGGGGGGATTCTCTGCTGTACTGCTTGTTATGGGGTGATTTGGGGGGATTCTCTGCTGCACTGCTTGTTATGGGGGGATTTGGGGGGATGCTCTGCTGCACTGCTTGTTATGGGGGGATTTGGGGGGATGCTCTGCTGCACTGCTTGTTATGGGGGGATTTGGGGGGATGCTCTGCTGCACTGCTTGTTATGGGGGGATTTGGGGGGATGCTCTGCTGCACTGCTTGTTATGGGGGGATTTGGGGGGATTCTCTGCTGCACTGCTTGTTATGGGGGGATTTGGGGGGATTCTCTGCTGCACTGCTTGTTATGGGGGGATTTGGGGGGATTCTCTGCTGCACTGCTTGTTATGGGGGGATTTGGGGGGATTCTCTGCTGCACTGCTTGTTATGGGGGGATTTGGGGGGATTCTCTGCTGCACTGCTTGTTATGGGGGGATTTGGGGGGTTCTCTGCTGCACTGCTTGTTATGGGGGGATTTGGGGGATGCTCTGCTGCACTGCTTGTTATGGGGTGATTTGGGGGATGCTCTGCTGCACTGCTTGTTATGGGGTGATTTGGGGGATGCTGCACTGCTTGTTATGGGGGGATTTGGGGGGATGCTCTGCTGCCCTGCCTGTTTTGGGGTGATTTGGGGGGATTCTCTGCTGCACTGCTTGTTATGGGGGGATGCTCTGCTGCACTGCTTGATTTGGGGGGACTATCTGCTGCACTGCTTGTTATGGGGGTGATTTGGGGGGACTATCTGCTGCACTGCTTGTTATGGGGGGATTTGGGGGGATGCTCTGCTGCACTGCTTGTTATGGGGGGATTTGGGGGGATGCTCTGCTGCACAGCTTGTTATGGGGTGATTTGGGGGGATGCTCTGCTGCACAGCTTGTTATGGGGGGATTTGGGGGGATGCTCTGCTGCACTGCTTGTTATTGAGGGAGTAATTTATGTGGCTGGATACACTGCAGAAGGGTCGGTGTGCAGAAAAAAGGACTATAGGAGTATATTATGCCAGGTATGGCTTATTGGAACACTCCTGTTATTTCTATCTCTTCTCATCTAAACTTTTCTCTTACCGGAGAGTGTTATTCCCTGTACTGAGGTTATATTATAACCCGAATCAGCAGTAAAATCAGTTAGAATGTGATTACTCACCACTGTGGCTTGGGGGTGTTTTATATAGCAGAACCGCAAGGTCACGCAATAGAATTCACTTACCTGCCCTCTCCTCCGCTCGCCTGCCTGTGAGCTGCCAGAAATACTGCAGATTTTCAAGCTTCTCTGGTGTGATGTTCCAAAGCTTTTATTTTTATTAAGGGCAAATATAAAAAGCATCTCCAATGTTAAAACCAGCCTCTGTAATGACATTGTCTTTACAGTCCAAAGGAGCTGTATGTCAGTCTCATGCGACAGCCGTTCGCTCTGTCCCCGTTGTCCACACTGCTGGGGAAAATGCGTCTTGTAGGGTGAAAGTGCAATATATCTCGCAATGTGCACACATTTTAACAATATCTACAAACAAATAACTATAAAATATTCTGTACCAATATATACATAAAGAAGTAGAGATGAACAAGCTTTAGATTCTCCAAATTTCCCCAAAAAATTAGGGTTAGAATCAAACTTTTATTGAACTTGCTCATAAAACAATAAAAGAAAATAAACTTACCTCTGTCCACATTCGAGCACCAGATGCGGTCCTCCTCCTCCGGCCAACCATAGTGTCTTTCATGGGGGGTCTTTATATCTTGGAAAATAAGGAGAGAACCCCAAATAAAGAAAACAAAACAAGTGTGAAAGTTTATAGTTTTATTTGGAGTATTGTTTTGGTACAACACAGAATTATAACTAGTTGGTGATGGTTTGTGCATGTGTTTTCTTTTTTTTTGTTGTTTCTTGCACCGAGTGGTAACACAGGGGACAAATAAAGGAGAAAAAAAATGAACAGTATTGTTTACAGTTGTTTGCATTAATTCAGATATATTAAGGAAAATACTTTTTGTCATGGAAAATGTTTGTTTTTTTCTGGATCCTATATAATAAGCTCTTATATAATTATATATATATATATATATATATATATATATATAATATATTCAAGAATAAAAGTTCTGTACCAATATATACATTCAGAAGTAGAGATGAGAAAACTTTGGTTTCGCCAAATTTCTCCAAGAAATTCAGGTTCATCCAAATCAAACTTTTAATGAACTCGCTCATAAAAAAAAAAAAAAATAAAAGCTTACCTCTGTCCACATTCGAGCACCAGATGAGGTCCTCCTCCTGCCAGCCATAGTGTCTTTCATGGGGGGGGGGGGGTTCTTTATCTCTTAGAGGATAAGGAGAAGACCCCAAAAATAAAGAAAACACTAGTTGATGATGGTTCTGCATGTTTAGGCTTTCTTTTTTTTAATGAGAAATCATGTTTCTTCCAGCTAGTGGTAAAGGAATATATAACAAGGAAAAAATGAACAACAGTATTGTTTACAGTTGTTGTTTGCATTAATTCAGATATATTATTACTCTATGGTAAATACTTTTTGTCATGGAAATTTTTTTTTTATGGATTCTGTAACTGCTCTTATATAGTATGCTATTATATAATAAATATATTAATACGTATTAATAATATACAATATTCAACACTGAAAGTTCTGTACCAATATATACATTAACAAGTAGAGATGAGCAAACTTTAGATTTGCAGAATTTCCCCAAGAAATCCGGGTTCGTCAGAATTAAACTCGCTCATAAAACAATAAAAAAAAAATACGTTTACCTCTGTCCACATTTGAACGCCAGATGAGATTCTCCTCCGGCAAGCTGCATGTGTACCTCGAATGTGGACAGTGCCTCGAATGTGGACAGAGGTAAGCTTATCTTTTTTTTCTTTAATGGGACAGAGGATCCAGATTCTTTGCCCTGCACTGGGCCTCCGGTATCTCGCTTCCCGCTGCAGGAAGAGGCTATTTATACTGGCGGGTGGCGTCTTCTCAATCTGCTGGTATAAAAGGCCTCTATCTGCAGTGGGGAGCGAGATACCGGAGGCCCAATGTGGGGCAAAGAATCTGGATTGTCTGTCCCATTGAAGAAAAAAAAAATAGACCTGGAGAGATCTTTAACAAAAGGCATGGGGTTTCCCCTCCTGGGGAAAAAAGCAGCACCCAGGAGAAGGGCTGCTTTTTTTTTTTACATAAAAAAAAAAAAAAAAAACGCTATGGTACCAGCGCCCATCTCTACTAGGGAGCTTAGCCTATATGCCTATATGCAAAGGCGTGGTTAGAAACATGGAAGGGTGAAGGCAGGAGACCATACGCTCCATCTAGTCTGCCCTGTTAGGGCAAGCGCTGCACGCCCATCTAGAAGCACTTCACTTACCTCCATGGCTGCATCCAGCCGTCATCCATTTTGCAGCACTTCCCTCATGGCTGTTCCCAGCTGTCGCCCTTCCCCCAATGCTTCCTTCTCACATGCTCAGGTGCGCGCACGTCTCCGTCCACTAGAGGGCGAGCGCACTAGAGTCCTGAGATTTAAAGGGCCTGTACAGCACTGATTGGTGCCTGGTCATCCAATCCTGCATCCACTTCTCCTATTTAAAGAGGCACTTCCTTCCTTCAGTACCGGATCTTGGTCTCTCCATGCTTGTTGAAAGTCAGACATTCTTGGATTGCTCACCCGTGTACCAACTTTTGCCTGTCCCCGACTCTGAACCTTTGCTGCCTGCCCCGACCTCGGCTACTCACCTTTACCGCAAACCTGTGCTGCCAGCCCCGATCTGTCTGTACTTACTACGCCTTTTTCCTGCCACTAGTGTACCTCGCTGAACCACGGCTGAATGTGGGACTGGGCCGCTGTTGGGGGGTAGCGACCTGGGGGTCACTCGCCGCACAAGACCAACCTGCCTTGCGGTGGGCTCTGGTGAATACCGGTGGCCCCTTAGACTCCGCTCCCCTGACCATCCCGCCATCGATCCCACAGTTAAAGCGGATCCACACCTGAGTCCGCTCCACCCGGTCCGTGACATGCCCTTATGTGTATACTGTATGTTCTCTTTATCTTAGGATAGATGGAGGCTTATCCCAGGCATGTGCTCATTCACTGACTGACGATTCTTCAACCACCTCTGCTGGAAGTTTGTTCCAAGCATCTACTACTTTCTGTAAAATAATAGTTTCTTACATTGCTCCTGATCTTCCCTCCGACTAGCTTCAGGTTGGGTCCCTTGTTCTATCATTAGGTTTCTTCTTAAAAACACTTCGCTCCTGAACCTTATTCCCTCCTGTCACATATATAAAGGTCTCCATCATGTCCCCTCTCTCCCTTCTTTCCTCCAGACTGTACAGATTAAGTTCTTCCGCCATTTTTGTTGCCGACCTTTGGACTATTTGAATAATGTCTTTTTGCAGGTGAGGTCTCCAGAACTGAGGGCGCTATTCCTTGAGAAAGGAGACGTGATCCCCGAAATGTGGGAGGACCGCCCCCACCTTTACTATACATTGCGTTTTCAGTTAATACATTACTGATCTCTTTGATGCTTAATCGCTGCTATTCATAGGGCCTGGAGCCCACATTATATGAATGCACCATTTGTATAGATGCAATCATGGCGAGGTTATTTGCCTTTGAATGGCACATTGAAATCATTCTATAATGGTGCATTCTGATAATCATAACCACGCTTAGTATGCAATATGTTACACATTGTTTATTGCATCCTGTTTGCCTTTGGAACTGATATGTTTTGATAACAAGAGAGACGGGGAGGCCGATTCATCAATAGCGCCAGGTAGCGACAGATGAGCGACTGTAGCGTGATTTTTTCAGCGCCAGCCAGTATTCGCTGTGCTTGGCCGGCATTAGCTTGATGACAGCGACTCAGTCGGTGTGCGGTAATGTTGAATACGGGCTGGGGGGTCGCTGTTTCACAGGTCCAGCGTTGTATGTGAGCGCCTGACAACGAATGGCCAGAGCGAACGGCTAGCTTCATATTCATTAAAAAATCACGCTCCGAATGTGCTGTCGCTGTCCATTCCTTGTTTAAACCCCAGAGCGCTGGCGGCGAAGTGTATTAACTAGTTTTTAACCCCTAAACAACCATATTTTTTGAATTTAACATTATACATGTTTTTAGAATCATTTTGTAATATGAATACATTAATCTCAGACCTGTTAGATCAATTCTGCACATATTTTTTTTTTTTTTTTTTTTTTTTGACTTAAAAATAAATCCTAACATTGCAGAAGTGGTCTCCGATTTTTTGACATTAAAAAAATATAAAAAAAAAAAAAAAATACCAATTAATTAGGATTAATTATAGATTGCTCCATTGAAATGCATTGGACATCGCCAGGGAGCGACAGCTCATACCTGGCGCTGTGAGGGAATTTGCAGCGGCGCTGTTCGGTCCAGGCGGCTTCATGATGAATGCCGCGCTAGCCGTCGCTCTCCTCATTTTGCTTGATAAATGCGTCATTGTGACCGCCGCCGGGCGTACTTGAGTCGGTAGTCGCCGTTAGCTGCCGCTACCTGGCGCTCGTCAGACACTACCTGGCGCTATCACTTGATGAATAAGGGCCAAAGTATCCAAATCATTTGCTGTATAATTCTCTGGATGTTGAGAGGTCATCACTGTGGATATACTATTCCCTTTTTTTGCTACATATGATCTTTATAGAGCAGCTGTCTTGTTTCTTTTTTTTTCTTTTTAACCACAGTGACTACTCATAACAAAAAGAGTGTTTGCATTAGTTTAACCATCTGTATTCCGGCAATCGGTTGCATAATGTAAATATATTCTTTGGTGATGTACTACTATTGCTATTTTCTTGCTTATATGCAACAGTGAAAAAAAAAAATTAAATCAAACTAATTTTTATAAGCTTCATTTTGGTGTGCGCTTGATACTTAAATTTTTTTAAAGGTCTCCAGAACTGCACACAGTATTCCAGCTGTGGCCTCACCAGGGCTCTATACAGCAGCATCACATCCTCCCTCTTTCTACTGGTGATGCCTCGAGCTATGCAGCCGAGCATCCTGTTTGCTTTTTCCACTGCCTGGCTACACTGTCCAATCATCTTGCAGCTTTCAGTGTCCCTAAATCTCTTTCCTTCGAGGTCCTGGATAACACAGTGCTGCCCATACGGTGCTCAGAGCAGGGATTCCTTCTACCCAAGTGCAGGATTTTACATTTAGAGACATTAAACTCCAGTTTTCACAGTTTTGACCATTTATCCAGTAAAGATAAATCCTTTTCCATGTTGCAGAGCCCTCCAGGAATATCCACCCTATTACTAACCTTTGTATCAATAGCAAACAGGCAAACTTCTCCTACCAAGCCTTCTCCTATGTCACTTACACACATATTACACAGAATGGGGCCCAGGACTGATCCTTCTCCTATGTCACTTACACACATATTACACAGAATGGGGCCCGGGACTGAGCCTTCTCCTATGTCACTTACACACATATTACACAGAATGGGGCCCAGGACTGAGCCTTCTCCTATGTCACTTACACACATATTACACAGAATGGGGCCCAGGACTGAGCCTTCTCCTATGTCACTTACACACATATTACACAGAATGGGGCCCTGGACTGAGCCTTCTCCTATGTCACTTACACACGTATTACACAGAATGGAACCCAGGACTGAGAATTCTCCTATGTCACTTACACACATATTACACAGAATGGGGCCCAGGACAGAGCCTTCTCCTATGTCACACACATATTACACAGAATGGGGCCCAGGACAGAGCCTTCTCCTATGTCACTTACACACATATTACACAGAATGGAACCCAGGACTGAGACTTCTACTATGTCACTTACACACGTATTACACAGAATGGGGCCCAGGACAGAGCCTTCTCCTATGTCACTTACACACATATTACACAGAATGGAACCCATGACTGAGACTTCTACTATGTCACTTACACACGTATTACACAGAATGGGGCCCAGGACTGAGACTTCTACTATGTCACTTACACACGTATTACACAGAATGGGGCCCAGGACTGAGCCTTCTCCTATGTCACTTACACATATACTACACAGAATGGGGCCCAGGACTGAGCCTTCTCCTATGTCCCTTACACACATCTCACACAGAATGGGGCCCGGGACTGAGCCTTCTCCTAGGTCACATACACACATATTACACAGAATGGAACCCAGGACTGAGCCTTCTCCTATGTCACTTACACACATCTCACACAGAATGGAACCCAGGACTGAGCCTTCTCCTATGTCACTTACACACACATTACACAGAATGGAACCCAGGACTGAGCCTTCTCCTATGTCACTTAGGCTTTTTGGCACCTGGGGAAAAGATTGGAAATGGCGCCCCCCCCCCCCTTGACCTGCTGCATCCTGGGCATGTGCCTCCCCTGCCCCCCCCCCTTGACCTGCTGCATCCTGGGCATGTGCCTCCCCTGCCCCCCCCCCCCCCCCCAGCTACTCCCCTGCCTATATTCCTAATGCCTAAGGAATCCAAAGCAACAGACAGCTGTTAGGGTAGTTTACAAGAATAATCGAAAATCTAGGGGCAATTTTATAACAAGTGCAGAGAAGTAAGTGTTTAGCATGTCTATGGATTCTAGTTGTAAGCAAGGAGTGATAATTACAGGATGTCATGTGACATTCTAATTGTAGATACTTCTCAGGCTGCCTTGACAGGCAGAATGATTAATGATTAGGTTCTTCCCTAATTTTTCAAGCAAGGAATGCAGTACACCTGAAAACATTTGAATATCGGGCACGTGAATGATCTTCTGGAAGAAACAATTTTTCCAACAAGATCTGATTTGACATTTAACTTTTTCCTAATCTAAGTGTTCCTTCAGCGGATAATTCAATTTTAATGTATATCTAAATCCAAAACAGCAATAGGGCTGCTTTATGCTGATTCTGCCCACCGTAGATGCCCCCCCCCCAAGCAAAACCTTATTTGGAGAATTTGAGACCACTTGAAAAATGTAGAGGAAGCAGGGTGTCAGGCCCAAGGCCTGATTATAGAATAAGCATGTGTATTATAATTGTATTTGTGTATAATGTATAGTCCAAGACCTGGGTGAGGGGTCACTCAGACTGTGCCTGTTGTTTTGTGTATTCCAGTTTTATTGGGGGTTCTGTTTGTGGTCCTTCCTTCTTTGAAGTCAAAAGCCTTTGTAGCAGCAGGATGTGCTGTCTCTGGACCCACCATAAAACCAAAACTGAGATAAGGGACCTGGGAGAGAGATGCCCTCACCAGGTGGGGTCAAAGGGGAGGGGGGGGGATGAAGCTTTCACTCCTAAATTTAGCTAATAAAACCTAGATGCTAAGAACATTCTGGAGTCATAAACCCGAGAAACGAACCTCTGTTACAAGCCTGTGGCAAAAGCTGGACATAAGACCTTAAGCAACAGCTGGAGACTTGCCCACAAGGACGGCTACGCCATTATACTGTAAGGACTTTCTTTTTATTTTCTGAACTGGTCTTGTACTCTTTTAAGTATTTTTGGACCTGTATGTCATTTGTTTCTATATATTACATCCAGTACTGTGATACCTTTTTTATCAGATTAAATGTTTAATTAATCAGCTCTGGTCTTTGATCTCTAAATATATGAGCTCACCTTTCTGAAGGAAGCTCTGGTGAAACACGTTTATCAAAGGGTTAATTTGGTGACTTGCTGGGACTAGTAGTGCATACCCTGGGGTCTGGTGGCTTTAACCCTCGCACCATCACACTATCTCTAGCGTCTTAGCTGGCCTGATAGAGCGCCATCATGGCACAGGGAAGTATGTCAGTGTTCAGAATCGTGATGCACCCCATCCAGAAATATAGGTTTTTACTTTATTACACCAAAATAAAAATCAAATAAATCAAATATTAGGTGGTGCCGACAGGAGGAAGCTTTCAAAATGTATATGCAAAACAAAAATCGGACTCTCAGGTCTGCCCAAATTTGTTACCCCTTGCATTATCAATGCGCAATCATACTTACAGGCCGATTCATTACTAACGCCAGGTATCGTCAGATGAGTGTCTGTATTGCGGCGCTTAGAGCGAACGCGAGTAGACGCTGTAAGCGGGTATCGGGTGCTGTAACAGAGCGCCTCGGTCGCTGTAGTAACCTGGCTGGCATTGATGAATGAGATGTATGTTGGGCGCTCTGACACCAGTACAATGCTACAGCGAGCGAGAGGTAGCGCCAGCTCAGTGCGTCCGGCACTCAACGCTCCACACCATACATCAAAAAAGGACACACGCACAGCGTCGGAGCTCTAAATCTGGGCGCTGTAGCATAGAGCGCCAGACGCTGTGTGATTAAAGTCTAATGTAATGTGTTTTTAAAACACATATCCACCAGTAACAAAGTGAAAACACATGGAATTACATTGTATAACACTATGACATTAATACTTTAATGTCAGACCTGTAATGACAATTCTGCATAAAAAACAAAAAAATCAAAAAAGTTTTCAAAAATGACTTTTTCTAGGCCAGGAAACGTCACACAATTATTTGAGAGAAAAAAAAAATTAAACAGGGTTTTTTTTTTTAACAGAAAAAAAAGGAATGTCCATTGAAATATATGGGAGAGCGACAGGTAGCAACAGGTAGCACCTGGCTCTCTGGAAGCCACAGCGTCATCGCTATACACTGAGCTGCCTGTAATAATACATGTGACGCTACATGGTGCTGTTAGAGTCGCTCACCAGATTCGCTTTCATAAATGTGTTTTCCCGTACAGCGCCCGGCGTTCACCAGACGCTGCCTGCCGCAACGAGGCGCTACCTGGCGCTATCCATTGATGAATAAACCCCAATGTATCTTAAAAAGTATATGATTTTAACTTGGGCCCTTATTTAACAAGGGATAGCGGCCGGTAATGACGGGTCCCGCCACGAGAACGCCGGCTCCCCACCACAATCGCACATTTATCAAGCCGATCCTGCTTAGCGACTGAGATAGCACCAGATAGCCACTCATTCATCATTATTCCAGCCTCAGCCCACAGCTCAGCGTCCGACCTTGAACAGCGACAGGTATGACCTCTCGCTACCTGGTGCTCTCCAATGCATTTCAATGGAACAATCTTTAAATATTCATAATTAATTGTTAATGTTTTTTTTTTTTTTAAATGTGAAAAATTCTGTGACCACTTCTGCCATTTTAAATAATTTTTTTACGTTTAAAAAAAAAAAAAAATTGTACAGAATTGATATTACAGGTCTGATATTAATGTATTCATATTACAAAATTTAAAAAACTTGTTTTTTTTGGTTTCCAAAAATATGGTTGTTTGGGGGTTAAACTACTTTTAACCCATCGCCGCCAGCCCTCTGGGGTTTAAACATGCATTTTACAGCGCAAGAATTTTTTGAGTGTGATTTGTTCATGAATATGGTGGGAGCCGGTCGCTAGGTCTAGTCGCTATCATGCGCTCCCATACAGCGCGGAACCTGTCAAATAGCGACTCCTCACCCAATATTCAACATTACGGCAAATCGACTGAGTCGCTATCAACTACCGAACAACGGCCAAGCACAGCGACTACTAGCGGGCGCTCTGAAAATGCTGCTACAGTCGCTCAACTGTTGCTACCTGCCGCTATTAATGAATCGGCCTCTTAGAGTTCCTCCAGCCAATAATTCAATTTTAAAGCATATCTAAATCCAAAACAGCAATAGGGCTGCTTTATGCTTCCTGGGTAACCTGATTCTGGATTTCCATCTGTATGAAGCCTGAAACAGGTGAATAATACTGAAATTCTAATGTTCTGTGTTCCTGGCTTGTTGGCACCTGTATCAGTGGATTCCTATCATGGCATATAACCAATAGGATGTGTTATGCGGATGAAATGAAACCAGATAAGTATTATGCATTTTGTTCAGGCGTAATATTGGACTTCATGTAGACAGGCTTCCGAAATCTGGATGCCCAGGAGCAGGGCCGGCTCCAGGTTTATGTGGGCCCTTTTGCGGCATGGTCTCAGGGGGCCCATTTGTGGTGAAGAGTCGTGTCACATCACCGAAGGACGTCACAAATCTGGTTACCCCCTAAGGATCATGCTATTCAGACCAAAACTCTAGTTTTGGTCTACTTTGAAGCGCACCAAACCCCTATAAACCTGACCTAAACTAATCTAGATCCTCCTGATTTTGGATGCCCCTGTGTGACCCTCCCCCCCCCTTCCACTTTCATGGAACTGGTGAATGTACTGTGGGATCGTCAGTTTGAGATAACGGACAAACCCGGGGGGTTCCTTCACAAACAAGGGCATCCCAAATTGAGATGCCCTGTAAAGCGGACCCAAGCTTAGGGGTGGAATTGCTTGCATAGGGGGTATGGCAGAGATCCCAGGGGGTGTCACACAGTAGGGTATCACAGATTGGGATGCTCCAGGGACAGGAAATCAGCTGGGGTGGGCAACTTAGAAGCAGAACAAAACCCAGCACTTCCTCCCCTGGAATCTAAATTGAGATGCTCCGTCATGTGGAACCTTCCATTCGAGGATATGTGGGCACCAGCTGTGGTGGTGCCCTCCCAGTCTGCCACCGGTCACCTTAAAGGAGGGTGGGGCAGCTGCCCCGCCTTGCCCAGGAGGGTGGGAAGTAGATTGGCCCAGAGGGCCCTTACAGTTGTCTAGACCGGAGGTTCTCTTTGGAGACTTTTCAATTATTTTCTCTTATGAGACTCATAAAACAATAAATATCACATTTTAAAGGACAGAGATGTAACTACAGGATCTACAGGAAGTCAGTCCAACAAGTGTAAAACAAGTGTCCTTCCTATTGTCTCCTGTGCTCACAACACTTGGTTTAAACCTTGTGGCATCTAATTTTGTATTGTTCTCTGTACTATATGTTTTACCTTATCTGTAATCACACCTTGTAAATATATGCTATATAAATAAACAATAATAATAAAAGCAGAGGGATAACCGGGAGAAAGGTCAAAACCATAGCAGGAGCAAAGTACCAAAGGAAGAAGGCAGGGACAAGGTCAAGAAATCTAAGGTCACAGCAGGGGTTCAGAGGAGCTGAAGTCAAGGTCAGTCCGGGTAAAACATGAGTAACAAAGCAACGCACTACTCCCAAAGCAAAAGCTATCGCTGGCCCTAATGACAGAGGCTGAGGCAGAATAATAGGGGAAGGCGTAACTGCTTTGGCTGGCAGATGGACAAGCTCGTTAGCCCACAGTATATCTGGGCTGAATTGCCCAACAACCATAGGGGCTAGGTAGCCCAATGACCATGCTTAGGGCTCAATGGCCTGTTTAATTAACCTCCGCCAGCTGCGTTGCCTGCATTGCCACCAGAGGGTATATAGAGCTTGTCTACCCATGTGCACACACGAGACAAGATGCTGGGGATGCGCAGGGAGGAAGGAGTGGACCGCGCCTCTCGAGCCAACATTATCTAAGCCGGTGTCTGAGACTGACGCATCAGCCAGGTGACGCTCAGCTCAGTGCGCCACCGGCAGACACCGCTGGAGCGAGGACAAGGTGAGTAGACCATCGTGACGCTACCCATCTCCCTTGAGGAGGGGCCTCAGGACCTTTACCAGGTTTATCTGGGTTGTCACAATGGAATTTCCTGACCAAGGCATCTGCATGAACCCCCCTGGCTGCCACCCAACAGTAGGACCTCAGGACCAGAACCTTTCCAATCGATTACATTTTGGAATTACTCGCCTATATAGAGTGCAGATCTAATTGACTTCATATTCAGGAATATGATGCATGGAGAAGACACCTAAACATTACCAGCAAGTTTCAGTAATGATACATGAAAGGCATTAGGAATCTTAATAGACGAGGGAAGGTTGATTTTACAGTTAACATCGCTTAGTTTCTTGATTGAAAAAGGACCAATGTGAAGGGGGAGGGGAAGGATTTAACCCGCTATATGCCAAGGCTTGCTTAACCTAGAATAGAGGCTGAGAGTTATGCTTTAAGATATTCACTTAACAAAAAAAAACATTTCTTCTATTTTATGGTATTAGGTCATGATGTAACGGAATGTGCCTGTTGTCTTTTCTCTGTATGTTACCTCCCCTCCCTAAGCAGAATGTGCCCAGCTACAAGGTCGCACATCCTTCTGTTTTCTTTTTGTTTTTTTAAGAAGTGTTGCTTATCTATGTGTCCTGTGTGAGACTGGGAGGCCGATTCATTAATAGCGGCAGGTAGCGACAGTTGAGCGACTGTAGCGGCATTATCAGAGCGCCCGCTAGTAGTCGCTGTGCTTGGCCGTTGTTCGGTAGTTGATAGCGACTCAGTCGGTTTGCCGTAATGTTGAATATTGGGTGAGGAGTCGCTATTTGACCGGTTCTGCGCTGTATGGGAGCGCATGATAGCGACTGGCCCTAGCGACCGGCTCCCACCATATTCATTAAATAATCACGCTCAAAAAATTCTCGCGCTGTAAAATGCATGTTTAAACCCCAGAGCGCTGGCGGCGATGGGTTAAAAGTAGTTTTTTAACCCCCAAACCACCATATTTTTGGAAACCAAAAAAAACAAGTTTTTTAAATAATTTTGTAATATGAATACATTAATATCAGACCTGTAATAATTCTGTACATTTTTTTTTCTTTTTTTACCTTTAAAAAATTATCTAAAATGGCAGAAGTGGTCACAGAATTTCAATTTCAAAAATTCATAACAATTAATTATGAATATTTAAAGATTGTTCCATTGAAATGCATTGGAGAGCGCCAGGTAGCGAGAGGTCATACTTGTCGCTGTTCAAGGTCGGACGCTGGCGCTGTGGGCTGAGGCTGGAATAATGATGAATGAGTGGCTATATGGCGCTATCTCAGTCGCTAAGCAGGATTGGCTTGATAAATGTGTGATTGTGGTGGGGAGCCGGTGTTCTCGTGGCGGGGCCCGTCATTACCGGCCGCTCACCAGTCGCTACCTGTCGCTATTCCTTGTTAAATAAGGGCCTTTGTTTTGGAAAGGTTGGGGCACTGGCTGCGCGCTGCAGGGTATAAGATTGTAAGCTTCTCTTCATTAAACTGAACTTGTAAGATGAAAGCTGTTGTATTCACTGTCCCTTCGCGCATCATATGAGTTCCTAGCCCTCAACAGGCAGGGGTGCCGGATACCCCAGGGAATTACCCCAACACAATGCACTTAGGTCTAATTTAGATGAGGGTTGGTGCAGGGCAATATTCTGGGTGGATACCCAGACCAAGTCGCCTACTTGAAACGATGGTTCAACAGACCTTTAGGAATCTTAATAGACGAGGTAAGGTTAATTTTAAAGGAAACATCGCTTAGTTTCCTAATTGGAAAAGGACCAATGTACTTAGGTCCAAATTTAGATGAGGACTGGTGCAGGAAAACTGATCGCCCTACAACTGCATCATTTCCAGGAATTTCCAGGAATTTAATAAAAAAAAATCTCTCATTTATTTTAAATAAAACATTTATTTTAGTAAAGAAGATAATATTGCACGTGAAATTGTGTAAACAAAGTGTGACCCTGGGCAAAGTGTGGCCCTGAGTTGTGAAGTATTGTGCTGACAAAACTGTTCATTAGTATTATTTATTATTATGTTTTATTATTTTAACACTGTGCAAAGTAGTAATTACAGACAGTAAAACGTATAGTACACAGACATAGAGGCAGCAGTGCTAAGAGCAATAAAACCTGTGCTGTACGATATAACAAGCAGGACGGAATCTTGCTGCTTAACTGTAGAAAGCTGACCGGCTCCGTGCTCTGTTACACTGTGAAAGCAAGCTGAATGGCTGTTGTAACAATGTAACAAGGGCCACACCCTACTGTTTTACTTTGTACTGCTGCTACAAATGTGTCTGTGAAGGTTCTCATTTATCCTGTTCAAGGGATATATGTAGGAACAAATCAAGGCAACTGCTTTATTATTATTATTTATTTATTTACTGCTATATTTTCATGAAGATGTTTAGCTAAGCAAATGAGTAAGAACATGTCTTAAAAATAAAACAATAAGTCCAGTTGCCCTGATTTATTCCTACATAATACAACTCGCAGCTGACCTAATTTTCACTGCTTTCTGTGATGTGTGAATGATCTCTCCATCACACTGTGGCAATAGGGAAATCACTCTCTGACTAATTTCACGTCTGTAAGTTTAAATGCCCTGAGCTCGGTCCCTGCTGTCCTCCGTTCCCTAGGTGTCTGGTCCCTGACCATACGTGGTCAGACGTTTTACAAAGTTCCCAATCTGCCTGTGTAATCAGACAGAGGAGGGCGCACAGGAGTAATAGTTTGTAGAGGGATAGTGTGGAGCATTAATCATGGCCATAAAAAAATGTCTGCTAAAGCTAATACAGCTGCTACAAAGGCAGGAGTGTACATAGGCCTGATGGGGCCTGATAGCAGGGCCCCCATCAGCACCGTCCCCCCCCCCCCCACCCCCGCGAACACTCACCAGCACCCCCCAGGTGATTGGCAGTGAGGGAAGGGCAACGGAGGCAGCGAGGGAAGGGCGGCAGAGGCGCCTATACGGCGGTGACAAAAAGTCCAAAGGGCAGGTGCACTTTTACTGTATACAAAGTTGGGTGCCAGGCCCGTGTTGGCGCCGCTGTACATATAATGAATCAGGGAGACCGGCACTCCAAATCTGGAGTTGATTTGTAGTGCCGGTCTCACTGATTCACTATATGGCGGTGACAGGGTGTGCTCAATGCCGACGGGGAAGAGAGGTACGCGTGCAGCTATCGAGATGCGAGCCCATGTAGAGCAGCCAGAAGGAAGGAGACGGCAAGGCTAGGTAAGTATGTGGCAGTGCATTTTACAGGGGCGGTGGAGGCATTGTGCGCCGGGCCCCATTGTTCCACGGGCCAAGGTTTAAGGTGGTGAAAAAAAGTTATTTCGTGCCTTCATAAAATGCATGGTAATGACAGGGCGTGCGCGGTGTCGTAAAAAAAAAAAAAGACATTTACTAACCTTTGTGCGCGATCAGTCCCGCCGGCCCCCTACTTCACCCGGGGGCCTCCGATCCCCCCCTTGAGCTCTTCAGTCTTCAGGAGAGAGTCCGACAGGCCCTCCATCTTCACGACTAGCCCTGCTCCTTTAGGGACGGGGCGGATGATGTCACCACTGCGGGCGGCATCCCATCTCCCGGTGGTTCGGCTGTCAGATGCGGCGATCACCGGCCAGAGGAGGACCGGGCAGGAGATTCTCTGATCCCCTGCTCCCCCCTCCAGCGATCACTGCATCTGTCATCGGATCTGCGAGGCACACAGGATTTTTTTTTTTTTTAATAAAGACTTGTTGCGTGGGGCTTTTTTTTTTTACTGTTAACCCTTTGTGAACTAGTTAGGGATCTATGAGAACCCTATACCAGTTCACAAGGCTCTGGGTCTGGCAAGTCACCTGCGGCTAGCGAGTGACTTGGCATTAACCCTCGGCCTCCCCATTACCTGCTTCCCCAAATGTCAAGGCAAGGACAGAAGAGCCCGGGGCCATTAGGCTATGCCAGCTTGTAGCCTGCAGGGCCAGGGCCACCAAAGCTGGCCCCTGTGCCCTGTTCTACAAGCCCACATAGCTGGTGCCTGGGCTGGTTATGCTGGGTAAGGGGGACCTCATAGCATTTTTGGGGGGATTTTTACGGGTTTTTAACCCTTAACATTACCAAAAAAGGGGTCCCCTCGGCAAGAGGGACCCTATGTCATTTTTTTAAATTTAACTTAAAAAAAATCGCAACATATCGTCTTTGAGAGAGAATCTGGGTATATTGTATCGCCAGATTCTTGCCATTTCACACCCTTAATGAAAAGTGTACTGGCATTAGCGTTGCTGAGTTGTAGGAACAAATGCATTGAGTCTGCTGAATCAAGCCCAATGTATCATATTGCTATTGTACCATTATTATATATATTGTTAATAATAATAATAATAATAATTAATAATAATATTTATTGATAAATACCTTTCAAAATATTTTGTAAGAGTCACTCCAGGACACATAATGAATGGACACACCCTGTCAACCTACCGCCAGCCGACAGGCTGTAATCAGCGAATACAAAGCACATATGTATACTGTAAATCCTTTCCTTATTGTGTGATAAGTTGTTTCACGCAGCTTTAATCTCCCTCTAACAGAATCCTAACAGGCATGTGGGGTGTGGCCTAAAAGTTCATTCTAAGGAGTCACAGCTGATTCTTTTCCATGTAGAATGCTAGCGATCATTAAATCCTCATTGATGCAATCTCGGTACCTGTATATGACATGTGTCAGCTGAGATGCCAAAGACTGGTTGGGTCAGATGGGCATTGATTAAAGCATGATATTATATTATCAACACAGTAAAGTATTAAGCACAGTAATACTGCCACCAGCATCAGGCAAGGTTTCAAGCAGATAAAACATATAGTCTTAAAGCAAAATTATGGTCAGAAATGACCATTTTTGTTGTTTGGACCTTAATTTTTTTTTATCAATTATTTTTCCAGCAAAAACAAAAAAAGGGTTCAATCCCTAAAAAGAAATTGTGGCTGACACTTTTACTGTCACTGTTCAAAAACATGCCGGACGCTGCTGGCATGTGTTTTTGGAATGAAATAATGAAATAAGGTTGTTACTCATTGGAATCCACTGTTTCCTCCACTCTCTTAAATTTTCCACATTTGGGCCCTCTAAACATACCATAAATAAGGCGCCAGAGACAGTTTGGTGCACAAAATAGATGCTAATGGAAAATTAAAGGCGCAAATTGGCACAATCACAAACGCTAGTGTGAAAATTAACGCTAAAACAAAAGAGCATCCCATTTTGATCACTATGAATCGCACGTCTTGACACTCCAAATAGAGAGTGCAAACTCATGTCATAAGCCCTTCTTATTTGGTCTACGCCCTACCTGCCTGGCATGAAGCCCATATGATCCAGATGGACCACCCCCAAGAGCAACATGTTAAGCCTAGTGGCCACGATCTTGGTGAGGAGTTTTATGCCCTCATTGATCGATGAGATTGGGCGGTAGCACAATCCATCCAATCTTTCCCTGGTTTAGATATAACTACTATATTAGCCACTAAAACAAAACACTTTATGTTGTACCCCTGCACCAAGTGTAATTAGGGGCAGTCCTGGTCTAGAGGTAAGGAAGCAGCCTTGCAACCGGAGGATTTAAATGTTCTTGAGAAAGGAACCTAACTCCCCCAACTGCTCCCCATGCGCCAAAATTAAAGTGGACCAACACCCAGGATTTTGACTATCCTGGGTTTTGGTCCACTTCGGTGCCCCGCTGTGTGAAACCCCCCAGAAAGCCCTGAAAACTCACCTCTCCCTGCTCCCACGTGACCGCTGCAGCCAATCCCCGCCGGCGGACAAGCGAGAGGCAGCTCCGGACAAGCAGAGCGCATCCGCTGCCGCCTCCCATGCGTCCCTCTTACAGAGCTAGAGGGATGCGCGGGAGGCGGCGGACGCGCATGCGCCGCTGGAACGTGGAAAAGGTAGGATTGTGGGCTTCCTGGGGGGTTTCACCCTGCGGGACATCCCGATTTCGGATGCCCCACGGGGAGGGATTTGATCGGCCGATCCCCCCTGGGTGTTGGTCCACTTTAAGTCAGCCCACCGCTCCAGGCATGTGTATACTCAAGGCATGGATGGGTTAAATGTGGAGGGAAAATTCCTATGTGCGCTCAAGCATACAGTGGTGACCAATGCCCCCCCCCCCCCCCCAAAAAAAAAAATGTGGGGAGCTGAAATCTGGCCAAACTATTTGTAATACTGAGTGAAAAGTCCATCCAGACCAGGTGCTTTCGCATTTTCCACTTGTGCACAATTTATGCATTTGGAGATCCAATAAGTGCGAAAAAAGCACAAATATTGGAATAGATAAAGGTTAAGCTTTAAAAAAAATATAAGAAAGAACGCAAACAGACACACAAGGTTTACGTATGAGGATAAAAGTAACGTGTATTACCATTCGACTTCTGAACTGTTATAATAAGTTATGATGGTTGTATTGACTATACAGTGATCACTGTACTTCTAGAAACAATTGAACACACAAATGATTGTATCACTTTTTTCTTTACTGTGTTTCGGTCTGCTTTTAAAGCCTGCTTTACTTTGGCCTGTTTTAATGCTTCCTGTCTTTTAACCCTAGGCTGAGATTTTTGAATAAAGCAATTGGTCGCCTATGAAAAAATTGTTGCTGGATTACAATGGGGTTGATTCAGCATTGGGTAAAAAGAGCCTTTTATGTGGAGAAAAATAGTTGAATCACCCCCAAGGTAGACAATGAAAGAGAATGGCTGCCCCCCCCCCCCATCCTTTTCTAACTCCCGTTGCTAAATCAAAGAGGTGAAACCAGTGGAAAAAAAATGCACTACTTTTTTGGCAGAGAAAACTGCCATTCACTTTCATTGTCTACCTTAGGGGTAATAAAGCACTTCTATTTTTTTTTCACCTAGGTGTTTATTTAAATAACCCTAATGCCACATAGCGTGTGTAGCAGGTGTATTCCCTACAGTGCCACATTACATCACACACTCAGTGTCGTTCTCCTATAGACTTCAGTTAGCCATCCCAGTCCCGTTTTTTTTTTTAGTGACTTCTGCGGTATTTCAATTTTTTTGATGCTCAGTCAATTGACACGGGATCCCCATCCTGTTCCCAAATGATTTTTGCGTTCATTATTATACTTAGGTTACCTGCTGCTAACCAGCGTTTTCATGCCTGTGTCATTTGTGTGTCCCCAATGGCATTCCATGTGTTTTCACTTGGTTGCTGTGCTGCCATCCCCTGCCATCTGCCTTTTTTTGTATTGCACATGGCGTTGTATGTCTGAGTATCGGGGTTTCACAGCGCCAACGCAGGCGCTGTTCGTTTACATGTTAAATACAAATGATTTCTCTGGGCCAGTGTGAGGGTTATCGTTTGGCGCCTCACAGATATTGATTTGGGGGTTGACCCGGCAAGTTACCTCTTGAACCTAGCACCCACCTCCTTGCGGGTTAGGGGGAAATCCCTCTTAGCCCCTCTTCTACTTGCGGCCAAAACCTGCATCCCCACTTGCTGGAAATCTTCGGCGCCTCCCACTACGGCTATGTGGCTGTCACGGGTTGGAGACATCTGCAGGATGGAGGAGCTCACGGCCTCTCTCAGGGAGGACCTGAGGAAACACTGGGAGACTTGGCGTTCCTGGGCCCAGTTCACGTTATCCGCTGAATACCTTACATTTCTCCAGGAGTGAATGGGGGGGGGGGGGGTGGCTGCTGGGGGAGTCCCTCACCCGCCTTTTTGTCCCTTTTCTTCCCTTCCTACCCTCCCTTTACCTCTTTTTGCTCTTTCCTCTCTGACGCACCATTGGTGTGACTTCGTCTCCGTCAGTAGTTTTGCTTGTGTTGTTATCCTTTAAAAACGTTATGGGGAGGGGCAGGACGTGGCCGACATCTGGAAAAGCTTTATTATATATAGTTTGATGCTGTTCTGGGCAACTATTGTGAAGTAACTCAGTTGTCATATAATCTCAGGCTCAGTCGCTTCTGATGTCATGTTGATTGTTTCTGCTGATGTTGGCTCGTGCCTTGTGTCTTCCTCAATAAAAACGTACAATTTAAAAAATATAAATGATTTCTGGGCTCCACACCGGCGCTACCTATCACTATCTCCTTTGGAAAAAAAACAAACATGGCACAGTGCCATGGGTAGCCTATAGCGCCAAACACTGCCAACAGTGCCGTCTGCTTGTGACCGGTGTTGCGTCTGAGGCGCTAATAGAGTCCCTCAGCAGATGCTTACGTGGCGCTAGTGATAAATTTGCCTCCTAATGTAAACTTTTTTCAACTGGTGCTGCATCAACCCCAATGTCTAACAGCTTCCAACATGTTTCAGATAATATTTGTACATGCCCTGAAACATTTCGCTTTTGCCTGTAAAGCAACAGAGGGCATAAGTGTGTTAGGATAACATAACAGCCTGACTCTGGTGTGTGGCCTCATCCCAAATCCATCAATAACACATAATGTCAGCATGGCATTCCTTACAGCTCCATCGCATTACTCACCTTATCTCACTGCCATATACGTCTTTGGTCTCTTGCAACATGTGCATATACCTTTGCTGCATTCCCTGGGACTTTGCATGGCAAATATTATGCAAATGTAAATTGACAATAATTAGTATATCTATGTTTAAACTGGGTCAGGAGGAATGGAACCAAACGTGTTATTCTGATATTTGGCCAAACATTTTAGGAATACCTCATTATGTAAATAAACACAATCCTTATCCCAGTGCAGATTCATTGTGAAGTTTCTGGGCTTTCCCGGCCATGGGACATGATTGAAGTGCTCTTGAAGAAGGCACCTAACTCCCCCAACTGCTCCCCATAGTTAGGACGGCCCACCGCTCCGGGCACGTGTATACTAACAGCATGGATGGGTTAAATGTGGAGGGAAAATTCCATACAGTGGCGATCAACGCCCCTAAAAAAAAAAACCAAAAGTAGGGAGTTTAGATCTGGCCAAACTATTTGTAATACTGAGTGGAAAGTCCATCCAGACCAGGTGCTTTTCCTTTTTCCACTTTTGCACATTTTATGCATTTGGCGATCCAATAAGTGCGAAAAATAAACAAAGATTCAAAAGGCATTGCTGAATCTTACAAACAAAAAAGCGAAAATGACAGGAGGGATGCCCAAAGAGACATGTAAACTGGAGACTTGAAAGCAGGGCCGGATTAAGTGTGCTGGAGGCCCCTGGGTACAAAACCTGGTGGAGGCCCCAGATACAGTATAAAATAATAGTCCAGTCAAGTAACTGACTGGTGGTTGTCTGGCACCCGCCTACTTACTGGAAGGTCAGATGGAGTCCCTTGTGCCCCCCTTGTGTGTCGGTGCATGCTGCTCGGGAACTCCTGTTTTGCCATTCTGGGTGGGGGGTAGTGTACTGGCCCCTGGCTGGTCCAGCAGAAAACACTTCCCTGCATTGAGCTGCCAGCGGCTGGGCTTGGTGGCTTATGTGCAGTGACAGCTCTGCACCCATCACTGTAGCGTTGCTGACGACGGCAGATTTGCTTCTCTAGTCTCTTCGTCCTGCCCTGTGGTGGCTTTGGTTGGCCAGGTGCGGGGGGGGGGGCACTATTGCCGACAGCTTTGTTGGCCCCGCAACCCATCAGACCAAAGACTGAAAAGCCTCCTGGACCAGACCATAACCCAAAGATTGGTGGAGGCCCCCTTTGCAGGGCAAGTGGTTGGACTACTTATCTTCTTGAAGCAATCCAACACCCATTCTTGTAACAAAAGTGGGGTTGTCTGTAGTTCAGCACTGCATTCCTTTCAAAAGTTACCTCCTCCTTGCTTCCCCTGAGACACTGGGATTAGGTGATCACATGATCCTCTCTGAGTCCTCTCAGCAGCATGAAACTAGAAACATACTTTGGGCCATGTAACCACCAGAGGCCAATCACGGAGCCTGGTTTAGTGAAAAAACAAGAATGAGGAAAGAATGCGTCAGCAATTGGGATGCCCCTTTGTGATATGATCAGGTGAAAAATCAGAACAAAACCTGAGTTTGTTCACATCCCGAATCCGGATGCCCCGCTGTGTGAAACCCCTCAAATTGCCCGATCTGCTTACCTACTCCCCAGTCTGATGGCGCATGCATGGGCTCCTGTCCAATCAGTGCAGTGATTATGCAATTTGGCAAGCTGCTCTGATTGGGATGAATAGGGAGAACATGTTTCTGCATCCTCTGCATGGCCACCGGGCACACGCTCCCGTCCCCGCCTATCTGAATGGTTGGGGGCGGGAGCACTCGCACAACACTGGGTATGCAGGGGGGTGTATTGTTAGAGCCGCTTGGCAAATCAAGTCTTTGAGCAGTCGGCTCTGATTGGATGGGAGCTCGGACATGCACCGTTTATCAGCGCCCTAGGGGGTTTCACACGGCGGGGCACCCCAATTCGGTATGCCCCAAGGGAAAGCCAGCAGCTGGCCTAGGAATCTTTTAGATTCCAGGACGGCCGCTGCTAGGTTTTGTTCCGCTTTATACTAGAACAAAACCCTCATAGAAATGTGAGAAAGGGTGAAGGGTCTGCACCCCATAGAGTGAAACATCCGTTTATTGATAATGCTAAAATCATCTCCAATAATGAACAAAAACTACTGATCCTTAGTCATAGATAAGGGGAACCCCCAAAAAGACACCCATTTAAACAGAAAAACTTACCAATGCCGTTGTCGCGTCCGCAACCCGTTGCCAGAGCCCCAAAGGCAGCCATGATGGGTAGTGCCCCCACCACTTTCAATGGCCTTGCCACCTGTCAAGCCCCATGGGACACCCGCCTTCTAGGCTGTCTGCAGCACCGCCGGAGGACATAAGAAAGATGGAGATGCGGCTACGAGCGAAAGACACACTAGGCACTGGGTGACAGGGACCCTGGCACGCCACCTGAGCAGCCGAAGGGAAGTGTATCGTGACACCACCCAATCCATGGCTGGCTGAAATCAGCCAATCAATTGCTAGAAAGCGTTACTAGGTACCCTGTGGGACAGGGATACTGACACCAGGCGCCGCGCCGGGCTCTGCTAACAACACTGATGACAGGGGCAGCAGATAGCACCATGCAGCACGAGGAAGAAGGGACCCAGACCAGCAGATTAGGGGTTACCCCCGCATGAGCGCCCTAAATCACACAATTCCCTGGCCACATCCCTGGCTTCCCTTTAGCTGAGGCACACACCAGTCATTCAGATTGCACCTAGGACTAGAGGGAATCGCCCCCCAGCTGTGTGAAACTCTCCAGCTCGCCCGAAAATTCGCCTTTTTTCCCGGTCCAATGGCACATGCCCGAGCAATGCCCACATCCCCGCTATCCCTTTAGCATGGTGTGTGCCCACCCCAGGCATTTGTGAATAAGCAGTGCAGGCATGCTCCCTTTTATAGGGTAGTGGGCCGCCAGCGCGCTCATAATCGCTCGCATTAGACGAGCTCCTGGACAAAGGGGCTCGAGTGAATCCGAGTGCGCTGATTGGACAAGTGGCCGCTCATGCGACGTAGGACCGAGGAAGAGGTGAGTTTGTTTGAGGCGACCTGGGGGGTTTTACACAGCAGGGCATTCCTAATCGAGGTGCCTCGGGGGCATTGACCAAAACCCAGGATAGTTAAAATCCTGGGTTTTGGTTCACTTTAACTTAATTTAATTGTCATGAAAATCACGTTAGAATATGACCTATTATTAGATAAAGGACCTGATTTACAAGTGCAAGATCGAGGGCCACTCGCAGTGCCTGATGGGATGCAAGATGGCGCCACCCGTCAGGAGGTCGCCCGGAATCTGGGGCACTCAGAAGATGGATCCAATGAAGAGGTGAGTAAACATTGGTATGACGGGGGGGGGAAGTGGATCGGTGAGGTTTGGGAGAGGATTTAACCTTCCCCGATGTTCCTCTTTAAAGGGCAGAAAATCTAAATCCAAAATAATTGCAATACACTAACGACACAAACATTAAAGAAAAACTATAATAGCAACACTGCAAGACCACCCCATTTATCAAAAATAACTTACCCATCAAACATCCTAATAATCTAATAATACCTAGAAACAACACAACTGTAGTGTAAGCTGCACAAGGCAGCGTATAGATGAGTAAATCTGCATAGTACCAATGTGACCAACTGACCAAAATGTGTACCAATCAAACAATGAAGAAGCCATGAAAAACATATATCTGGATAGATCGCTGCAGGGATGGGTGAACCCGAACCGCAAAGTTCAGCTTCGTACCAAACTTTGCATGCCCATACATGCAAAGGTACTGTCAAGGGAAGAGTTACCAAACACCCCAAAGTGAAGCATGCTCGTAACGGTAATTAATTTTTTTTTTTTTTGCAGACAAAGTGCGCACCTTGTGCTTTTTCAACAAAGGCAACCCTTTACATTTCGAATACCTCCCAAATCTCTACATTCCCTGAAAGTACACAAATTAAGCTTTCTGGACATATCCAGTATGTTGTAGAGGGCACATCTTTCTGGAAGTAATCTTTGGAAGAATTATTTTGCTGCACAGGGTTTCCCTAAAACCGTACAAAACATTTTTTTTAAATATCCATATGCAAACAAGAAAAAACAAGCTAAATCTGAAAGTGCAGGTCCCCCAGAACAGAACAATACCCAAAATGCATACCCTTTTAACTGCCAGCTTACTTGAAATTTGTCACCCTCTGTTGACAGGTCATTTTTCCCTATTTTGTTATGTTTAACTGTGATTTTTGCAGGAATTTCCAGGAAAATTATATATATATATATATATATATATAATATATATATATATATATATATATATATATATATATATATATATATATAAATTTCTTTTTTGCATAGGTAGGCTTTACCATGAAATGTCTTGTTTCTAATTTTTTCCTTGTTTTTTTTAGATATTATTGACTGAAAAAAGTAAAAACTAATTTTAAAAGTTGTCTACTTTATTTTAATTAAAACTATTTTTTATTCAAGAAACCATATTGCTTGTAAAAGCCCCATTTCTCCCGATTACAACAGTACCACATGCATGTTGATTCCTGCCCAGGAGTCCCAAACTGAAAAAAGCATTTTACAACATTTACAAATAAAATACTACTATCCACGCTATAAAATGTTCATTAAACATGTGTGGAGGGTTTTTTTTTTAAGATTAAAAAACCCTTTAACATTTTTTTTGCAATAAAAAAACAACCTGGATGTGGTTCTTGACCAGCATCCTTCCTCTTATAGCTCCCTCCCATTATTGTTTGATTTTGTTGTGTTTTTACAACCTTTTTTCTCCTTTTTTTTTCTCCTTTTTCTCGTTCTTCTTTTTTTATTAACTGCTATAAGGGTTAATGGGAAGTACATGAAGCATAATGGATAACATGCTCAGTGAGCCCTTCTTAAGAAAATAACTCTGATGTCTTGCAAATGGGCTAAGACCCAGTTAAGTATTTGTGCTATACGATATGATATTAGAATTTAAGATATGGATCTTTGTTGTAAATCCAATCTTATTAAAAAAATGTAATAAAATTATTTTGAAACCAACAACCCCTATTTTTTTTTTTTTAAGGAATGGGGTCCCTCTTCCCAGCATAACCAACCCGGGCACCAGCTATTGGGGACCAGGGCGTAGAGGCCAGCCTTGGTGGCTCTAAAGGCTACAAGCCCACATAGCCGCCCATTACCTGCCTCTCTAAAGCCCTGGTGGGGGCAGAAGAGCCCGTGGGGCGGTAACATGCCAGTCCTTCAAGCCTTGTGAACTGCTATAGGGGTTTCATGGATCCCTTACCAGTTCACAAAGAGTTTATTGCAAAAAAAAAAAAAAAGAAACACAACACACATCGGAAAAAAAATTATTATATTTTTAATACTTACCTCTCCTCCAACCCATGCCGATCACTCTGGCTTCTGCTCGCCTGTTGTTGCTGGAAGCCTTTTATACCAACTGGGTGATGGGACATAAAGGGTTCATTTAAAAAAAATGAGGGTCCCTGGGGGGCAGGCTTTTTTGGGATTTTGAAAACCCTTAAAAATAAAAAGAAATGGCATGGGGTCCCACCCCCGGTTTTCACCAAACTCGACCTGAGGTAATAGACACTGTGGGGCAACACTGGGGTTTTGTACCCTAGTAGGTGCCTCCACCTGGATCATTGCAAAGAGTTTTGGAAGCCCAGCAACACTTCCTGTTATGAAATATTATATACTGCAGAGAAAAAGCATAACCTGCTCGGGCACCAGCTATGCAGGGTTTGTAGAACAGGGTGATAAGGCAAGCCTCAGTAGCCCCTGGCCCTAGAGGCTACAAGCCTGCATAGCCTTCATGGCCCCTAGGCTCTTCTACCCCCCTGGGCTTTGGGGAGGCAAGTTATGTGGGTCCGGGGGTTAATGGCAAGTCACCCGCTAGCCGCAGGTGACTCGCCAGCCCCTCAAGCCTTGTCACAAAGGGTCCAATAATTTTATTTTCTTTACTCACTTTCGATCCTCCTTCACCACTATGTCCCACGCCGATCCGATGACAGGTGCTGGTGATCGGCGGAGGGAGGATGGGGAGGCAGGGGATTACGAAAGAAAGAGCCCAGAGGGGAGGAGATCGGAGGCCCACCGGGAGAAAAGGAGACCGCGGACATAGAGGAGTAAATGTCTTTTTCGCAGAGATGTCAGCAGCAAGGGGGGGGGGGGGGTTGTTTCAAGGGGGGGATCGGATGCCCCTCGGGCGAAGAGAAGACCCGGCCAGATCGACCAAGGGTCAGGTGAGTTTTCAACTTTTGTAATTTTTTTTTATTGGGGTTTAAAGTCAGCTACATGAGACTCGTGTAGCTGGCACTTCACGGTTAGAGAAGCAGCTACACGAGACTCGCATAGCTGGCAATAAAAGGGTTAAAAAAACACAACCCTGTCTAAATTTGTGTCAAGTTTGTGATGGTGTATCATGGTATGACCAAAGGAGAGCTCTGAGGACCTCAGAAAAAGAGTTGTTAAAGTAATTCTATACCCGTAATGGAAGTTTAATGTTGTTTACTTCAATCCCCAAAACAGCCTGTGTTTATTTTTTAACTAAAGCCTTTGCCCAATACTAAAAATAGGAACACCCTGGCTAACTCCCTGGCTAAGCAGCCCCATTCCCTGGTACTTTACAGCAATGATACATTCAGTTACAGCACACACAGCTCAGCACTGGTAAGCATTTCAACCTAATTACCATTATGTGACAGTTTGGTTGTAACTGAATTAATTAGCCTATGGCTGGTATTCAGACATTATACTGCTTCCTGTTGTGTTTTTATGAATATTGGACACAAACACAGGCTATTTTGGGGCACTGGGCTGGGCATAGAAGTTGACAACATAAACATCCTTTTCAGGTATAGGATCACTTTAATGCTCATCTGGCTGGAAAAAAAATTACAAAAACACAGCTAAAGAGTCGAACAATCCAGTGTTAGATTGTCTTCAAGTGTGATCGACCAACAAAGGGCAAGGTGTAAGAAAGTCTGTGAGGTCACAGAGGAACTCAAGGCAGCCTTATTTAAGAAGCATCAGCGCCACACAGCTCCACTTTTTTGGCCTCAGCGGCACTCAGCGTGGACCAAAGCTCACGCCGATCTTATATATTCACGGGCCGATCGATTCCCTCCCCACAGGTCATCCAAAATCGGGATGCCCTGCTGTGTGAAACCCCTAGGTCATCCCATACACCTGCGACCTATGGCCGCATCACCGCTATCCCTCTAGCAGGGAATGCTCCTTGCTAGAGGGAAGCGGAGGATGCAGCTGCCAGCACGCTCGGAGCTGCTGGCCTTAGACGAAGGCTTAGGGCCTTATTCATGAAGGGATAGCGTCAGGTAGCGTCAGGTGAACGCCAGGCGCGGCACGCAATTACACATGTAGCGTCAGATTCATCATTATCCCAGGCTCAGCGTACAGTGCCGGCGTTCAGCCTTGCAGAGCGCCACGTCTTACCTGGCTCTCTCCCATACATTTCTATGGACGATCCTTAAATCTCTTTCCTGATCCCAATTTTTATTTTTCCCTAAAAAAAAAACAAACTTTCTGACATGTATCCTGGGCAAGAAAATGACATTTTTGAAAACTTTTTTGGTTAATAATATTTTTATGCAGAATTGTCCTTACATGTCTGGTATTAAAGTGTTCATGGTACAATGTAATAACAATGTAATTCCATATGTTTTCGCTTTGTTACTAGTGGGTACATGTTCAAAAACAAACTTTAATCACACAGCCTCTGGCGCTATGGGCTACAATTACATGATTTTAAGCGCCGGCGCTGTGTGAGGCTGTTTTTTTGATTAATGTGGTGTGAGTCAGTCGCACTGGGCTGGTGTTTCGCTCACATACAACGTAGTATAGCGACTCACATCAATGCCGGACAGCGACTGAGGCGCTCTGAAACAATGATCCATGGCCGAGCACAGCGACTACTAGCGGTTGCTCGGAAATCCGCTCTACAGACGCTCATCTGTCGCTACCTGGCGTTAGTAATGAATCAGCCTGCCCGACGACGTGGCACTCTGAGCGCGCTGCTTGGACGAGTGGCCTTGCATGCGCCGTAGGACCGAGGAGAGGTGAGTTGGCATCGGTGATCTGGGGGGGTTTCACCCAGCGAGTAAGAAAGAAAAAAATGACAGAGCTGATGCAGACACTGCCTATCATCTTATTTAACACTAGTGGGGAAAATGACGCAGCGCCGGGCGCTCTGGATGAAGCAGATGCGGCTGTAGCACAAGATCCCATAGAGCACAATGGGCAGAACTGGATTGTAGTGTTTCATGCTTATCATTAATATCACACACATTTATTTGTACTGAACTTACATTGGGAGTTGTCAATAATGGAAACGCAGGACCCAGATGGGACCCAATGTTTTTTTTGTGTTATTAAATTTGAATTTAATGGCTTCTTGTGCTTAATAATGTGTAATTTTGACACAATAAAAAAAACGCAGCCTAAGTGCACTGTAAAGTTTGTCCCCAGCCGTGATTTCTTGTAACTGTAATGATGAAACGCAGACCAGCGCCGGAAAACAAAAAAGATTTCCAGGAGTATAAGAATGTATAAATATTCTGGGAAGCAGCTGAATAACGACAGTACAAAGTGGAGCTCACTGGCGCTGTGATAATAGGGCAGCGGGTCCAACAGGCGCTGACGGGGAGGCCGATTCATTAATAGCGCCAGGTAGCGACAGATGAGCGCCAGTAGCGTGATTTTCACAGCGCCAGCTAGTATTCCCTGTGCTTGGCCGGGGTTTGCTTGTTGACAGCGACTCAGTCGGTGTGCGGTAATGTTGAATACGGGGTTACGGGTCGATGTTTCACAGGTTCTGCGTTGTATGGGTGCGCCTGACAGCGAATGGCCAGAGCGAACGGCTTGCTGCAGATTCATTAACGAATCACGCTCAAAAATTTCTCATGCTGTGAATTCCTTGTTTAAACCCCAGAGCGCTGGCGGCGATGTGTGTAAAGTAGTTTTTAACCCCCAAACAACCATTTTTTTTTAATGTAAAAATTATACAACTTTTTCAAAACATTTTGTAATATGAATACATGAATATCAGACCTGTAATATCAATTCTGTACATATATATATATTTTTTTTTCTTAAAAAAAATATCTAACATTGCCGTAGTAGTCACAGAATTTTTTACAGTTAAAAAAAAAAAAAAAAAAAACATAAACTCAATTAATTATGAATATTTAAAGATTGCTCCATTGAAATGCATTGGAGAGCGCAAGGGAGCGACAGGTCATACCTGGCGCTGTGATGGGATTAGCAGCGGCGCTGTTCGTTGCAGTCGGCTACATGATGAATCCCACGCTAGCTGATGCTCTTGCCGGCGCTAGCCTCATTTAGCGTGATAAATGCGTCATTGTGACCGCCGCCGGGCGTACTTGATTCGGTAGCCACCGTTAGCTGGCGGTACCTGGCGCTCGTCAGACACTACCTGGCGCTAGCCCTTGATAAATAAGGCTATAAGGCTGTTAGGCCGGCCAATACCTAGTGCAACAATCAAAGCAAATTAGTAGTGTTCTGCTCAGTGACTTCCAGCGCCAATGTAGCGCCCAGCACAGCGCCAGATCTGACGGGGAATGGCGGCTCCGAATCTGGCGCTATAGCCACAGAGATGATGCGAAAAGGTGCATAAATAAGGCTCAAAGTGCCTTTCTTCCCTTAGCTAATATTCAGGAGTTCTTTAAACAACAATAGCATTCATGCTCTCCATATAGAATATTGCTGCCCATCAGTTGCAAATGTTCCCCAGAAGCCCATTGGGAAGCTATTGGAAGATTGTTTGGTGCACATATGGGAAGTGAAAGCACTTCTTTCCAGCATAAAAAAAACTAACATTTGTGCTATGTAAATACTTTCTAGGAAAGCGCTTAAACCGGACCTTCAGCACTATTTAATGAAATGCCCAAACCCTTAAAAAACAATTGCCCAGCATCTAAAATTAATATATTTTAAGTTTTTAGTCACTTATTATTCTTTCCCCCACTGGGCTGCAACTCAGGACTTTAGGATACCGGTGCCGCCATCTTGACTCAGAAGCGTCACACTTACTGAGGAGAGGAGAGTGGGATAAAGTACAGGGGGGGCGGGTTATAGCTGTGCTTTGCTGAGACAGAGCAGAGCTGGGGTCAGGAAAAGGTCAGCAATCCCAGAATGCAGAGCGACGCAGTCAGAAAGCACTTCCAGTTTGCAGGCTGCCTGATGCTCCATGAGCCGCCATCTTGGATGTTTAAAGGCTCATAACATGCAATAGATGCAGGTAGGATGATTTTTAATATGAGCAATCTGTATGTGCAGGGTTTCGGAAACATATAAGATAGGCTCTTATTCAGGGTGAAGGTCCGGATTTATGTGAGCAATCTGTATGTACAGGGTGGAGGAAACATACAAGATAGACTCTTATTCAGGGTGAGGGTCCGGATTAATGTGAGCAATCTGTATGTACAGGGCGTGGGAAACATATAAGATAGGCTCTTATTCAGGGTGAAGGTCTGGATTAATGTGAGCAATCTGTATGTACAGGGTGTGGGAAACATATAAGATAGACTCTTATTCAGAGTGAAGGACCGCTTTAACTGACTGTAATTACATTACATTACAGACTGTAGTTACATTTAGGCCCTTATGTATGAAGGGATAGCGACAGGTAGCGACTGGTGAACGCCGGACACGGCAGCAATTACACATTTATCAAACAGAATCTGTTTAGCGACTGGGATAGCGCCATGTAGCGTCTGATTCATCATTTTCACAGCCTCAGCGAACAGCGCCGGCGTTCAGCCTTGCACAGGGCCAGGTATGACCTCTCGCTACCTGTCGCTCTCATTTATTTTTTTTGTTTTTTTCAAAAAATCAAAATCAGAATCAAAATTCTGTGACCTTTTCTGGCATTGTAAAAGCATTTTTTTCTCATTTTTTTCATGTTTTATATATTTCTTCAGAAATGACATTACAGGTCGGCCATTAAAGTGTTCATGTTACATGAATGTTGCTACAATGTAATTCCATATGTTTTCGTTTTGTTACTAGTGGATAGATGCTGGAAAACAGACTTTAAACACACCGCCTCCTGCGCTCTGGGCTTCAGTGAAGCATTTTTCTGCGCCAGAGTCGTGTGAGGCGTTTTTTTTCTTGAATATGGTGTGAGTCAGTCGCTATGAGCAGTCGCTAACATGCGCTCCCATACAGTGCTGTACTGGTCAAATAGCGACTCCTCACAATGTATTCAACATTACTGCACAGCGACTGAGTCGCTATAAAGTAGCGACTCACGGCCGAGCACTGCGGCTACTAGCGGGCGCTCTGAAAATGCCTGCTACAGGCGCTCATCTGTCGCTACCTGGCGTTAGTGATGAATCAGCCTACCAGTCTTACAACAGAACCACTGCTACAGACAACCGTCTCTGAGACATAAAATAATTTCCCACCAGGATATATCCAACCAAGAGGAAACATAATGGAGGAGACATCTATAGATGAGTTGTATATATTAAAAATGTTATAGTTTAAAAGTAGCAGATCTAGTAATATACTGTTTCTCGTGGCCCTGGACATCCCTGTGTCAGCCAGCTGGCCTATGTATGTAAATATGCTTTTCTGTCTCCTCTTCCATTATAGCACACTGAGAGATTTCACTTGCCTTGCCTTACTAGAAACATAACACACAAAGAAGTGGATTTTGACTATCCTGGGTTTTGGTCCACTTCAGTGGGGCACCCCGATCGGGGGTGCCCCGCTGTGTGAAACCCCCCAGAACGCCCGTAAACACTCACCTCACCACGCTCCTACGCGGGCGCTCGAGAGCCGCTGTGGTATGCACGTACAAGCGGCGTCCAACCACAGCGGCTCTGAGCGCTGGAGGCCGCGTCTTGCGCTTCCTTCTAACAGGGAGCGCGCCCGCGCCGGGCATTCACAAGCGGCCGACGCGGGTGCGCGCCCTGCTAGAGGGAAGCACGAGACGCGGCCGCGGCCCGCGCATGCGCCGTTGGAATGGGGTTAAGGTAAGGTTTGTGGGCGTCCTGGGGGGTTTCACCCCGCGGGACATCCCGATTTCGGATGCCCCGCGGGGAGGGATCTGATCGGCCCAGGAATCTTATAGATTCCCAGGCCGATCCCCCCTGGGTGTTGGTCCACTTTAAAAACTTTCTCTGCCGATTTCTCTGCATTGCCCTACTATAAACATAACACACAAAGAAGTTTAAAGTGGACCCACACCCAGGATTTTCACTTTCCCGATCGGGGGTGCCCCGCTGTGTGAAACCCCCCAGAAAGCCCCAAAAACTCACCTGACCCCGCTCCCACGTGACTCGCTCCACCAATCACCGCCGACGGACAAGGTGAGAGCGCCCGCCGCCGCCTCTCGCGCGTCCCTCTTACAGGGAGCGCGCCCGCGCCGGCCATTCACAAACGGCCAGTGCGGGTGTGCGCCCTGCTAGAGGGATGCGCGAGAGGCGGCAGCGGCCCGCGCATGTGCTGTTGGAACGAGGAACAGGTAGGATTTGCGGGCGTCCTGGGGGGTTTCACACAGCGGGGCGATCGGGGTGCCCCGCAGGCAGGGAGCTGATCGGCCTGGGAATCTTATAGATTCCCAGGCCGATCAGCGGTGGGTGTTGGTCCACTTTAAAAACTTTCTCTGCAGATTTCTCTGCATTGACCTACTAGAAACAACACACAAAGAAGCTTAAAAACTTTCTCTGCCTTTCTCTGCAGATTTCTCGGCCTTGCCCTACTAGAAACATAACACACAAAGAAGTTTAAAAACAGATTACCTGAGACTGGGCTCCCAGCATTTTTCTTTTTTTTACTTTTTTCTTTACTTGTGTTTCTTTCCTTTTTTTTAACATGGTTAATCTCCTACCTCAGACACCTCTTGGTATGTAAATAGTTTATACAGCTAGGCTTAGAATGGATAAGGAACCAGACATATACTGGAGTTGGGTCTCTTGCCACCAGTTCATATGCAGCATATACCTCCCGTCTGGGTGTATTGGCCTAGCTGTCTGGGGTAAGTATACTGTAGTAGTTAGACTGTGGGTCAAATTTATCTCATTCCCTTTTGATACAAAAGTCTTAAAGGAGCCACAGCACTCAACCCTGTTAGCTTGCAGACCAACCTACAATCTGTCTCTAAACCTGATTAAAAACAGAGGGCTCGGTCACACACATCTGCAGAAGTAGCATAAGCTGCACCACCAAGCGCCAAGGTGCCTCTGTGATGTGCATCCTAACTCTAATCTCTGAGAGCCCCATTTGGGGCATACAATGCAATGGATAAATTGGGAGCAGGCTTACCTGAGGTTGCCCTAAACCTAAAGTGCAAGCCATGGGGTGGAAGGGTCAAAGACCTTGCAATACTGCCTAGACCCCACACCCCATGTGCTTGCACAAATTCAAAAGAAACAAAGGAGGGGTGGCAGCCGCTCAGACCATTTTATAACTAACCTGGGAGGTGCACGTTAGCAGGGCAATTAGGATACGAAAGTCTTAAAGAAGCCACAGCACTCAACCTTGTTAGCTTGCAGACCAACCTAAATCTGTCTCTAAACCTGGAGGCCACACACATCTGCAGAAGTATGCTTGAGCTGCACCACCAGCGCCAAAGTTAGTTATAAAATGGTCTGAGCGGCTGCCACCTCTCCTTTGTTTCTTTCCCTTTTGAGCTAGACTCATTAGACCAGTGATTGATAGCTGTGTCTGTATTCTTCAGGCTCTTCAGGTTGTCCTGTGTCACATGTGGCTCTTCCAGGATGATCTGGGGATATTGGAGAACTATAGGGTCGATTCAAAGAAACATGTAACAGCTTGGATTTTGGTGCCGATCATCCTATTTTTCCCGTGCGCTCGTGCGTTCGTATGAACTTGCGAGTGATTCTATAAGCAAATACGTTTCTATCCTAAAATGTACGTCCGTTCGTATGGCAGTTCGCGAATCAGACCTATGTCAGTTTCCATCCTGAATTTTCAGTTTCATTTCTCAGGTTGCAACATTGGTTTTGGCCTTTTTCCTTTTTTGTCTGGACGTAAATCCTTCTGATCTTGCGGCTGCGCACTACAAACTTACCTCATTAAAGTGCATTCTAAATATTTGGTCTTATTTTTCTTTATTTCATTCATTTTGTAGTAACCAACCATTAATGAATGCATTTGCATAAGTAAATCTTACTTTGTTTAATTTTTAGTTAACTTGCATTTTTTACTTGTGGATTTAATTTTAATATTTTGGCTTAAAATGGTACAACTTTAAATTTTGTGTGTAGTTACCCACACCCTCTCCATACAGATTGCTCTCAAATATAAAAAAACACCCAGCAACTTCTGCATGTTATGAGTCTAGAAACAGCCAAGATGGCGGCTCAGGTATTATCGGGCAGCCTGCAAACAGAAAGGGCCTTGTGACTGTGTTGCTCTGCATTCTTTGATTTCTGACCTTTCCGTGCCCCCAGCTCTGCTGTGTCTGTGCAAAATACAGCAGTAACCCACATCCTGCACTTTATCCCGCTCTCCTCTCCTCAGTAAGTGTGATGCATCTGACCAAAGATGTGCTTAAATAATTAAACAAAGCAAAGGTAAACAACTACACCAATAAATGCAATCTAAAAATATTATTCTAGTACATCAATTTAAAAATAAATACCAAAGGACATAAGTTTCTTTAATTAACGCAAATAGATTGCAAAATAAAGGTTTACATGCAAAGGACTAATTAAGGTCCACATTAAAATGCTTTTATAAGGCATACATGAATCAGGTATGCATTGCCATACAATTTATGGCCTCGGCCATGCTGATACATGCAGTTCATTGGAGCTCAAGACGCGCAGACTCCTCCACATAGCCAAAAAACCTGTTCAAGAACAGCAATCCGACTGCTAAAAGGTGTCGGCAGTGGCTTTCTTTTAAAACGTATTTAGAGGTTTGAAAACTGTTCTCTGAATCACACCAAAACCCATTCGATTATCCTAAGTTTTACGTTTTGATCCTAAGTTTTAGGATTTGATCCTAAGTTTTACGTTTTGATCCTAAAATTTAGGAACGAACTTGCGATGATCGTAAGAGCATATACGCATTCGAACGTAGGCTCGTGCGAGTCGGAAATGGCAAAAAAAACAGGAAAAAATGACTAACACCCACCCAAACTTACGATTCCCGATCCGAAATCAATTAACTTTTGCTCTTTGAATCGAGGGGTATGTCTGTAGTGTAGGCCAGGTGGTCTTTACTTCTTGAAAATTAGGGGTGGATTCACCCTATCTTTTGGGGTGTTCTGGCTCCCTTGCCATTGCTCTAGCTGATGTAGGAGTGCTGCAAGGCACATGCGATGGGTGAACAGCTGCATGTCCTGAGCTAGAGCTCAAAGCTAGAATGGTACTACTAGGGGTATGCCAACAATGCATATAAAGGGTGGCTTTGTTTTGTAGTTTCTGAACCTTCTTACAACATATTTCTTTTTCTTAATGCTCTGAATCCTAAAAGGGAACTGACTAGAAACTAGCATCATTGAGGAGCCTTTCAGGAAGGTGGCTGTGGGTTTGATTGGACCACTGTCTATTCCCAGCAGCTCCGTGTAACTATACGATAGTAGACTATGCCATCCAGTACCCAGAAGAAATGGCCTTGTTGTGCATTCCATCCAACAAGGTGGCCACTGCCTTACTGGGGATCTTCTCCTGGGTGGGCTTTCCCCATTAAATACTCCCTGATAGGGGGACCTGATTGATGGAGTCCTTCTTTAAGCAGATAGAGGTGCAACATCTGGTAACCAGCCCCTGCTGATGTCCATCTCCTGCAAACTGCATGTCCTTTGCAAATGAATGGCACCATCAATCAAATGCTTAAGATGTTGGTTGACTTCCATGGGTGCGACTGAGTGTTATCTCTGTTACCTGCTGTTTACTTTCCAAATATGTTTCCAGAACAAGATGCAGGCCTTGTAGTAGTTGGTGCAAGACAATGTGACGCATGCCCAGGCAGATCAAAAGTGGTGGTACGACCAGAATGCTTGTGAGGAGACCTATCAGGTGGGCTAAATGGTGTGGGTACTGGTCTCTTGTGCACCAGCAGATCAATGTTGTAACATACTTAGTCACCCTAGATGCCGCTGAACATGGCGAAAGAGCATTGAGAGCAGGAAGCGTATGCTCTCCTCGTATATTGAACCTGCCAGAAGAAGGAGAGACAGAGATCCTCCTTAGTTAGAGAATGGGCAACCATTGAGAATGTGGAGATCTGCCATTAGCTCTCAGAGGGCCAGCTGTGGGCAACCCTACCCCCCTTTGGGAGTTGTTAAAAAGCAAGCCTAGATGGACACAGTAGACAGCTCACCAAATGGACAGTAGGGGTGACCCCCCGATCTGGCAACCAAAATATTGGATCTATCTGGAAGTCCATCGGCAAAGGTGCCAGGAGATAGATGAGATGCTGCAGCTAGGGGTCATCGTCCTAAAGAAGGGCTGGACCCCTTTGGTTCTGTGTGTACTATAGACGACGTGTACCCAATGTCGCGCATCAACAACCAGGGCCAAGTACCTGACCATCACTGATCTGAGCCAGGGATACTGGCAGATTCCCTTGACCCATGAGGTCCGGTGATGCTCTCCCTTTAATACCCTATTTGGGCTATACAAATCCAGCATGCTGTCATTCAGAATGATGAATGCCTCTGCTACCTTTCAGTGGATGGTCCACACGCTGCTCTTGGGTCTTGAAGGGCACATGCCTGCTTACCTGGATGACATAGCTATCTTCATCCTGTTCCCCCCCCCCCCCCCCCAAGGACAAAGACCCAGGGGCAGTCCTTCCTGGGCACCGAGGGTACTATAGGAGGTTCATTCCGTACTATAGCAGCCTAGCTAAGCCCCTGATGGACCTCACCAAGCAGAAGCTGCCCTCCGTAGTCGAATGGACCAGCAACTGCGAGACGACCTTACGGGGGGTAAAAATTGGCCATTGCAACTCCAAGTAGCCAACTTAAATGCGGCTGTTTTAGGTACAAACTGATGCCAGTGACTTTGGCATCTGTGTTATGCTCAGCCAAGTCTCAACGGGACAGGAACATAGAACACCCATTTTGTACTCGCGCTGGAAGCTCCTGCCAAGGAAGGCTGCGTATTACACAATAGATAGGGCCCTGCAGCGTCTGCAGCCATGCGTGTATCGGCACCACTTCATCACCCCCCCCCCCCCCACACTGGTTACACACAGTCTTCGACATGAATGTGGGGTTGTTATGCTTGGCGCTCCAGCAGTACCAATTTGACATTTGCCACAAAAAGAGACTTGACCAATACCGGCAAGGAAAGTTAAGGAATGGACGCCTGGGGAAGCACAGAGAAGTGCTGTGCCCTAGCAACCTCTAAAGGAGGTAGGTATTAGGGAAATATAGAAAAGATAAGAATAATTTCTAGTTATGGCTTGCAGAGACCAAATTTCAATGTGAGCCTCAACCAGGTTCATCAAGTGCCCCAGTGGGGAGGCCTCCACATAAACGGATCTCGCTGGTACCGTTCACACCTTGAATAGATGGGCTGGGGCCACAACTGAGCTAGCAGGAAACCCCTGCCATGAGACTGTGCTGCCTAGGCTACTTCTAAGCATAATTCTTGACGCTGGGTCCAGTATTTCTTAAAAGAAATATGAAGCCGCAGTGCACATTAGTCATAAACCAATGACATTATTGGAACCTGGAAATTATAATGCATGTGTACATGGGTCTCTCTGGACATCCCCGAATGCTCAGGATCTGAGAAACTGAGAACTTAGGTTAGCAGCCATATATAGCAGTGTGGTCTCATAGTGTGTGTAGCTTCCCACTGGGTCTGTTGGAACCAAAACCAGCATCCTATGACTTTCCAATAGAAAGTTAGGAGACCTTTAAGATATAGCTAGCCACTGCTAGGACGCAGAGATTGAGGCTTATCCTGGGGGGGGGGGGAGTGTCCCACCAGTTGTGGTGTCAGGAGCCCAGACCCCTTTGCCTTTTTTTTCTTGAGGGTCATGTCAAGCTCATCATTTTGGAAGAGATCAGGACCAAGCAGACTCTACATGTCAACTGTGGCTGTCAATCAGGGCCGGACTGGCCATAGGGAGACCTGGGACAATGCCCGGTGGGCTGCACTGCTTTGGGACCAGTTGGGCTGCTGCTTTTAACACCCTCATTCATTTCCTGCTCCCTTAGTATCCATCTAAGCCACCTGTACCCATCCCCACTGTACCCATAAGCCAGAGAACCCCAGACCCCAATGCTAGAGCCCATTTTCCTTAGTCACTAGACCAAGGGGAGAAGGAGAAGCAATTGCGGTGACCCAGCCAGGGGCAGACTGGCCATAGGAAGAACCGGGACAATCCCTGGGGGCCACACTACTTTGGGGACAGTTGGGCTGTAGCTTTTAATACCCACACTAAATCCCTGTCTCTCCGGCATCATGGTTGGTGGGCCTCAACAAGTATGTCTCGGGCCGGCCAGGGGTGGTTAAATCCAGGGCTGATTTTTGACCCAAGTCTGCCAGTGCTGTCAATTATATTATACTCTACCAGGCTGGCTTTTGGCCCAATATAAAGGACCGGGACTATATCAAACAGAGCTGTTGGCATTCTTAAGGGGCTGGCGGGGTTTCGTTCAGTGGTGGTAATGAAAGGACTCCACAGCCTATCAGGGACTTAAGCAACTTGTAACAGGGGACCGTACCACATGATCTCAGTGTCGCAGTGATGTCACGAGTTAGAATTCCTTATTGGATAAAAAATACAATGTTTCTGTTAACAACTGGAAATCCAAGGTTAAGCTAATACCATTTATTGGCTAACTCAATAAGATTGAAAATGCAAGCTTTCGAAACTGTTCAAGCTTCTTCTTCAGGGTTATGCCTGAAGAAGAAGCTTGAACAGCTTCGAAAGCTTCCATTTTCAATCTTATTGAGTTAGCCAATAAATGGTATTACCTTAGCCACCGATGTAAGCAGGAAATCCAAGGTTAACACGGTACAACAACTTACTGACACTCTGTTAACAACTAAAACACATACAAACACAGGTTGTTTAAAGTAGAACTTCAGTCTAAAGCTGACCTCCCCCATCCTGCCACCCTACCCTGGCGCTAAGGCATGATGGGGGGTTACAAAGTAAAAAAAAATCTTACTTGACCCTCGGGGGCCAGCGCTGCTCCTCTGGCACTTCGGATCCTGGTGGCTGCCATCTTGCCAGAATGACATAGAGCTGCACCATCCCCCAGGTCCATGCACACTACCACCCCCCATTCAAGTGACTCTGCGGCATTTTCAGTGGTGGCCACACAGAGACCAGGAGGTCCGAGGATAAGGTAAGGGTTTTTTTCTTTGTAACCCCCACTCCACATCCTGTCTCAGCACCAGGGAAGGGAGGCAGGATGGGGTAGGGTCAACTTTTGAAAGAAGTTGCGCTTTAAAGTGGACCAAAACCCAGATCGCCGAGAGCAACTCACCTCTGGGTTTTGGTCCACCTTAAAGGCCTGAGAGCATTGCTCACACCATGATTAGTTAGCCATAAGATTTGCCAATAAGACTATAACAACAAACAATCAAAATAAATACATGTAGCTCCCTGGTGGGCTGATAATAAAAAAATAATGTATTGCTATATAAATATAAATAAACAATACTGTGCATGCGCCACCCAAAAGAATAGTTACTGAGAATGAAAGAGCCTTTACTTAAACCGGACCTTCAGCATCTTTTAATGAAAAGGCCAAACCCTTAAAAAACGATTCCCCAGCATCTAAAATTAATATATTTTACGTATTTAGTCACTTACTTATTATTCTTTCCCCCACTGGGCTGCAACTCTGTTCAGGACTCTAGGATACAGTCGCCGCCATCTTGCCGCAGAAGCATCACATACTGAGGAGAGGAGAGTGGGATAAAGTACAGGGGGTGGGGTTATAGCTGTTCTTCCCTGCATCCCAGAATGCAGAGCAGCACAGTCAGAAGGCACTTCCTGTCTGCAGGCAGCCTGAGACTCCATGTGCCGCCATTTTGGATGTTTAAAGCCTCAGAAGATGTAGTAGATGCAGGTAGGATGATTTTTAATGTGAGCAATCTGTATGTACAGGGGGACATACAAGATAGACTCTTATTTAGGGTGAAGGTCTGCATTAATGTGGGCATTCTGTATGTACGGGAGGGGGGACATACAAGATAGGCTCTTATTCAGGGTGACGGTCCGAATTAATGTGGACAATCTGTATGTACAGGGGGGGGGGGGGGGACATACAAGATAGGCTCTTATTCAGGGTGAAGGTCCGGATTAATGTGGACAATCTGTATGTACAGGGGGGGGAACATACAAGATAGGATTTTATTCAGGGTGAAGGTCCGGATTAATGTGGACAATCTGTATGTACAGGAGGGGGACATACAAGATAGGCTCTTATTCAGGGTGAAGGTCCGGATTAATGTGGACAATCTGTATGTACAGGAGGGGGACATACAAGATAGGCTCTTATTCAGGGTGAAGGTCCGGATTAATGTGGACAATCTGTATGTACAGGAGGGGGACATACAAGATAGACTCTTATTCAGGGTGAAGGTCTGGACTAATGTGTACAATCTGTATATACAAGTGGGGATAACATATAAGATAGGCTCTTATTCAGGATGAAGGTCCGGATCAATGTGGGCAATCTGTATGTACGGGGGGGGAAACATACAACATAGGTTCTTATTCAGGTTAAAGGTCTGAATTAATGTGGACAATCTATATGTAAAGGGGGGGGAACATACAAGATAGGCTCTTTTTCAGGGTGAAAGTCCAGATTAATGTGGGCAAGTTAGGTGTCATGGACAATTTTTGGAATCAGAAATCGCTTCATCTTGAAAACTAAATTTAAAAGTCTTTTAGGAAAAAATCCCCGGCTGCAACGGGCCTCCGGTTAAACTATGTTGCCCTGTTATTTATTGCAATAGGAGATCCCATAGCATTCCTTGCCATTCCAGCCATTCTCCCAAACAAGAACATTTTCTTTTTCATTTCTCTTATGAAAGAACATGCAAATTCTCAAATTTGAGATTTAATTCACTAACTTTTAGGTTTGACATTTTATAACAAAAAAAACATTAAAAAGCACTTTGCATGATATATATATATATATATATATATATATATATATATATATATTTTTTTTTTTTTTTTTTTTTTTTTAAAGAACATGCCGGTATTTGCTTCATGGCTTTTTTCAATGAAAAAGTCCACCTTTTTCATACAGCGGTACGTTAAACTCATGCGAGTTGAAAAGTCTTACATGGAAGGAAGAATTCTCTTATGGCTTTCTTGCATGCTTTCTTACGCGCAATATGCCCCCCCCCCCCCCAAGCTTGTTCTTATTTTCTGTCTGTGTGACCAACACCCGTTAAAGAAAAAATGGGTGTTGATCCGGTCTAAATGTGAATAAGAGTCCAGGGCCAGATGGACTTCTCAGAAGAGTACTTAAATAACTCCCCTCAGTTATTTCATCCTTATTTTTAAAGACTCAGTAACAGCTGCAATAGTGGCAAGGGATTGGTACAAGACAAATGTGGTGCTTATATTCTAAGCATACAGCGCGTCCTGCTCCATCTATAATACTTACACATGGGTAATACCCCGCCAGAGGGCGCTGTTCACTGCAGACATGCAAAAACAGGCTCCTCCCGGCCCTTCATATACCCAGGGACCTCCCACAAATCCCCCCAGATTTCTCTGCAGTGCTGACTGCTAAGACATGAAGTATCAACTCTCTCGCAGGTGAGCGGGGCTATCACAGCCTGCGGCCCTTCGATACAGATGTGCCTCCCAGCCTGGGCTGCGCTGGTCGGGTGAAGGTCGGCAGCACCTCGTGTGCTCACGGAGCTACGCTCCACCGCAATCCCCCACCATAGGGTAGGCGGTTTAGGCCGATGGTGAGCCTCCATTAGATGCCCCTCCCGGCTTGTTGCCCGTGCCCCTCATAGCGTTAATCTCTGGATGCAGGTCCGCTTCTCCCTCGCTTCCTCCCGTAGCTCGGGGGAAAAGAAAGGGGGGGGGTATGTGTGGCAGTCCTAGTGTAATGTAACACGTTAAGGCCGTTGATCTGTCATTGGAACTTGGGTGTCAGTGCCGCGCTCCACATAAGCTTATGATTGCACGCATGTTTGTCCTTTCATACATGAGTGTGCTGCCCGGACGGCAGCATCATTCTCTAGCGTGAGAGCAATCTCCTTAATTACATTATGTATGTGCGTACTATCCACTACTGTCATTCATTTTGTGAAGGTTAGAGCTTAGCGCTCTTTGGGGGAGGCGGGGACTCGGCATGACGTGCCCCGCGTCACAGCCAGATCAGGCCCGCCCCTCGAGTTTCGCTTGGCGCCATTTTGACGGTCTTAGTGCACGCGCGTGGTTGCGATCCGCCTCCTCCTTTGGTTATGTAAGTACCCTCCGGGGCGGTTTTGGTTCCTATGATTTTTATTCGGCTGCGCATGGCACTGACACCCCCCTCTTATCACATTATGTCTTTCAGATGCCAGGATTTCGGTGGCTTCTCCCGGCCTGACATATATTATAGCGGGTCCACATAACAAATTCTCCCACATTCCTAGCGGGTCTTGGGGCATCCAGGGTTGCCTATTGCGTAAATCCCTGCGGGCATACTGCTCAGATAATCACCATATGGAGGCATCTCAGAATTATGTACCTGGGGTCCCGCGGGGACATGACCGGCTGTGTGTAGCGTGTGGACTCCCCCATGCCGTTGCTGGCAGAGCACGGGTCTGCGGACCCTGTGCCGAGCAAGCACTGGACCTGCGAGCTGCGCCTGTGGCTGCACCTCGCTCCGATAGTCCCCTCTCCCCTTGCCCAGATCATACTCCTGCTGAGTCGCATACAAGTGGGGAATTACAGCCCGATACATCTTCTAGACGGCCTACGGCTGACCAGATTGTTGCGGGGTGGTCCGACCACTTGGGCCCTGGCAGGAAGTGGCCCTTGACGCCCCTGGCTTCTGCCTTTGCTACTGGATCAGAGGAGTTTACTTCTCCACTTGATGATGCTCCGTCTGACGATGGAGAACTGTTCTCTGACCCAGATTCCTCTGAGAAGAGGCAAGGGGTCATGACGATTTGTCGGGCCAGTTTGACATTGATGGTCTGTTGCTAAAGATCTTTAAGGCCCTGTCTATCTCGCTCCCTAGCGAGGCTCCCAAGCCGAGAGGGGAGCGTTTCCATACGGCGTCTGCGCGCTTGGAATTTCTCGAGCAGGCTCACTTCCATGATCTTGTACTCAAGGAATGGGAATGCCCCGCTAAGCTTCCAGGGATTCCAGGGGACTGGGATTGGAAATACCCTTTCCCCCCTGAGGTGGTTAATTGTTGGTCATCGCCCCCGGTGGTGGACGCACCGATCATTGGGGTCCCTAACCCCCCCTTCTTTACTGTCCCGGCTTATAGCACTCTTCGAGATGGCAAGAACCGGCGCATCGATAGGCTGGCTTCACACGCCTTTGCTTGTGCAGGATCGGCGCTGCGCCTGGTCTGTGCCGCGGCCATCACCGCAGTGGCTGCTAGAACCCTCATAAGAAAGATGCTTGAGCATCACACTGAGGATCTACCCTGGGAGGTGTTTAATGCACTCTCCAGTTTTTGTTAAATTTATCCTCTTAGCTCTGGATGACACCATCAGCATGTGTGCGAGGACTTCTGCCCTAGTGGTGCCTATACGTCGCTTGCTCTGGCTGCGACAGTGGGGTGCTGATGTGGTTGCTAAAAGAACTCTGACTGGGCTTCCCTTCAGAGGGCAACGCCTGTTTGGGGCCCGTCTGGACCTCTTTGGAAAAAAGGGCAACTCACCCCATCGCAGGCGGCCTGTCTCGGCCCCCCCGGGGCAGGGATACCCCTCCCCCTCCATACCATAGTGTGACACAAGAACCTGGGGTGCCCTTTCTAGGGGCTGATGCAGACTCCTGCCCCAGAAGCGGTAGACAACGTCCTGGGCCCCCCGGCCGGGTCAAGTCTAAATCCTTCCCCAAAACCCCCCGAGCATGATGGGACCCCCTCACCCGCCTGGGTGAGGGGATGACTGCAGCACCCTGCTCCTATCAGGAGGCGTCTGGCCTCGTTCTGTTGGGTTCAGGAGGTATTTCCTCCGGATGCAGGATAGAGTTTGCTGGGCGGTCCTTCCCGAAATCGTCAGGGTGCTTCTAGTCCCTGTCTTTCTTCAGGTGTTGGTGCAGGCCTTGCTTGGCTTGCTAGGTTGGGGGTCATTTGCAGGACGCCCTTACCAGACAGTGGCTCGGGCCACTACTCCAGTTTGTTTCCACATTCCCCTTAAGGATGAGGCAGTCTGGCCCAGTCGGACCTCCCCTGGTTCGGCAATTGATATTCACAGGCAGTGATGCACGGTATTCTGAGTTGGGCTACCAGCGCCCTGCACCCAGTGGGCCTCTTGCCGTCTCTGGTATTCTTAGATGCTTATCTTAGCTCCCCTGTGTCTTCGGGACACCGAGGCTCTCATTGGTTGTGTTGGAAGGCCAACTCACAAGCTGATTGTGGCCTTGCTGTTGGGCCCCTCTTCTGCTTCCTCTTCTGCTCCCTGTGCTTGCTAAAAGGCACCGCTGGGGGTGATGTCCCTGATGGGATCAGGGGGCGTCCGCACTAGGACCTATCTGGTGGTCCTTCTTACTTACAATCCCTGCTTCAAGCCGCGCTGATTACTACGTTAGCGGCGTTCTCTGGGAGTTATTTGGATGGGTGCTCAGTCACCTCTATCCCTCATGGTTCCTTATCCGCTTGAGCCTTCTTCCTTGGCAACAAGTGGAATCCTGGTTACGGGGGCTACGCCCCCCCTTGCTGAGATTGATGGCCCTGGGTGGCCTAGTGAACTGTGGTTCACAGATGCTTCTGCTGAGGTCAGCGGACCTGTACGCTCTCTCAGGAGTGCGGTTCTGCCCTTGTCAGGCTCCTTCTTATGTCGCCCCAATCTATAGACTCTAGTCTGGGGCTTGACAGCTGATTCATTCACCCCTTGGAGACGGGCTTATCTTCTGGGTGACTTGGTATATGGGGGGCTAGGAGCAAGCTTCTTTGGCTTCCTCTTCCTCCGTCTATTGTGGGTTATGGTGTACCGATATTGATTGACACGAGTCTTGGTCTCTCCCCTGTTGGACGTTCTCGGTTCCCAGGGTTCTAGAGTTGTTACAGCATAGTTTGGGGTTGGCTCCCCATCTAGGTACTCTGAAGGTTCAGGTTCTGTCCTGTCTGCCTTCCTGTAGATATCTGGTTCAGTCTTCCTTGTTAGGAGTTCTCTTGGGGATTGCTCAGGGGCATCTCCCAAGTAGTTCTGTGGTCCCTGTTGGGATCAATTTTCATTCTGTTTTGCCCTGCGGATTGTTGCCTTGGGACTTATTCTGGATGCTGTCTGAGCGGTTTTGTAGTTCAAGTTGCCCCTCCGGGGGCTGTTGCTTCAGTCAGACGTGTGCCTGAGAAGGTGGCTCTGATTACAGACCCTATTGTCCAAGCTGGTGTATTATGATCATTGTTTAAGTCCTTTTGGTCTGCCTATGGGCCTTATTCTTAGTAATGCTGAAGTAAGGGGTCTACATTCCCTCAACAAGTGTGGAACCTTTCCTGGTTGTTCTTGTCCCTTGGGGGGACTGATGCCCTTTGGGGTCTGCGAGCGCCTCCATATGTATGCGCCTGATATCGTTTGCTTCCAGGGCCTATGCGCCCTTTGGCCTGATCTTTCTCGGATGGTTTGCCTTCCTGGTCCTGAGTTAAGGGTTCGGCTTCTTGCTGATCCTTGTTAGTGAAGGGGTCAGTATCCCCGCCTACCTAGCGGGAGACCAGTTGTCGTTTCCCCGTTGGGGAGAGTTCTAAGTTTTGCCGAGGCTTCTGTTGCCTGTGGGCTGGTTGGTCCATTACACTGGCCTATTCCTTTAAGGGAGAAGAATCTCCCTCTCTTGTTTTATTCCGTTATATTGGTGTTTGGGTACCTTTGGCCCTTCAGCACCTGGTTTTCTGTTGAATAAGTTGCTAGACTGCTGCTTGTCTCTGTTCATACCTTTTCAAAGGTTTTGTTATGAGATTGACGTTAGAGCCTTTGCTCATGTCGTACTTGGTAGCAAAGTTTTGCAGGTGACAGCGCCTTTACTGTCTGCTGTGCCTTTTTTTGGGGATCCCACCCTATGTTATAGACACTGCTATTGGATGTCCCATGTGTAAGTATTATAGATGGAGCAGGACGTGCTGTATGCTTAGAATAAAACAATTCTGTGAAATACTCACCTGTAGAATTGGTATTATACGCATACAGCCCGTCCTGCTCCACCCCACCCTGGTTTTACATTTTTCTGGATCCCCTGTATGGTGATTGTTATCATTACTATTGTTACCAGTTGGTGGTTGGTTTCTCCCGGCTTCTTTTTTCACTGCTTATCAATGCTGGGGATTTGTGGGAGGTCCCTGGGTATATGAAGGGCTGGGAGGAGCCTGTTTTTGCATGTCTGCAGTGAACAGCGCCCTCTGGCGGAGTATTGCCCATGTGTAAGTATTATAGATGGAGCAGGACGTACTGTATGCATATAATACCAATTCTACAGGTGAGTATTTCACAGAATTGTATTTTTTTAAAAGGACTCCAGGTCTTCTCCAGCCAATTACAGACCTGCAAGCTTAATCGATTGTGGGAAAATTACTTGAAGAGCGTGCATAATCATAAGTACTGCACATATAAAGTGAATAAATGACACATATTAATATACTGTATTTATATTACCTATAACTACAGTAAAATGAATGTCATCTTCACAAACCCCAATTTAAGGACTGAATTTTAGTTAAACCAGGGAAAATATGTGGGTTATTCCACAGATTCAGAAGCCTCAGATTCAGGAGCAGTACTAGACTGAGCCCTAAATTTTAATTGCATGCAACATTATCATATTGTTTAACCTAGGCTGCTCTTGAGAAGGGGCAAGTGAAATACTCCTGTAGGACATTCTTCAGTCTTAATTAAATGTCCAAAAAATGTACCACACTCATTCTGTAATGAAAGGGTGCTGGACAGTGCTGTGACATGCTTGGGTGTGGGAGGTATCCAGATTGCTAGAGCCACACGGTGCAATGACCCCCGCAACACCCCAAAATTGTTATCTTCACCTCGATCCTCGGCCAAAATGCAGCCCTCTAATTGGCCGCCGGCGGTCACGTGAATCATCTTTTGAGGTCGCTGGTCAAGACCGTCGCACTTAACCGCTCTGGCTCCCTATTACACGCATGCCCATTTGGTTCATCAGAGGTGCGGAATAGCCTGGATTTCTGAACCCATAGCGAAGGACATGAGGGCTTGTAACTTGCAGGGCCAGGGGCCACCAGGCACAGCCTCTGTGCCCTGGGTTAAAAGCCCTTATGCCTGGTGGCTGGGCTGGTTGGCTTTATTTTTTAATAATCCTGACTAACGAAAAATAAAAAAATGACAAATACCGGCTGTCATTGTCATCGATAAAAATGCAGACTATAGCGGGATGTTTTTTATGAATGAAAGCTTGTACAACTGAACTGTCATTAAACTGTCATGCTTTTTTTCATTAGAATAAATAATGCCAGCTGTAATTTTCATTGATAAAAATCATGCCGGCTCTAGCATGGTTTATATCAATGAAAGCTACAACTTACAGACAGAGATTTTCCTACCCCATTTTGTGCAGGGAAATTGATATGTTATTGCCCCCATTTTGCAGCCTTCAACCCCAGCGATTTTTAGGTCACCAAGCTCTGGCCCCTATTGACTTCAATGAGTACTGGTTCAGATCGAGTCCAGGTACCTGAACTGAAATTTTGCACCAAGTTTGGCTGAACTTGTCGAACTTTATTGGGTTTGCTCATCACTAGTAGTAACCAAAAAATATGCAATAGTTGGCTAAAGAAATTTGCCTTAATCAAAATACTGGTTTTAATAGTTTTTTAATGTTAAAAATAGAGCTTATGGTATTTTAGCTGAATTTTGCCAACATTTAGTACATATCAAGCGGAACCAATCTAGAAAAACTGCAGATGATATTAACTTAAACCCCAAAAATCCAAACAGCAACACTACATACAAATCTAAATTGGAATGCAAGCTGGTTATTTTGTCATAAAAATTGCCTTGACCTGTGTAGTTTGTTTGTTATCAGATGGTTTGTTTTGTTGGTTTGTATATTTTACTTATGGCTTCCTCCAAATTACTGCTGACTGCTGGCTGTAGGTGAAAATCTCACAAAAAGGCTCCAAAAGCAACACTCTACTTCCTTGAATCAACTATAGGTGGTTAAATAGTGTTACGACCAAGTATCCACTCTTATTAATTCATTACTAGAGGTGAGCAAACTCGAACCACAAAAGCCAGAAGTCCGTGTTCGAGTTCAGTATATGGCCCGAACACTGCTGAGCATCAACCAGCTTCATCTAAGGTTGCAGCAGCAACCTTAGATGAAGGTTGCTGCTGTAACTTACCGGAGCCCAGATCCTCTTATTTCAGCTGCGGTGGAGTGGTGGCAGCTGCCTTCCAAACTGGCCCCATACGGGGCTTCAAAAAGGTGGCTGCCAGCTCCCATGAGTGAGGACACTCCTAGTGCTGGCACTAGAAGCAGAGGAGTAGCTAGGCTTTCTGGCACCCAGGGCAGAGATTCAAAATGGCACCCCACCTGTTCTCAGACCCCCCCCTTTGGCGCCCCACTGACCTGCTTCACCCGGTGCCCCCCTATTCCCCCCTAGCTACGCCCCTGCTAAAAGTGTCCTCACTTAACCTGGCAGCCATCTTTTTGTAGCTCCGACTGGGGCTGATTCCCTCCCCCCCCATCAGCCCCTACTTACCTTTTGGATGTCACATCCAGCTCTTCAGGGCTCGATCCTCACCATGCTGCCCGCTTATCCCCCGCTAACTGACAAGCCGTGCTTCAATGTCCGTAGGCGATCTTGCAGCTGCATAAAGTCTTGTGGGATTTTGAGTGGCTCCATTCATGGGATCATTCATGGGCACTGCGCAGGCATGAGATCGGGGGGAGGTCATCCGGAATCTGAGGGGCCCAGAAGATGGATCCACCGGCGAGGTGAGTAAATACTATCCAATTGTGGAACCGGAAGGGGGGGGGGGGACAGTCCAGTGAGGTTTGGGGTAGGTTTTAACCTCCCCCGATGTTCCTCTTTAATGATATTAAAAAGTGTACTTTTTAATTTCTCAAAGTCTCACATTTGGACTCTGTACAGTAATTATCATCAAGCCTTTGTTCATGGGCTCATCCAAGGTCTCTGCTGGAGGCAGCCTATAACATAACAAAGGTCTTAATAGATTCCTAGGATTCACCATTTAGCTTCCCTCCACTTCTGTAGGTGCAAATCTGTGACTTGCTTTTACCCTGAATTCATACCAGACCTCATGTTTGCCTATATAGAACAAACTTATTTTCTATGATAGTTAATGGATGCATTTAATGAGCCACTAGTTAGGCACCAATATCAAATGTGTATACAACCATGGCAAGTGGTTGGGCCTTTAAAAAAAAGACAAGCAGAAGAAAGTGCAAATTAGGAAATGCGGCCATATACTTGCTGCTCACATATTGCTTCTAGATTAAACCTCCCAATGGGGCCACAGCATGTGGCACCAGTACTTCCCCACAAAACCGTTGTGGGGCTTTAAGGAAATATATGTGTTTTTTTTGCTCTAGGGTTTCATTTCACTTGCGCCATCCCCAGTTGTGATATTTGAATTTTGAAAATAATTTGGGAGATTAGGTTTGCCAGACATCAAAGTATTATACAGCGACACAACCGATTTATCAACTGGAACTTACACACTAAATGCAAAAGTTGAATCTGTTGACTTACCTATAAATAGATGTACCTGGTCCTGCCCCTGTGTTGGATCATTGCATTGTCTTCTCGAAGGGTTGCCGTGCTCTATAAACCTCCTGCTTACCTCCTTGTCCTTGTGGGGCCTACGGGCCTTCCTGTTTTCTTGTGATTGGGCTTAGCCTCCTCGTCCTTACTGGGCCTCACGGTCCTTCTTCGTGTCTGTCTGTGCTGTCTGTACTGGGCGTTGCGTTCCTCCACGGTTTGTGTCTTTATCTGTATTGGGCCCACAGCCGTTTTAGTGTTGTAGCCATTGTTTGTCTTGGGCCGGCAGCCCTTCATTGTCTGTCTTATAGCCTGCACTAGGGCTCAGCTCTGTTATCTGCCTGCACTGGGGCCCAGCTCCGTTATCTGCCTGCACTAGGACTCAGCTCCGCTACCAGTCTGCACTAGGGCCCAGCTCTGCCACCAGCCTGCACTGGGGCCCAGCTGTGTTTGCCCTTCCCTAGTCTGCGACCACCAAGGAACTACCCTGGGCCTGCACATCCCCACTTTTAGAGACACTGCTGAAGAAGTGGGTGGATTACGTGCTAGAACCGGACCACCCACTCTCTGGGGGGTTGGCAGCTTGCCTCGTTGGTGGTTGTCTGTCCTTTGTCCTTCTGTTAACAGTCAGCTACCCATCTTCCTTTGTCCCCAGACAGTGACCGCTGATTATGGCCTCCAGGGAGGAATTAACTGCGTGGCTGAGAGCTGCCTCCCTGTCCCGGGTTCCGTTTCTGAAACCAGGAATTTCCCAACACACCGTGAATGCCCAGCAATGTTATTCACCTGGGCATGGCAGAATCTAAATAGAACAGCACTGGTTCCCGGACTCCACTGAGCATGAGGCGACCATCTTAGTGACATAAAAACACATTCTACAATCAGTACCACTTTAATGATTTGCTTTTTCCCAGGGCATAATATCTTACCCCAACCATCCCCTTTTGGTCTCCATGGACATTCTACCAGGGATCACAGACACAGGCTTTCGAAGCTGGAAGATGGCAGGTTAGGGGCAGAGCAATTGACCTTTTAGTGTCCTCAGGCTAACGTTCTCTGGAGAAGCTATTGTCCTGGGAAGACTCTCCATGCGTGTCTTTTTAGAGAGCATTACGACTATCATACTTTTTGCAGGTGCCCCCTGTGATGATTGCACAGGTTGATCAGACCTCTTGATCTTTCATCTGATCAAACCGGCCAATCGTACCCCACATGTGTCACTGTAATTGTTCAATTTGCAACACGTGTGGCTATAAACTGCTGCCACCAGAACACAACCAGTGTTCACCTCTATATAAGCCACACACAACACAATCAAATCGAACGCATCGATCGACTCACAACCACTTCCAGGCGGGGTGCGATCGAATGTCCTAGGCAAGTAAGGCAGCCAGGCTCTTCAGAAATAGTGTGAGCTTTTTAGATCCTTAATTCAGAGCATCAGTGACCCTCTGCTGTATTTTTAGAATTTATTTTAAAAAAACAGAAAAACCCAAAAACAACAAGAATAATGGTGCAAGGTGATAAAACAGGATTAACTATAAAACACGGTACATTTAGATAAAAAAAGGGAAAAATATACTTAAAGCTGACCTTCACCTGAATAAGAGCATATTTTATATGTTTCCACACCCTGTACATACAGATTGCTTTCATTAAAAATCATTTACCTGTATCTACTGCATGTTATGAGCCTTTAAACATCCAAAATGGTGGCTCATGGAGCATCAGGCAGCCTGCAAACAGGAAGTGTCTTTTGGCTGTGTCGCTCTGCATTCTTGGATTGCTGTCCTTTCCCTGACCCCAGCTCTGCCCTTTCTGTGCAAAGCACAGCTATAACCCCCCCTGTACTTTATCCCGCTCTTCTCTCCTCTCCTCAGTATGTGTGATGCTTCTGAGTCAAGATGGCGGCACCCGCAAGCTAGAGTCTTGAACAGAGTTGCAGCCCAATGGGGGAAAGAATAATAAGTGAATACAAACTTAAAATATATTAATTTTAGATGATGGGGAATAGTTTTTTAAGGGTTTGGGCTTTTCAATAAATAATGGTGAGGGTCTGGTTTAAGAGTCTGTCTGGGCTGCGGTTTGTGTCAATCCTCACATGCTTCTGGTCTTCTCCTTAGATGTTAAAAGGGAGCGTGTGTCATCCTTGATGGTAAGATTCGAGTATCTGGCCATTCTTGCCAGTCATGCTTATAGGCCCCAGAACAGGGGGTCTCTTTAACCCTCCTACCAGGGGGCTGGTGTTGGTATCACAGCCTGTCTCAGAGTATTCCAATCTCATTTCTGCTATATGATACCAACTGACCACATTCCAAGGGAGGGGGTGACACAAGCAGGAGAGGGACCTCGCTGTTAATTTGGGATCTATTTGTGATATGTTTATTTTGCTTTTCCGAGTGGTTTCATTACTAGGTGGGAGGAGGGAGGAAGTGAGTAGAAGAGGACACATTTGAGGGGTTATCACCATTGACCTGGCCTGTATATCTGTGAGGGTAAGATAAAGGTGAAACCCAAGTGGGAGGGGGGGCAAGAAAAGAGTGGTTTACACCAAGCAGCCATGGTCCATATACATGGGGAAAATGGATAAAACTGGAGCATAGAGCCTCTGTCAGCAACACTTAACAAGTTTCCCTCTATGTTGGAGACGCTGTAAGAGGCAGGGAACACTCCTCATACGCATTTTCTGTAATTGCGAGAAAAATAGAACCGTCTGGTCAGCAGATATACAAGATAATTGGGGTTAATCTTCCCTGGAAATTTTTAATGAATTTAAATTCAATTCTGGTTGGGAAATGCAGAAGATCCCTAACCATTTATTTAGTCACTGTAGCATGAGCCTGTATCCCAGTGGGGTGGAGTATGCCCTTGCCCCCTCACTCTGACCTTGAAACATGAGAGTGAAAGATACTGTCATGGATTTCTCAGCAGAGAAATCCCCTATTATAGAATGACCAGTAATTGAGAGCTGTGAGATAGAGGTGGATATGTGGCAAACTACTGTAAACCATGTATATTGTAACAAGTATACATAGCACATAACAACCAGGCTGCTGTACAGATATACAAGTGAACATAGTAACATACACGTGCTGAAGTAGCTATACGGAAATACAGATGAACACTGCGTGCTATGGCTGCTGTACAGAAATACAGGTGAACCCGTAAAACATACACACACTTAGGCTGCTGTACATATACACAGGTGGACTCTGGACTTGAACTGGATCCCAGTGTATGTATGTTTGCAAAGTCCAAAAGTGGATAACAAGGCTGAGAAAGGGATCACAAGGTTGTGGCAGGGGTCCTAGGTTCTGGGTACAGCGAGACAATGCAATGCTGATCCACCGGCTGCAGGGGTGGATCAGCTTTCCTGTGTGTTGTTCCTCTCAGGGTAGGGGCATCCTGAATTGTGATGGCCGCTGTGTGTATCCCCCGTGTCATCCCATACACTCACCTTCCTTTTGCTCCCACGGCGCAGACTCGGGCGCATGTGCTGATTGGCTGAGTGGCACACCCGGCTCCCTTCACTCGCCTCCCTTCGGCTCCGCTGATGCCTAAACCGCTGGGACGGCTAAGCAGCCAAGTGGCACTGAAGGGGGCCGCGTGGGCCACCAGCCGCATCCCCCGCTCACTTTCTAGCCATGGTGTGCCCGTACCACCCATTCAAAGGGACTGGACATGGGCATTACTAGGGGTGAGTGGGGATGGGGCTGCAGCACAAAGACGCGGAGATGGCTCTGGGAGAATGTGAGTATATTGGGGATTCTAGGGGGTTTACACAGCAGGGCATACCAGTTCAGGATGCCCCAAGGTATGGAACTCTCTTACACTCCAGGACCCCCAAGTTCCTATTTAATGATACTACAAAATCCTAAAGGATTAACAGCCAAGGAGCAAATGTGGCATTTAATGGCAGCAGGGCCGGATTATGAAGGGGGCACAAGGGGCACGTGCCCCAGGGCCTCCACCACTTGCCCTGCAAAGGGGGCCTTCACCAACCTATGGGTTATGGTCTGGTCCAGGAGGATTTTCAGTCTTTGGTCTGGGGGTTACAAGGGACTCCATCTGACCTTCCAGTAAGTAGGCGAGTGCCAGACAACCACCAATCAGTTACTTGGCTGGAGTATTATTTTATACTGTATCTGGGGCCTCCACCAAATTCTGTGCCCAGGGGCCTCCACCACACTTAATCCGGCCCTGAGTGGCAGAAAGCATTGGGGTTATTCCAGCAAAAAGGTACAAAGACGGGCACTGACACAGGCGGGCCTATAAGGAGAGAACTAGTGTGCCAATGTTAGCTGATGTATTTAAGTCCAGACATTTAAGTTAAAACCTCCCCCAAACCTCACCAATCCGCTCCCCCTCTCCGGTGTTACGTTTGGGCAGCTTCTACTCCCCTCCTGGGGAATCCATGTTCTGGGTCCCTCGGATTCGAGTGACCTTACGACGGGCGGCGCCATCTTGCATCTCGCACCTTCCCAGTGCCCATGGCTGGGACTCGATGGAGCCGCCCGAGATTTCACCGGCGGCGGGGGTGCGAATCGGGCCCCGAAGCAGACGGATGTCCGTCTAAAACGTAAGTAGGGGCTGACTGGGGGGGGGGGGGAATCGCTCCCTTTTTATTTTATGTCTGAAGTTCCTCTTTAAGAGTAGCCAATACACGCTTATGGAAAGATAACAGCACCCCCCCCTCCAAAAAAAGAAGCAAATGTGCCAAAACAGAAGTTAATGTCAGCAAAAAAAAGACACACTTGATAAATCATGGAGGCTGAGCACCATGTATCGCCATGTGAGCGTCTGTATAGCAGCGCTTAGAGCGACCGCTAGTAGACGCTGTAAGCAGGTGTCGGGTGCTGTAACCTAGCATAGGGGTCGCTGTAGTATCCTGGCCGGCATTGATGAATGTGATGTGTTGTGTGTGTGTCTGTTGTGGGCGCTGTAGAAGCTTCTCCCTGATTCCCTGCAGAGCCAATAGAGAACGCTAGGTAGTGTCCTAAGGTCAAAGCGCCCAAGACTACGCTACATCTAACAATAGGACAACGCTGCAGCGAGCGATAGGTAGCACCAGTTTAGTGCATCCGGCACTTGGTACTCCACACCATATTTAAGAAAAAATTACACACACACAGTGTCGACGCTCTAAAGCTGGGCACTGTAGCATAGAACGCCAGACGCTGTGTGATTAAAGTCTGTTTCTGAGCACATATCCACCAGTAACAAAGTGAAAAATGACATTGACATTGACATTGTGACATTGTTATAACACTGTGACAATAACACTTTAGTGCCAGACCTGTAATGACAATTCTGCATAAAAATATTTTTAAAAAAATGTATAAAAGTGTTTTTCGCAACCAGGAGAGGTTACACAAAATGCCAAAAAAAAAATTACATTTTAATTGCCCAACACACTATTTAAACACAAGCAAATGAATGCCCATTGAAATGTATGGGAGAGCAACACTGAGCGAAAGTTAGAAGCTAGAGTGCCGGTGCTATACACTGAGCCGCCTGTAATAATACATGTGACGCTACATGGCGCTGCTAGAGGCGCTCACCAGATTTCCTAAATGTGGTTTCACATACAGCGCCCAGCGTTCACCCGACGATACGTGCCACTACGTAGCATTACCTGGCGCTATCCGTTCTTAAATAACCCCCTTAATCTAGTCTACTATTTTTTTTTTTGTTTTTGATTTTTCAGGAATGATGACAAAAAGCGAGGCATTCCCAGCATCAGGGTATTATTCTGTTATCATTTAAATAGGTTGGCATTCTGAGAATATAATAGTTATAAATCCTTTTAAGCCTACTCGTCACATGTTTTATTGAAACTGACAAGACGTTGTCCATGTGTCTTGGGAATTAAATGTGACTCTTTACATCAATATTTGTGGTGATTGGCGTATGGAATTCGCATGACCAGTAACACAAGAATAAGGTGACCAAGAACTGAGTGGCTAAATGAATCTCTGGCTGTTGTCATGACACAGGAATTTACATACCTTCATAATTTACAGGAGTGATAATTGATGGATTAATATAAATAGAAGTCAGTTCAACTCTGCAATCATTTCAGACTGGCACAGCAGGCTCCTGGATTTACAAAGGTACTTCATTCATATAGACACACTTCAATCTTGGATGCAGAAAAAAAAAAGGATAACTTGAGGAATCCTGTTGCTTCTGGACTCCTGGCGTGGATACTGGGTGCTGAATATCAAGGGTGCTACCTGGGAGAACGAGCTTCCTACATTTTTTTGGGGAGGTCTTTGCCTAGGTGTTGTGGACCACGTTGGTGGACTTTCATTAATTTTATCTTGTACACTCTTAGTTTTGTAGACGGTTGTCTTTTTGTATGCCATAAGCATTGTTGCCAATAGTAGGCACAGTAAGTGTAGATATGTTTAGCCATTAGTCCTAGGTTTCTATTTCGTATCATTAGGTGTTTTCAGTGTAGGTAGCCAAGCCAACTAATTTCAAATGTGTTGAAGGTGCCTCTGTGTAGGTGCAGTCCTAACTCTAATCTATGAGAGGACTAGAGTTAGTACTACACCTAGACAGAGGCACCTTGGCATTTGGTAATATATACATATATATATATATATATATATATATATATATATATCTTGTACACTGTTAGTTTTGTAGATGGCTGTCTTTTTGTTACCCTAAGCATTGTTGGCAAAAGTAGAAACAGTATCTTTTGATATGTTTAGCCATTAGTTCTAGATTTTTATTTCCTATCATTAGGAGTTTTTAGTGTAGGAAGCCACGCCAACTAATTTCAAATGCATTGAAGGTGCCTCTGTGTAACTGCAACTGACTATAATCTATGAGAGCCCTCGATTAGCATCATGGAGTTAGGACTGCACCTAGACAGAGGCACCTTGGCATTTGGTGGTGCAACTTTAGCATACTTCTGCAGATTTGTGGCAACCAAGACCTCTGTTTTTAACCAGATAGCTTTGGGGTTGAGTGCTGTGGCCGCTTTAAGATTTTTCTAATCAGCATTCTTCTGCAGATTTGTGCCAACCACAACCATTGTGGCCGCTTTAAGATTTTTTTATTTCAATTTACCAGCTCATGTGCACCTCCTAGGTAAGTTATAAATTGGTCTGAGCGGCTACCATCCCTCCTTTGTATCAGTTAGTGCATATTGTATTAATACATATGTACTAGCAATAGCTGTTATCAGTTAGCTATGGGGTAGTGTGTGGTTTTCAAAACATATTTCAAAATGGGTGTATATATCTGTAAATAGTACAGTTTAGGTATCGATATGTTGCATTCAAATAGATATCTTACAAACACATCATTCTGACGTAGTAATAATCAATAGCTGTAGGATTGTGTATACATAAATATATCTGTTGCCCGTTTAAGGTGACAGGCTTCTGCCATTAGCCATTAGTTTGACCCTCGTGGTAATAATATGTTTCTCTACAACTGGGGCATTTATACATTATGGGTTTGTGGGGTCCTACTTTAAACAAAGAAGAGTGGAACTAGTCACTTTGTATGAAATGTATGTATGTGCTGCCATGGCCATCGGCATACTATTCTAGTTGACCTGTGTATAGTAAGTGGAGAGTTGTTAGTCATGTGCTACTTTAACTAGTTGTTAGTATACTTCTTTTTAAAGTTGCAGTATTAGAGAAATGTCTTTGCATGAGGATTTAGCTTTAGGGAGCTATTATTTATTTAGTGGAGACTGGCAGGTAAGGGGTCACATGTGGCCCGAAAAACGTCTTCCTTGTGGACCTTGCGTATGCAAATTGAGCCCCCATATTATTTATGTAAGAACAGTATTGTAAGACACATTCAGTTGTTAAATAATGTAACATACCAGTTTTGTACAGTACAGTATCATTGGGGACAAGCAACCCTAAAATAGTTTTCCTAAGGAGGAAATCCTCCATAGCTATCAGAATAGGATATACTTGCTCGCCTCACATTCTATAGTTTCGGTAGGACTCTTTCGCCTGTCATAAGCTACACACTTAATTACACAGTGTCATCAGACAATGGGAAGAAACTGTTGTAATATTAATCTCACTGATTTATTCTTTGAAGGGAAGAAAAAGGACTAGTGCCCCAAAGCAGTCATCATGGCAGGAGAAGAGGTTCAACAAAAATTAGCTGGCGGTAAGTACTAAGGACACCCAAATGTGGAATGAAAATACAACTAAAATGTAATACAACACGCAGCAATCATCAGAAACAAGAGGCCATTGATCTTTTCATACTTTACACTTTAGATTGCTGTTTGAGTTTATAGTAGATAAAAAAAACTCTTAGATAGAATTAGCGAATATCTCTTAGATAGTATTAGTAAGTAGCTCTTAGATAGTATCAGCCAATGTCTCTTAGATAATATTAGCGATTTATCTCTTAGATAGTATTAGTGAATATCTCTAAGATAGTATTTGTAAGTAGCGCTTAGATAATATTAGTGAATATATTTTAGATAGTTTTAGTAAATTGCTCTTAGATAGTATTAGCAAATATGTCTTTGATAGTATTAGTAAATAGCTCTTAGATAGTATTAGCAAATATGTCTTAGATAGTATTAGTAAGTAGCTCCTAGATAGTATAAGCAAATATCTCTTAGATAGTATTAGCAAATATCTCTTAGATAGCATCAGCAAATATCTCTTATAATATTAGTGAATATCTCTTCGATAGTATTAGTAAGTAGCTCTTAGATAGTATTAGTGAATATCTCTTAGACAGTTAAATTAAGTAGCTCTTAGACCGTATTAGCGAATATCTCTTAGATCGTATTAGCGAATATCTCTTTTGATAGTATTAGTAAATAGCTATTAGATAGTATTAGCAAATATGTCTTGGATAGTATTAGTAAGTAGCTCTTAGACAGTATAAGCAAATATCTCTTAGATAGTATTAGCAAATATCTCTTAGACAGTATTAGTAAGTAGCTCTTAGATAGTGTTAGCGAATATGTTTTAGATAGTATTAGTAAGTAGTTCTTAGATAAAGTTAGCAAATATCTCTTAGATCGTATTAGCGAATATCTCTTAGCTAGTATTAGTGAATATGTCTTAGATAGTATTAGCAAATATCTCTTAGACAGTATTAGTAAGTAGCTCTTAGATAGTGTTAGCGAATAAGTTTTAGATAGTATTAGTAAGTAGTTCTTAGATAAAGTTAGCGAATATCTCTTAGACAGTATTATCTCTTAGATAATATTAGCGAATATCTCTTAGATAGTATTAGCGAATATCTCGTAAATAGTATTAGCAAATATCTCTTAGATAGTATTAGCAAATATCACTTAGATAGTATTAGCAAATATCACTTAGATAGTATTAGCGAATATCTCGTAAATAGTATTAGCAAATATCTCTTAGATAGTATTAGCAAATATCACTTAGATAGTATTAGCAAATATCACTTAGATAGTATTAGGGAATATCTCTTAGAAAGTATCAGTAAGTAGTTCTAAGATAGTATTACCAAATATGTCTTAGATATTATTAGCGAATGTATCTTATTTTGGCCTGTAATTCGGACCTGCGGCTTGAATACCAGGGGAAAACTAATGTATGTAAACCAGAAGATCAGGTTTTTAATTCTTGCTATTTATTTTAGTCATCTGACTTTGGCTAATGGCCTATTTCATCTTGGGTGTGGTAGGAAAGCAAGGATTATGAGCAACACCAATCCAGTAGCGATAAACTAAATAACATACTTTATTTTTAGCTACTGATCTACATATTTAGTGAATTGCAAACCTCGCCAGCACATCACAGATTTATCTGGCAGTGATTCATAGTGTCAATTAAGCCACAGATCCAAACAGTCTTGTTACTATAGATCGATTCTGTAATCAATGCCTAAGTGACAATAGTTTAAAATCACAACCACGTTTTTTAAAATAATAAACGTCCTAAGATCTGGGTAAGGTTTCGTCTCTATAAACCCCCTGATGCCATATGAAGAGGTTTTCCTCCATATTGTAGCTCTGTATTATAACACTATTCATGTTACTACCAAAATAATGTGAAGTACCTATAGAATAGCTGCCAAAGGGCCCTGGTGCAAACATTCAATGGGGTTGTGGCATGGCTCATACATTAACCTCTTTCCTATCATTTTATATAATTTTTGCTTCTTTTTACTGAAAATAATGGCACAAGAGGACAAATCTTATAGATAAAATGGAAGAACCACAATGATGGCCCCCCCCGACCCTTTGGACCCTAGTGCGGTCACTACTGCAGCACCCCCTCTAGTTCCTTCCCTCTAAGCCCTCCTCTGCTCTGCTGAGGATGCCTTCACCATTTCCCTGGACGTGTATATAGTTTTATATTGAGCGTCTCTGGAGAGGCTCTCTTGGTGCCCGAGCCGCAGTGGCGGCCACGGGAAGCAGTCGCTATGCAGTCCGGCGCTAAAGACTATGCGCGGGGTGCTGTGCATGACTTCACATATAAATGGGGCTAGCGACAGGTAGCGCCTGGGGATCACACAGGAAACCAGAGTGTATTTATTGGAAAAAAACACAGGGCCCGCACTGGCGCTATTAAATAAGGAATTGAGAGCATACTCTAGTGTTTATACATGAACACATATAGCTGGACAATCATACTGTCACTATAGCTTATGATTTGAACACATACATAAATAAAACTTGTGTCTAACATTACATTACTTTTGCTTTACAGGCTGTTGTAACTGGAAATCTTGTAAGTATGAATTTTACTTTTTATCTTATAAAAAACCCAATATCAAGAGTTTTTTTAGAATATGCAACTACAGTATTGAGCATAGATGAGCTACTGAAAACCCCCTTCCCCCAGATTCCTTACCTTCTTCTCGCACTCCTAGAAAAACTGGGGCCCCCGATTGGCCACCAGCAGTCACATGGACCATAGTCCTCTTCTGGTTCTGATACAAATCAGGGCTTGTGGGGAGTGTACAGTACTGGCAGCTGGGATCTGCAGCCTGTGCTGCTGTGAATAGCCATTATGTATACTTTAACAGTAAAGTATCACTTTAACAAGTAAGTTCTATAGTAAATGGTCACTATCTGCCCTTAGGTAGTTCATATCAGAACAAGCGTGGCTTGATTTATCAGTAGTCCTTGGGGTTTTATACATGTATATGTATGTGTAGTAGTAGCATATTTCATATCTTATGTATTATCCAGTTTGAAGTTTTATTAAACCGGACCTTCAATAATAAATAATAATAATAAAAAGCCTAAACCCTTAAAATAACTATGTACATACAAGATAGGCTCTTATTCAGGTTGAAGGTCTGGATTAATGTGGGCAATCTGTATGTACAGGGTGTGGGAAACATATAAGATAGGCTCTTATTCAGGGTGAAGGTCCGGATTTACGTGTGCAATCTGTATGTACAGGGGAGAAACATACAAGATTGGCTCTTATACAGGGTAAAGATCTGGATTAATGTGGGCAATCTGTATGTACAGGGGGGGAAACATACAAGATAGGCTCTTATCCAGGGTGAAGGTCCGGATTAATGTGGGCAATCTGTGTGTACGGGGGAACATACAAGATAGGCTCTTATTCAGGTTGAAGGTCCGGATTAATGTGGGCAGTCTGTATGTACAGGGAGGGGGAAACATACAAGACAGGTTCTTATTCAGGGTGAAGGTCTGGATTAATGTGGGCAATCTGTATGTACAGGGTGGGGGAAACATACAAGATAGGCTCTAATTCAGGGTGAAGGTCCGGATTAATGTGGGCAATCTGTATGTACAGGGGGAAACATAGAAGATAGGCTCTTATTTAGGGTGAAGGTCCGGATTAATATAATATCAAGATGTGTGGAATTGACTGATTGATAATTAATTTTTGTTTTTCTCTTTCAGTGCTTAAGTTTGCATTTTTCATCATATGGACTGCAATAGGCGTGGCATTCATTGTAGTAGGTAAGAAAAGTGTTTGTATATTTAAACAGTTGATCCAGTACACTTGCTTTTAAATATATAATGAAAATTATTTTATGCTTAATTTCAAAATAAGACAAGGCTTATACTAAACTGTAATTCACTAAAGCTAGGGCGCTACAGCATGATTTGCGCCCAAAATATACAACTAGAATAAGGTGACAACTAATTAGTTTCAGTAAATTTCATTTTAAAGGGTCTCTGTAGGCAAAGTGCATAAACTGTCATTCAGCAGCTCACCCCATCATGGCTGTGCTTTCCCTTGCAGCTGCTCCTGGAAGTAAAAACAAGGCAAATAGTGGCACACCCCCTTAATTACTTTGCCATAGACCACCAATCGTAGGGCTAAGCTGATGGTCTAAAGCTCCGCATCATCAGATCGTGGACACTGGGAGAGAGGGGGAACAGCAAGGGTAATGAGAATGCCTGTCTTACAGACCCCTCCCATTATGCAGATTATTATGCAGCATCACAGAGCCAAGGACCACGCTCAAATATTTAAAAAGATGAATCATGAAACAGTAAACCCTGATATCTTGGCCATTTCTTCATCAATTTAGAAATGGAAGACAGTTTAGGACAGTGCCAAATGTAGCCCTACACAATGATTTAGCAATTGCCTTTGTCTTCTGTATCCATTTAATTTGAAATTTAATTTTAAGTAAATTTTACAGTCACCCTGTAGTAACACTCCATATATATGTGCACTTATATAATATATATATATATATATATATATATATATATGTATATATATATATATATCACTTATTCTGAAATCAGCATATTAACCTGGGGAATTTTTAGGAACCTTTACTGAATCGAGTGTTGTTTTTAGAATCACATTTTTTTTTATCACATTCTGAAATTATATGTATATTATGTTTTTGTTTGCTTTACCTTTAGGTGCTGTATATTTAAACCAATGTCCAGCAGAACGATACATCCCAATATATATGATTGTTGCCGGAGCCTTTAGTTTTGCATACTGGGTCCTTTTACCTTTGAAATGCATCTCTTGCACTCTCTGGAAAATTGCCGGTCTTATCGTTTCCCTTTTTGTTTTTGCTTGGTTTATTGCAGGTAAGAAAATCTAAACATCAGTTTTAAAATATAGCAGCAATTAATGATCTGTATTTATATATTATACAGCCTTATTTAACAGTAGCGCAATCTAGCGCCTTTTGAGGAGCTCCGGAGAGAAGCTGTTGGTGACCGAGCCGCAATGGTGGCCGCAAGCAGCAGTCGCTGTGCAGTCTGGCGCTTAAGTCTATGCCAGAGAAACAGTATAGAGATCAGCACTCCTTAAAATGAAAATTTATTGAAGTTCTTTTAAAAAAATATATGTCCAATCCAAACAGCCTTAAAAACACATACCAGACCCCGACAGCAATCCTAGATGGTAAGCTCTAACGCGTTTCGGACATCATCTGGTCCTTAATCATAGATCAGCTTAAGTCTATGCGCATGACTTCACATATAAAAGGAGCCAGCAACAGGTTGCGCTGGGGAATCACACAGGAAACCAGAGTGTATTTACTGCAAAAAAAACACAGCGCTCGCACTGATGCTATTTAATAAGGATTTGGGAGCATACAGCACCAGGTGACATGGTTTAAAAACAATTTTAAAAGGATGCCAACACTGTGACAATTCTCAAACACAAGGAATGGCATTGGGAACACATGAATGACTTGACACATTATTTGCAGGGTGGAAAAAAGCAAATTTACAGCTCAAATCCAAAGTGCGGAAAATGAATGTAAAAACAAATCCAAACAGCCCAGGGGTCCCATGGCACATACACAGCCTAAATTACACAACAAAGTGGCAAAATAAGCCAAAAGTTTAAAGCCCCCTAGAACTCTATAGGAGAACGACACAAAATCTGTTGGAGGCCCCAGATACAGTATATCGGCTGAAGAGCGACCGCTAGTAGACGCTGTGATCGGCTATCGGGCGCTGTAACTGAGCGTCTCATTCGCTGTAGTAACCTGGCCGGCATTGATGAATGGGATGTATGTTGGGCCCTGTAACACCAGTACAGCGCTGCAGAGAGCGAGAGGTAGCGCCAGCTCAGTGCGACCGACTCTCACCATATTCAACAAAAAAACAGACACACGCAGCGTCGGCGTTCTAAAGCTGGGCGCTGTAGCATAGAGCGGCAGACGCTGTGTGATTAAAGTCTGTTTTAATCACAACAAAGCGAAAACACATGGAATAACATTGTTATAACACTGTGACAATAACACTTTAGTGCCAGACCTGTAATGACAATTCTGCATAAAAACAAAAAAAAATAATAAATATTTAAAAAATGACTCTTTCTGGGCCAGGCGAGGTCACACAATGATTTGAGGCACAAAAAAAAATTAAAAACAACAAAAAGGAACATCCATTTAAATGTATGAGAGAGCAACAGGTAGCAGCAGGTAATATCTGGCGCTCTGGAAGCTAGAGCGCTGGCGCTATACGCTGAGCCGCCTGTAATAATACATGGTTTTGCGTACAGCACCCGGCGTTCTCCAGACGCTGCCTGCCGCTACGAGGCGCTACCTGGCGCTATCTCTTGATGAATAAACCCCAAAATCTAACAATCTAATACTAATAATCTTTTGTTCTTTCTTCTAGGAAGCGTTTGGGTGTTCAGGATTTATAACCCTACTGATGAACAGTGCTATAGACCCATGTATCTCTTTGTTTTCTCCATCCTGATCATTCAGTACATTTTAATTGGGATTGGACTCATTGCTATGGTATTCTCCTGCCTCTGTTGTGAGAATTCAGTAAGTATTTCATGTAGTATTTTATAGTTACATACCCATATACACAAGAGAAATTCCCCCAATAGAGGGCTGTACTAATACCCGAGACTGACAATTGCACTGAAACAATGAAATAATGTTTCAAGTATATTTTATTGAACCAGAATTGACAAGACGTGATTAAAATATAACTTAAAAAACACATAAAACACTATGTACCCACTATCTGCCAGAAGGGGGTGCTGGTACCCAATGCTACCAATCTACCTAATCAAATGTGAAAAAAACCTCTTTTTACATATCCCATCCAAATGATAACTATTTACTCTATAAAGTGCCTGTGCTTAGAAAGGGCATCCGTTTGCAGCAATTCATCTAGATTTAGTGCCTAATACCGTACAAAAAGAAAAAAAAGAGTACATGTCACACAAAATATAACCAATCTTACATATCCATAATCACCAGCGGCACCAAATGCCCCCCCCCCCCCCCCCACCGGAAAACGAGCTTACGCATTTCGTGACAACACTCTCACTTTCTCAAGGCAGTGTCTACATACCCATATACAGATCTGTTGCAGAAAACATGTGTTATACAGGGCTGCTCTGCTATAATACGGTGTCGAAGCCAAAGTATAATGTAACAGGTGGGATCGACCGAGAGACCAAAAGTGCATCAATCACAACAAAACCTGCATAAATCAGTGCAAAAGAGAGAGAAAGATTTCTTTCACAATCTTTTTATTGAAAGACTCAGATTTAGACAACAGTGCAGTAGTATAATAACATATTACAGCATATCATAGCATCAGCTGCATAATAAACATAAATCCGAGTCAGTATTTTTACCATTTTTTATAACAATTATGACGAGTAAAGAAAACATTACATAAAATATAAAGCACGGACCAACAAGACAAACAACAGATCACATGGGGAAGGGTAAGGGAAAGACGCTAGACAAAGGGGATAAGGAGGAGGAGGGGAAAAGCAAGGAAAAAGGAAAGGTGAGGGAAGGAAGGGGGGGAGGGACCGCTCAACCCACTTAAACCCATAAATATTCATACCACTCTGTCCCCAGTTAGCCAGTCTCCTGATCATTTACTTCTAGCACCGTTGGAGAGAGAAAGATTTCTAATCAATGAGGTAGGTACAGATCATAGAAAAAATTCAATCTATCTTACGTGTCTTGTGCACTGAAATTGGTCACCACTGTTCCCCCCACCAACGGACGAGCGACACGTTTCGTGACGTGACGTCACTTCATCGGGCAGAGTACTGAGAATACAAGACACATAAGATAGAATGATTTTTTTCTATGATCTGTACCTACCTCATTTATTAGAAATGTTTGCACTTATTTATGCAGGTTTTGTTGTGATTGGTGCACTTTTGGATGCACTGACACTTTAATATGCATTTATATTTATTTTTACATTATTGCTATTTGAAATATTGGTCCCACTTGTTAACAGTTGTGGAATTCTTGTTTGTTTGTGGTTTTAATGGGTTTTGAATGTGTTGATTATGCTATTATGTACCTCAATAAACCTATGATTGACTTTAATGTTTGAGTGCCAAGTAAGTCTCTGAAGAGGGTCTCTTATAAGGGTGATTGGGCAGCCCTATTTGTGTATCTTAATATTAACAGATTTTATTTTGTATTTTTTATGCTAGTGTTTTCCATCCCAAAACCAGATATTAAAATATCTTCTTCTTTTCCAACAGATGTTTTCCAAACTCTGCAGCTGCTTTAACTCCTGCGAGGAATCAGACTCCTGTGGGGCATGCGGCGGTTGTCTCCAGTGCTGCAACTGCCTCCAATGCTGTAAAAGCATCCAGTGCAGCAGATGTTTAGACTGCTGCAAGTGTAGCCGCTGCTGCCGTTGCTTTGACTGCTGCCTCACCAAAGCTTGAACATCTGAAGAACATAGAGGAACGGAAACACCTCCAAGTATTTGAAAGAAAGCAAATTGATGACCTCAATGTTCATTGTAAAGACAGCAGTCTTATATACTGGGTACCGTTAACGGTTCTTTTAAGTTTTTTTTTTTTTTTTTCTAGTGTTAAAATAAGAACAAACTATTTTACAGTCATGTCGTGATGCGCACTGTGGAGAGTTTGCAAAGCGGAAGCTTTGCGTGTTTTCTTACCGGTGTTTGTGTCAAACTAGTTATATTTTGAGACCAAGGATTTAAAGGCTCCGGCCTGGCAATAGGATAAGTGAGATGACAACGGAAGAAAAACTACTTTGCTTTCATGGGTTACCTTATATCGAAACACCAGCTGCTATATAAAAAAACGAAAAAACAAATACAGTACGAGTACAAGGAAGCTAGCGGAATATTCCTCCTGTATGTCTCTCCGTATTCTGTGTATAATTGTTGCATTTGCAACAAACCTTCAGGAGTATTTTATATAACTGTCTTTATATATAACTATCTATTATATTAGATTTTAAAATGACGACAGTCTTAGGCTTTATTCACACTTATCCGCTTGCGCTGCGTTGGGCGATGCGGTGACAACATAAGAGAAAATACTGCACATTCAATTCAATGGGCCAGTTCACATATATATGGGAAATGGCCCATTAAATATAATGGGCAGCATTTTCCCTTGCGCTGTAATTGCGTCGTCCAACGCAGCGCAAACGGATAGATGCGAATAGAGCCTTAGAGTCATTTTTCAGTGAAGTCATTCCAAAGAGCAAAATGAAGAAAGACTTGAGTCTTTATTAAGCTGATCTGAAATGTAGCTAAGCAGCAAAACATGTAGAGCTGGATGGTTGTGTATTTCCAGCCCTTCCAGCCAGCCAACACATAATAAGAAATGTATGATTTAAAAAAAAAAAAAAAGATCACTATATTTATCATGTATAAGAAATTTCAAACATAGACACAGTGAAAGTAATACAAAAAGTATTAGTATTTGTATTATACTTACTAGAAGAGATGCTCCATCACAAAGCCCAAGGTGCGGAGGGATTTTCAAAATATATAATATTTTTATTGTGTGTTGAGTTGAAGAGCCTCTCACACATTGTACATGTATTTATTAAAGATTAGGGAGGCATTTAAAAATGTGGATAGACTAGTATTGTAATATTATGATCATTAACTACTCTGCAACTAGGGGTACCTCCCTTCCAAAAAGCATTCCTTTTATGTATCCTGTACTTACTTGGCGGTCAATAAAGTATTCGTATTCATATTCGTAACTATGATGTAATCTAAGATGAATGCAGAGTAGTATTTTAATCATATATTCCATTAAACGTTCATATTCATGACACCGCATGGCCTTGGTCATCACTAGGAGAGTAGAAGAAATTTGCCCTACGGGTCCAGAAAGACTTCACCTTGCTGTTTCTCCACCAATGGCTAAGCTGTAAACTGAACTTCCGCATGTTAGTTACTGTAGTGATCCAGAAAAAAAAATATGAAGGATCTCCCCTCTGGGTCACATACAGGTAACGGAGACCTGGAAGAATAGCTAGTCCTTCTCTACTTCTTAAAACAATCAAGCAGCATTTTGGCTGGACCTCCGCTCTGTGTGTATTATCGTAGACTGGATCTTGCTGGGATAATTATGATTAGGATCCTGCCAATCTTCCGGGAATCTATTATAAGTTGTGTATTTATCTTGCTAAATATATTATATAAAATGACCTTATTTGGAATTGTTATGTTCATACCTAATAAATAAATTACAGTTTCATCCTAATCTTTGCGTAGCCTCATGTATCTCCTATACTGAACTTAAAGTGTCATTTAGAATAATGGTGATTGAAGCACACGTAAAGAGTATATCATGAAGCCAAATAGAAAAATAAATAAATGGTGTTCAGTCTTCTTAACCTGTGTACCATTCACAGGGGGACAGTTCAATATTAAACAAATTAAAGAAAGGCGAACTACCAAAGTTTGAGTTGCAAAAAGATAAAGGGATTTTAATTGAGGAAAAGGGTCACAAGTGCTGTACAAATGTGCATAACATCATTTCAAAGCAGTATACAGATATAATGCTGAGTAGGGTTGCAGCCCTAAAAAATGACCGCTAGGTGGCGCTCCTGTACAATCAGATCAGTATGTTACTATATACAATACAGAGAGAAGAGCTTCACTTTAATACATATGACTTGCATAAGGGAGCAATATATGTCAGATGAAAGTTGAGGAATGCCAGTACTCCCCAATTTCCCAAAAGCTTTTCATATGAGCAAAACAAACATTAAATCAGTAATAATGCAGATAATCAGAGAAAATCTTACAGGCAGGCAAGTGGAAGAAAAAACCCTCGACGTTTCGGACATCCTGGCCTTTCTCAAGAGGTTATCTGCATTATTACTGATTTAATGTTTGTTTTGCTATTATGAAAAGCTTTTGGGAAATTGGGGAGTACTGGCATTCCTCAACTTTCATCTGACATATATTGCTCCCTTATGCAAGTCGGCGAGAGCGTCAGCTAGCGCGGGATTCATCATGTAGCGGACTGCAACGAACAGCGCCGCTGCTAATCCCATCACAGCGCCAGGTATGACCTCTCGCTACCTGGCGCTCTCCAATGCATTTCAATGGAGCAATCTTTAAATCTTCATATTTAATTGTTATTAATGTTTTTTTTTTTTTTAAATGTCAAAAATTCTGTGACCACTTCGGCAATGTTAGATATTTTGTTTAAGGTAAAAAAATTTAAAAAAAAGAATTTGTGCAGAATTGATATTACGGGTCTGATATTAATGTATTCATATTACCAAATGTTTAGAAAAACTTGTTTAATTTTTTAATCAAAAAATATGGATGTTTGGGGGTTAAAAACTACTTTTAAGCCATCGCCGCCAGCGCTCTGGGGTTTAAACAAGCTTTTCACAGCGCGAGAATTTGGAGCGTGATTTGTTAATGAATATGCTGGGAGCCGTTCGCTATGACCATTCGCTGTCAGGCGCTCCCATACAGCGCGGAACCTGTCAAACAGCGACTCCTAACCCCGTATTCAACATTACCGCACACCAACTGAGTCGCTGTCAACAACCGAACAACGGCCAAGCACAGCGAATACTAGCGGGCGCTGTGAAAATCACACTACTGGCGCTCATCTGTCGCTACCTGGCGCTCTTACTGAATCGGCCTCTAGGACTAGAGGACATTTCGTAGCTATAGGGAAGGCGATAATAACTGGAGGGTGATCAGCAGCAGAAGATGACTCATGTATGGCAGCAGAGCTGAAAGGTGACATCATGTGACTCACTACTTTGGGGCCCACTAAGACTCTCTTGCCCACAGGCCCCCACAAACCTGGAGCCGGCCCTGTCTGTATCCATACATTTGAATGGTCATGGTTATATTTTGTGTTTTTGTCTGTTAATAACCGGCTATTCTGACTCACCAGATGGCAGCAATGTGAATACTGTAGACAGCTCCACGTTCTGTGTGTGTGTCTGTTATGGATGTTTCTTTACTCCATAAGGCTTGGCAGATAGCTTACTCGGCTGTTCATGGATCACGTAGCATAAGTTTCAAAGGCTTTATTTCAGTACAGAATCTTGCAATAAAAACACTTCTTACAGCAGGAATCTTGACATATACGTTCAACACAGCAGGAAACTTGTGATGTAAACCCATACAGCAACAGCAGGTAAAAAGACTGTAGCTGCAGTAGAGAGAAGCAGGTAAGCACTGCTTGGATGCCAGACTAGAAATGGCTGAGGGAGAGGGGAGGAAGGGAGGAGCTTCTTGCATCACAGCAAGACTAAGGGAGCCAGGGAGCGACAAGGAGAATTAAAGTGGACCAAAACACAGGATATTCAATATTTTTGACTATCCTGGGTTTTGGTCCTTTCCCTGGGGGCCCTCACCTGTGACCAAACTGGAAATTAATATGTGTGTGTGTGTGTGTGTGTGTGTGTGTGTGTGTGTGTATGTATATATAAATGACCTTGGCTGACCCCTCTGCTCTGTATAACTCCCCCCCTCCTTCTTGCCATAAAACCCCCTGCATGCACACAGGGTTGGCTGGAATGACTTTCTCCCCTCATAATAAAAGTCCACAGCAGAGACAAGGTCCATATCCTGCCCCCCTTACATGGAATGTCCTCATTCCCTCATCCCTTTGGAATCCCAGGACAGATGGGGGATATCATATGGAACTTTCAGGTCCCCAAAGATGGAGAATCCCAGATGCACCAATCAGACAGTGGGTGACGCCAATCACTCTGCCAATAGGAGGGGTCAGAAACTGACCCTGGTTAGGGGGAATAAGGTGAGCTTCAGAATGGGCAGAGACACTCTAATCTTACCATCAAGAATGACACACGCTCCCTTTTATTATCTAAGGAGAAGACCAGAAGCGTGTGAGGATTGACACAAACCGCAGCCCAGACAGACTAAAATATACAAAGTATATTTTTCACCTTTTTTTATTTGTAATTGCTATCTAAATTATTTGCACCGTGTTTTATAGTTAATCCTGTTTTATCACATTAAACCACTTTTCTTGTTGTTTTTCTGTTTTTCTGTTTGTTTAAATAAATTCTAAAAATACAGCAGAGGGTCACTGATGCTCTGAATTAAGGATCTAAAAAGCTCACGCCATTTCTGAAGAGCCTGGCTACCTTACTTGCCTAGGACGCTCGATTGCCCTCCGCCTGGAAGTGGTTGTGGGTCGATCGATTTGTTCAATCTGATTGTGTTGTGTGTGGCTTATATAGAGGTGAACACTGTTTGTGTTCTGGTGACAGCAGTTTATAGCCACGCGTGTTGCCAATGGAACAATTGCGGTGACACCTGTGGGGTACGATTGGCTGGTTTGATCAGATGAACCATCAATAGGTCTGATCAACTTGTGCAATCATCACATCACCTTCTTTCCCAGCCCAACGGCGCATGCACGAGCTGCAGCCGCATCCACGCCATTCCTCTCAGGGCACGTTCCCGTACCAGGCATTTGTGAATGGCTGGTGCGGGCACGCTCCCTGTTAGAGGGGTAGTGGGGGATTCAGCTTCCAGCATGCTGATTGGATGAGTGGCCGTGCATGCATCGTAGGACCTGGTAAAGGTGAGTTTGTGCAGGCGACCTGGGGGGTTTCACACAGGACCAAAACCCAGGATAGTCAAAATCCTGGGTTTTGGTCCACTTTAAAGGAGAATAAGTGCTTTGGATAATGTGGATTTAAACCCACTTCTTGTGGAGACATAGAGGAATTGAAGAATTATCTGCTTGGCAATTGATTCCTTCTGGTGAGTGGCCTGAGTGATCGGTGCTAATGGTGGAGGATTAGAAATGCGTACAAGACATAATATTGGGACTATTCGATTTTCTATTTGTCCCTCTTTGAGGTGTAACATGCAGATCTGCAGCAATAAATGATTCATTTGCCTATTCAAAGTGTTTCTATTGTTGTAACTGTTACATCCTATCCCCTATCCATCAACCAATGGGGGGGCGTGGCTTCATTCATGACTCATTGATGGGACGTGGCTTCATTTACATATTGTCCCTCTTTGAGGTGTAACATGCAGATCTGCAGCAATAAATGATTCATTTGCCTATTCAAAGTGTTTCTATTGTTGTCACTGCTACAATGTATCTCCTATCATCCCTTAATGAGGGGGCGTGGCTTCATCCATCCCTCACTGAGGGGGTGTGGTTTCATTTACATATTGCCCTTCTTCTGAGTCCATGTCCCCCTGTCCCTCGTTGTTTTCCTTTGTCCCTCTTTGAGGTGTAACATGCAGATCTGAATCAATAAATAATTTGCCTATTCAAAGTGTTTCTATTGTTGTAACTGTATATCCTATCCATCCCTCAATGAGGGAGGCGTGGTTTAATTTAACAATTGTCCCTCTTTCCCACCTTGAAAAGTTGGGGTTTAAAGCAATGCTGAAAAGCCTAGCTACACACAAGCAGAACCATGTAAATGAGGATTTAATCATGTTTATTGTGTCTGCTATGTTGCTGCGCCACCTGCTGGAATAAAGAAAAAAACATCTAGAGGGTGTCATCCCTTCTTGTAGCTTTTTGTAGTGGGTGTTATTGCTAAATGTGGTGCCGCAGTCTGACCTTTTGTAACCACCTGGACCAAACTATTTCCCAACTGTAAAATCTATTATATCTTAAAGTGGACCAAAACCCAGGAATTTGACTATCCTGGGCATTGGTCCTTGCCCCACTGAGTGTAACCCCCCAACAAACTCACCTCTTCCCGGTCCTACAATGTATGTGCGGACTCTCATCCAATCAGCGCGCTCAGATCCGCTCCCGTCCCTTCGTCTTCGCCCGAGCATGCTGGCGGCCGCATCCCCCACTCCCCTCTAACAGGGAGCATGTCCATGCCGGCCATTCACAAATGCTAGAGGAATAGGTGAGTTAATGGGCAATCTGGGGGGTTTCACACAGCGGGGCATCCCAGGATGCCCCAGGGGGAGCGAGTATGCCTGCCCTGGAGTGTCATGGATTCCAGGGTGGGTTTTGACCAACTTTAAACTATCAACTTGGCTTTCTGATACCCATGATTCTGTGGTCTAACTCACACATTGTGATTGGACTTGGTGACTGATGGAGGACCATCCTCTGATGGGCAACTAGTCTCCAGAGTGTGAGCAGGAACTCGGGAAATGTTTTAAATGTTTTAAAGTGGACCAAAACCCAGGATTTTGACTATCCTGGGTTTTGGTCCTTTCCCCCAATCACCCGCTGTGTGAAACCCCCAGAACGCAGAGACCAGCTCACCTCTTCCCGGTCCTACGGCGCTCATCCAATTAGCGTGCTTGGAGCCGCTGATGTCACGTCGTCTAAGGCTTCATGAGCGCCCCCTCTAGCTATGCCCCTTTCCCGAGGCATCCCAAATTCGGATGTCCCACAGTTTGACACCTCCCCCATCACAAGTAAACTGCACCCCTTTCCCAGCCCAATGGTGCATGCACTGGCTCTTGTCCAATCAGAGGCATTTGCCCTGCATATGTCATTGGGCAGATGGCAAATGCGAGAGTGGCCGCTGCATCCTGAGGGTGTGCGCGTGTTCTGGGGATGCCCCCATTAGAACCGTAGAACAATGTCACGGTAAATAGTTCTGATTGGACGAGAGTTATGCACCATTTATGCACCATTAGACCGCGAATCAGTTGTACTGGCCGTTCTGGGGGTTTCACACAGCGGGGCATAACATCCCAATTCGGAATGCCCTAGGGGCACGGAAAAAGAGGATAGTCAAAATCCTGGTATTTGTTCCTCTTTAATAAGGGTGTAGGCCATAGTAGTGGCATCATATACTTGCCCAGGCCCGCCACTGCTAGTAGTAGTATCTGCAGCAATGTACGCGGTAGTAGTAGCAGCATCAGCAAGCCAGAGTTGTCCATTTCCTCCAGTGGGCGTGTTTAGAGATGAGCGAACTTCCTAAAAATTCGATTCGGGCGATTTGCCCAATTTCTCCAAGAAATTCGGGTTCGTCTGAATCGAATCTTTGAGAATCGCTCACCTCTGGAAAATACACTGCACGGTGGGAGCGGAGGAGGCCAGCTGCACTGTCAGCAAGCGGCAGAACCGACTTTCACAGCTGGTGGAGCAGCCGGCCTCCCCCGCTCCCACCTGTTGCAGAGTGTGAGTTCTGGGTGCTGGGTGAAGCGGAGTTGTAGTCCAGATAGAAAATAGCGGTATAACAGGAACTGACTTTACTCAAGCATGAATGCAGTAAGAGAATATCACCTTACAAGGTGGCTTAGGAAAAACAACAAGACAGGAAGAGAAGCACTTGCAGTGATAGATTACAGCTCGATCTGCAGGAAGTAACAATACAGTAGAAAAATACAGTTGCACATTGGTAACGGCGCCATCTAGTGTCATAACCTGCAATAGCTGCAAACTACAATAAAGCATAGCAAAAGTCATTCTAGCATAGGCTAAGCTGTAAGTCTGTTGTACAGTTTCTCCAACACCACCGTGCGGTGTTTAGCTTACCTACATGCCCGCGCAGTGGGAGCGGAGGCCGCACTGTCAGCAGGCGGTGGAAGCCGACTTGCACAGCTGAGTTTTTTTTCATCTACCCTCCGCCCAGTGAATTTCAAGAGAAATTCGGTCAGCACGAACCCCCAAAAATTCAGTTTTCAAACCAGTTCGCTCATCGCTAGTCGTGTTATTTCGGACAATGCATCCATTGTGGACTGACAGACTCGCTCTTGCGCATCTCAGGAGGAGGAAGACTCTGATACAATGGCCTTGATTCAATAAAGGTAAAGATTCAATAAAGGTAAAAATTCTCATGGTAGTAAAAAATTAAATTCATGAGAAAAAAGCCTGAGAATGTCACTGTTACTGAATCACTAAATAAAAAGACAATGAAAGTCAATGGCAGCTTTTACTACAGTGTAGAAAGGAGTAAACTGTTCTCTACTTTTCTTAGGAGTAAAAAAGTGCCATTGACTTTCATTGTTTTCTTAGCTGGTGATTCAGTAACAGTGACATTCTCAGGGTTTTTTCTCATGAATTGAATCTTTTACTACCATGAGAATTTTTTCTACCTTTATTGAATCAAGGCCAATGACTTTGATTCAGGTTTCAGTGGAGTCTTCCTCCACTACAGCTACACGTCACAGTAAAAGCCTTTCTTTTCCATCATCTGTCTCTCTACTGCCCCCTTCTAGTGGGGCGCCAGCTTTTCTCAGCAGCTCCATTGCTGTGGATAGTGATGAGGAGAATTTTTTCGACAACAGTCAGCCTTTGGAGTGTGTTGTAGAGGTGGAGGAAGTGGAAGCAGTGTCCGAGACACATAGCTGTGGCAGTGGGGGTGGTGGTAGACATAGACATACTGGCAGTTATGAAGGTCACTGTGGTGTGGGGAGGCAAGTAGACCATGATGAAATATCAGAACAGAGAATTGACAGGGATCAGTAGGAGGAGTATGATGTTGTTTTGGACAGGACCTTGAAACCAGGCAACAAGGAAGGGACATCGTCCGAGCAGGAGAGTACTTCTGGCACTGGCAGCGACAAAGAGCCGAACCAGATAAAGTGCATAACGGCACAAGACTAGGTGTGCTGGTATGGTCCGCTCAGGAGCAGGTGACGGCACCACTGATGCTGCTTTTGCAGACTCCATAAAAATACCTGCCAGAGGAGGAGCAAAGTCTGGTGGTGGTGTTGGAAAGGCTAGCTCTGCATGGTACTCTGCCGCGTGTAAATTCTTTTGTACCTTTCCAGAGGAACAAACATGGCACAGTGCTGGATCTGCAAGCAGAAAGTTAGCCATGGCCAGGGCACAAATCTAGGAACTACTGCTCTATGTAAGCACTGGGACAAGCCCTCACCTTGAAGCGGCATGGGAGCCGCGGGCACGGTGGATTTTACCTGCTTATGATCGATTTATCACATACCTCATGGTGCCCCTTATGTGGTAGCTATTTTTTCTATTTGTTGTTGGTTTAGCATCAAGATATTTGCTATTGTTGGGGATTATATTTGGCGGTAATCCTCGTAGACTGTTTGGATTTAGACTTTGTGCAATATATGTTTTCTTAGTACCACAAATTTTTCATATATATATATATATATATATATATATATATATTTTCAATTGTATATATTTTTTCAAAATATTTTGTTATTATATATTTTTTCACTGTGTGTTTTTTTATCTATCTATTTATTGTTATGAATTATTGTGTTGCACTTTAGCACTTTATTAGCACATTAGTGGGTGGAGTTTTGATAGTGTTAGGATTGTTTAGGTCCATTTCTGTGCCGGCACATTAGATCTTATAGGGGGTAGATTCAGTGGGCTTATTATACATGAGGCATTGTTTATTTGATATACCTGTTAGGGTGTCTGTTATTTTTGGAGACTGATCAAGCATGGTTGTTTTTAATTTGTTTGTCCTTGATTGTTTTTAGCTTTGTGTGTGCTTTTTGTACTAATAAAGATTTGTATATATATTAATTTCTACACATGACTTGTGGTGCTCCTTTTAGAGATAGGTGTGCTTTTTTGCATGTCCGCTCTGTTGCTGTTGTTACGTGGAATAGAAAGTGGGGCTGTCTATGCAACTGTCAACAAGGTCCGGCATTAGTAACACCTTCGTGTTTGTGCCAATCCGCTTCAGCTTTGGACTCCAGGCACCTAACCTCCTCAACAGCCAGGAGACAGCAGGGAGTATGTAGCGGGTGCGTGCCTGGGAAAGCTTCCATCCATGATAAACAGCATAGTCCAGTTACAGGCAATTTCCATTGGTTACAGCAAACAGTACAATCCGCAGGTTTCTTCCATGGCTGTCTCTCAGCTCCTCCACTACATTAACGCTTCACCTCATGACATCTTAGAACTCTTAGAACTTAGAACCAAACTAAGTTGTGAGTCTCAACCAATGGCAGGGCAGGTAATGTTGCCAATGCCACTTGGCTAAGCCTCTATTTATCTAAATTAAGAGGAACGCCAGACTATTTAATATTAGTTAGGTTCATTTCTTAGGCAACACTGCCATCATGTTCATGATGTAATGATACCCAAGCAATGCATCTAACTGGTTTAAAGTTTCTAACACTACCAGTGGCCTATTCCACTGACAGGGCTCTAATGTTTCCTATTTGTAGTGTTGCCCATGGTTTTCACCCATCACACATAGCTTACCCTCCTCCTCCATTCTTTCAACACTGCAAAGCAAAGCACTGCCATTGGACCATTGGTCCAATGGTTTGCCACTAGCATGCCACTACTACCACCAACAGCGCCTCCACTGCCAGCCTGCCATCCTCTGCTACTGTCAGGCAAACACAACTGCAGTTTAACCCTGTGATGCCCAAAATGGGCACATTTTTCAGCGCTTGTAAAAAGCCATTGCTTCTTCTTAAGCTAAAATGTAAGGGTGCCAATCCCGCTGCCACCCCCTTTTACAAGTGGGACAATTGTTTGAGGGCTTGCCCACTACTGCCAGGCCTACACAACCACCACAGGCTTCATGTGCCATGGCCTAGTCTTTCTTCAACAGCTGCAGTCTCTACTAATGCTGCTACTACTACCACCAACAGTGCCTCCTCTGCCACCCTCTGCTACTGCCAGGCCAACACACATGCAGGTCAACCCTGTGATGCTCAAAATGGGCACAATTTTCAGGGATTGTAAAAAGCCATTGCTTCTTCTTCAGCTAAAATGTAAGGGTACCAATCCCACTGTTATCCCCCATTACAAAATGGAACTTCCTGTCCCAAAGTGTTGATGAACGACAGCTGAGGGCTGCTGACGGGACGGAGGTGCATGTGGCACCTGTGGCCAAGAGTGGAGAGCACTGTGGACTAACCCGATACAGGAGTGGATCCGAGTGAGCTGATTGGACAGGAGGCCATAAGACTGGAACTTGGTCCACTTTAAGCTGTACTTCTCTTCTAAAGAAACCTCCCCAACTAACAGTCCATGCAGCTTTGTTTTTTTTTTTGTTTTTTTTACAAGCAAGGTTTACTAAGCCCCTTTTCAGAGATTGATTTATCGAGGTAACACCTCTATTTTTTTTTAAGATGCAGAAACCAGGATGGATGGGCAAGGGTGCTTGCCGTGGTAGTGGAAGCAGGGCCAGATTATAGGCAGAGCACATGGCGGACGCACCCCTGGGCCTCCACCATTTGCCTTGTAAGAGGGCCTCCACCATTTGCCCTGAAAGAGGGCCTCCACCAACTTTGAGGCTATGGATGGGGGTTCCAGGACTTTGCGGTGCTGCTGCTTGGTTCAGTCAGCCCTATAGGGGGACTTTAGAGGTGCGACTGGAAAAAAGGTTCACCTCACTGAACCAATAAAACAAGGAGCTTCCTGTGCTGATGAGCCACAGCTGAGGGCTGCTGAATGGGCTGAGGTGTATGTGACACCTGTGGCCAAGAGTGGAGAGCGCTGTGAGATAACTGGGTGCAGGTGGCACTAGGAAATTCCTGTCCTAAAGCGTTGATGAGCCACAGCCGAGAGCTGCTGAAGGGGCTGAGGTGCATGCAGCACCTGTGGCCAAGAGTGGAGAGCGCTGCAGACAGCCCTGCAGACTAACCGGGTGCAGGTGGCACCAGGAACTTCCTGTCCAAAAGTCTTGATGAGCCATGGCTGAAGGGGCGGATGTGCATGCAGCACCTGTGGCCAAGAGTGGAGAGCAATGTGGACTAACCGGGTGCAGGTGGCACCAGGAACTTCCTGTCCCAAAGAGTTAATGAGCCACGACTGAGGTTCATGCGGCAGCTGTGGCCAAGAGTGGAGAGCACTGTGGGCTAACCGGGTGCAGATGGCACCAGAAACTTCCTGTCCCAAAGTGCTAATGAGCCACAGTTAAGGGCTGAGCAGCCGAGGGCTGCTGAAGGGGCTGAGGTCCATGTGGCACATGTGGCCAAGATTGGAGAATGCTACAGACAGCCCTGCGGACTAACCGGGTGCAGGTGGCACCAGGAACTTCCTGTCCCAAAGTGTTGATGAACCACAGCTGAGGGGGGCTGAGGGGCATGTGGCACGTGCGGCCAAGAGTGGACAGCGCTTAAGACAGCCCTGCGAACTACCGGGTGCAGGTGGCACCAGGAACTTCCTGAGCAGCTGAGGGTTGCTGAAGGGGCTGAGGTGCATGCGGCACCTGCGGCCAAGAGTGGAGAGCGCTGTGGGCTAGCCGGGTGCAGGTGGCACCAGGAACTTTCTATCCCAAAGTGTTAATGAGCCACAGCTGAGGGCTGCTGAAGGGACCTGCGGCCAAGAGTGGAGAGCCCTGTAGACAGCCCTGCGGACTAACCTGGTTACAGGTGGCACCAGGAACTTTCTCTCCCAAAGTCTTGATGAGCCACTGCTGCAGGGGCTGAGGTGCATGCGGCACCGGCGGCCAAGAGTGGAGAGCGCTACAGACAGATGGCTACTAAATGTGGCCGTCTGGTGGCAACAATTTCAGGAGGACTGGCATTGTGTTACATGTAATAAGCCCCAGTCAGTAAAGGTGAACTCTGGCAGAGCTGTGTTATATGGAAGCAGTTTGGTTCGGCATGGACAGCATGGCTTAAAGGAAAACTCCCTTTTTTGTCAGGTTTTTGGTGTTCTGCCTTATTGTTTCCCTCTTCTGGGATGTGAAATAAACCTGTGTGTTAGGACTGTGCCCCCAGATTTACTTACCAACACACTGCTTCCATCTCATATTCCTGGGACTCTGTGGAAGGGGTTTCCATGGCCTTGAGTAAAAGACATGGACTGCAAGTCCATTCTATTTATACAGTGCATAAGTAGTTAATACATAATATGTACATCAAGTCTCCTAACAAAATAGAGATGGAAGATCGCCAAAATGAATATACGAGATACAAGCCAAACAATCAAATGTCATATATTGATATTGTCCGAAGAGACGGTTGCAATTCATATTAATCGCCACAAGCATTCAATTCGCATCAGGCTGCATAGAGATACAAGATGACATTAAAGTGAATGGCACAAATAGCGTATTAAAGCATAGTGCACAACCTAACAGTCAAATAAAGAGCAGTTGTTCACACGTTACAGCATAAGAAGACACTTAGATTCATTATTAGCGGCAGGTAGCGACAGTTGAGCGACTGTAGCGGCATTTTCAGAGCGCCCGCTAGTAGTCGCTGTGCTTGGCCGTTGTTCGGTAGTTGATAGCGACTCAATCAGTTTGCCGTAATGTTGAATATTGGGTGAGGAGTCGCTATTTGACCGGCGCTGTATGGGAGCGCATGATAGCGACTGGCCCTAGCGACCGGCTCCCACCTTATTCATTAAAAAATCACGCTCAAAAAATTCTCGCGCTGTGAAATGCTTGTTTAAACCCCAGAGCGCTGGCGGCGATGGGTTAAAAGTAGTTTTTTAACCCCCAAACAACCATATTTTTGGAAACCAAAAAAAACAAGTTTTTTTAAATAATTTTGTAATATGAATACATTAATATCAATTCTGTACAATTTTTTTTTTTTTACCTTAAAATTTTCTAAAATGACAGAAGTGGTCACAGAATTTTTCACATTTAAAAAAAAAAAAAAACATTCATAACAATGAATTATGAATATTTAAAGATTGTTCCATTGAAATGCATTGGAGAGCGCCAGGTAGCGAGAGGTCATACCTGTCGCTGTTCAAGGTCGGACGCTGGCGCTGTGGGCTGAGGCTGGAATAATGATGAATGAGTGGCTATATGGCGCTATCTCAGTCGCTAAGCAGGATCGGCTTGATAAATGTATGATTGTGGTGGGGAGCCGGCGTTCTCGTGGCGGGGCCCGTCATTACCGGCCGCTCACCAGTCGCTACCTGTCGCTATCCCTTGTTAAATAAGGGCCTTAATGTCCAACGTTTCAGACCCAGCTGGTCTTTCCTCAGGGAGGGGAGAAAGACATTTGATTGTTGGGCTTGTATCTTGTAGATTCAATTTGGCGATCTTCCATCTCTATTTTGTTAGGAGACTTGATGTAGATATTATGTATTAACTACTTATACTCCAAAATGGATATGCACAGCCTAGATAGTGAATGATAGGTGCAAGCCTTGGGGACTGAACGATGCATAAATCCTTAGACAGTGGGATTCCAGGGCTGGGTGCCACTCAGGCGAAGTGGTGGGAAAACCACGCAGCGCGTCGGTGAGGTAAGTGGGGAGGACAGCGGGCTCAGTTGATTATATGTCTAAATTGATTTGATCTTATTACATTGATGTATATGGGCGACGCTTATTGGGTATATAGGAGCACATTGTAGGTTGAGCCTAAGGGTTAGTGCACCATAGGCACTTGGTATTTTATCTCTAATGCACATTGTTATTTTGCACATTTTTATTAATTTAATTTAAAGTTATTTAATAGATCTTTTTTTGCAGGCACATGTATATTATTCACTTTTTAGTCATTGAATTAGATTATGCACAAGCACTTACCACTTTATCCTATAAGCGTCAGCCAATATATATTCATGAATATTCAGTTTGGTGCAAAGATGATTATCTATTTCTAAATTGGTTAGCCCTGGAGTTCCTCCCCACTTGGTTTTTAATATATGGTTTTATAGTGTTGTGTATATAGTGTTGTGTACGTTTATTTATGTATGTACAATTCTTTAATAAATTGAATTAATTGGAATAAAGTGTGCGGCCATTGGTGTGGATGTAGTAGTGGGTTAGCCCTAGAATCCCCCTGTCTGTAAGGATTTATTAACTACTTATGCACTGTATAAATACACTTTTTGTAATCTACAACCTGCTGTAGTAAGGTGTGCATTTTTTCAAAAACAAATATAATTGATTTATTGGACCTAGAAGGGAATAGATCCCTCTTTTGAAATAGATATGCACCCATCAATTATAGTTCTTCAATGTAACAGGTGAACTTTTTAGCAGCTTTGGCTAAGTCTAGGCAGCCTAATGACCTCTCCAGCTGAGAACCCGGTCATTAACCCTTTTGCTACTAGAACACAAGACTGGGATCCTTCCAAACTGATGAAGTTGAGTTTCAGCAGAATGGGTTAAACCTGTCGCCCCTGGGCTCAGCCAATCAGATGATTAGCAAGCTAGAGTCTATGATATGCACTTGAAATCATCACTTTGGTGTACAGGTAAACACATTGTTGCTATGCAAAACAGTTTTTTCTTTTATAACACAGAGTTGCAAACAAATAAAACATTTTAAAAAATAACAGATAATCTCAGCACATTAAAGACATTAAAGACATCATTTTGCTGCACAATAAGGGAGAAGCCATCGTACGTGGAATAATCCTTTAAAGAGGAACAACACACTTGATTTTCACTTTTGATGGTGGTGTTCCTCTGAGTGGGGGCATTCCACTGTGTGTATGCCCCTAGGTCACTTACCTTCCTCTTGCTCCCATGGTGCAGACTTGGACGAGAACGAGCGCGCTGATTGGCTGAGTGGCCAGTTTAACCAATCAGCGCGCTCGCTTTCACTCGGATAAGCAGCCGAGTGGTGCAGAAGGGAGCTAAGTGCACTGCCGGCCGCATCCCCTGCTCACCTCCTAGCCGTTGCGTGCCCGTGTCGCCCATTCAGAAAGGCTGATCAGGGGTGAGCCAGGATGCATGATCCTGCGGCACAGCAAGGGCTCCTGGAAAAGGTGAGTGAAACGGGGCTTCTGGGGGGTTTTGCACAGCGGGGCATTCCAATTCAGAATATCCCAAGGAGTGGAACTCAGATGGCCCTGGTGTCTTTTAGACTCCAGGGCCTCCAATGTTCCTCTTTAAAGCAACACAGCTCTCAAAATCGATATGGCCAAGCCAGGCCAAAGCATGCGGCTAGGAGCCTGCAAGCAGAGACACAAGTGTGGATACATGGGGCACACTATGTGCATGAGGACCTGAAAGGGCCGGGTGATTTTGTGTGTAAATCGAGAGTAGTGTCCAACCTGAAAGCCATGGGTGTTCCCATACCTACCAACTTTTCAGGGTGGGAAAGAGGGACATTTGTTAAATTAGGCCACGCCCCCTCATTGAGGAATGGATGAAGCCACACCCCCTCATTGAGGGATGCATGAAGTCACGCCCCCTCATTGAGGGATGGATAGGAGATACATTGTAACAGCTACAACAATAGAAACACTTTAAATAGGCAAATTAATCATTTACTGATGCTAATCTGCATGTTACGCCTCAAAGAGGGGCAATATGTAAATGAAGCCATGGTCCCTCATTGAGGGATGGATGAAGCCACGTCCCCTCATTGAGGGATGGATGAAGCCACACCCCCTCATTGAGGGATGGATGAAGCCACGTCCCCTCATTGAGGGATGGATGAAGCCACACCCCCTCATTGAGGGATGGATGACGCCATGCCCCCTCATTGAGGGATGGATGAAGCCACACCCCCTCGTTGAGGGATGGATGAAGCCACACACCCCATTGAGGGATGAATGGGAGATACATTGTAACAGTTACGATAGAAACATTTTGCATAGACAAATTGATCATTTATTGCTGCAGATCTGCATGTTACAACTCAAAGAGGGACAATATGTAAACGAAGCCACGCCCCTCATTGAGGATGGATGACGCCATGCCCCCTCATTGAGGGATGGATGAAGCCACACCCCCTCATTGAGGGATGGATGAAGCCACACCCCCTCATTGAGGGATGTATGAAGCCATGCCCCCTCATTATGGGATGGATAGGAGATAGGATGCAACAGTTATAACAATAGAAACACTTTGAATAGGCAAATGAATCATTTATTGCTGCAGATCTGCATGTTACACCTCAAAGAGGGACAGTATGTAAATAAAGCCACACCCCTCATTGAGGGCTGAAAGAAGCCCCGCCTCCTCATTCAGGGATGTTTAGGAGATACATTGTAACAGTTACAACAATAGAAACACTTTGAATATGCAAATGAATTATTTATTGCTGCAGATCTGCATGTTACACCTCAAATAGCAACGGGGGACAGAGGGACAAGGACTCAAAAGAGGGACAGTCCCTCCAAATCAGGGACACTTGGGAGGAATGGGTGTTCCTGTTCTACACAGCTCAACCTGTAAGGAGTTAAAACGCAGGCAGTTAAATCACAAAGGGGTTAATCCTCATGTTACCAAGTTTTATGCTGGACTCATGTGGTTTGATGTTCCTGGTGGATGTTCCTTAGAGACGCCGACCAGCGGTGGTTGCAAAACCTGAAGTGGCGACGTCAGCCATATTGCACAAGGTGAGCGACCCTATTGCCAGATGCAATGTTCAGCGGAGAAAAGAAAGCTCTGATGAGAGGGACACAGCAGCAAAGTGCCCCTGTGCAATGGGGTTTCCATAGGTTTCACAAGGCCTCATAGCTAAATTCATAGTGTGACCCCTGATAATCCCATATCATTAAAATGGACCAAAACACATGGCACCCGCCCCTAGTGTTAATATGCCCCCGGGTCCCAGCAGGAACATACATAGGTTTCACAGGGCCCCATAGAATAATTCATAGTGTGCCCCCTGATAACCCCATATCATTAAAAAGGACCAAAACACATGGCACCTGCCCCCTAGAGTTAATTTGCCCCTGGGTCCCAGCAGGAACATACATAGGTTTCACAGGGCCACATAGCAACATTCATAGTGTGCCCCCTGATAACCCCATATCATTAAAATGGACCAAAACGCATGGCACCTGCCCCTAAAACAGTAATATGCACTCAGTGCTGATTGAAGGAGAGCCTGTGAATGTGGCGGGGCCGGTTTGGCATGGACTTGGGGTTCACACACACACACGAGCATCCCAAGTCAGGTCTGTGCTCTGCACTGTCTACAGGGAGCACAGGGATCAGAGGGTGGAACTAAGATGCTAGCACATAGTTTCCCCAAACGCTCTATAAACTATGCTGGGGTTAAAGTGGACCAAAACCCAGTGCGATCAGCCCAGGAATCTATAAGATTCCCAGGCCGATCAATTACCCCCCCCCCCACCCCCCAGGGCATCCAAAATCAGGATTTCCCATTGCATGCCTCCCAACTGTCCCGATTCCTGCAGGATTGTCCAGATTTTCCCCCGTGATCCCGGAACGTTAATTACCGCCCCGGGACGCCCTGTGCCGTGGCAGTGGTGTGCTGTGCGCCTTCTGAATAGATGCTCCTTGGCCGCAAAACACAGAGACATGCGGGCGGGAGCTGGGGGGGGGTGAAGAGAATTCCAGGCGGCAGGCCATGGGACATGTGCATGGGGGGGGCTGTTAAAATTTCTAATCGAATCTAATCCAGCTGCCTAAATAGCCCCTCCCTGCCTTTCAAACTGCACCCCCCACCTAAACCCCCTCCCTAGCCTCCAATCCACCCCTTCGCCCCCCTCTCTAACCACTGACCTACACTTCCACTAAAAGTGGACCTTAAAGTGGATTTTGATCCTGGGTTTTGGTCCTTTTCCCCAGGGCACCCCGATCAGGGATGCCCCGCTACGTGAACCCCCCCCCCAGATCACCCCAGTCCTACGGCGCATGCACGGCTGCTTGTCCAATCAGCGCACTTGCATCTAAGCCGGCATCTAAGCTCAGCGGCTCTGAGCACGATGGCGACCGCATCCCCCCGCTTACCTCTAACGGAGTGTGCCAAGGCCGGCCATTCACAAATGCCTGGAGTGGGCACACACCCTGCTAGAGGGATAGTGGGTATGCGGCCAGCGCATGTGCCATTGGACCGGGAAGTAAGGTAAGTGAACGGGGCGACCTGGGGGGTTTCACACAGTGGGGCATCCCGGAATCGATCGGCCAAAACCCACACTGATTGGCCTGGGAATCTATAAGATTCCCGAACCGATCAATTACCTCTCCCCGGGCACCACAAATCGGGATGCCCCGCTGTGTAACACCCCAGAGGTCGCCCCATACACTTACCCTTGTTCCTGGTCCAATGGCACATGCGCGCGGAGCAGCTTAGTAGAGATCGATGGCTTTTGAGCCGCTGATTGGGAGGAGAGCCCACAAATACATTGTGGGTTTGCCAGATGAAGTAAGAATTATTGTCATTCCAGGGGGGTTTTACACAGAGAGGCATCCCAAATCAGGATACCACACTGGAGAATGAAATAACTGGGGGTGGCTCCATTTTAAAAGTCTACAGTTTGTCAATGAAAGTTAAATACACATTTAGAAATGTCTAGCAAATACGCGGGCACGCTCAGAGCCGTTGATGTCACGTCGTCTAAGGCCAGAGGCTCTGAGAGCACTGGCGGATGCATCCACCGCATCCCTCTAACAAGGAGCGTGCCCGCACCATTCACAAATGCGCTGATTAGATGAGTGGCCGCGCATGCGCTGTAGCAGCAGGAAGAGTTGAGTTGCACTCGGCGATCTGGGGGGTTTCACACAGCAATTCCCGATTGGGATGCCCCGGAGGCAAGAACCAAAACCCAGATAGTCAAAATCCTGGGTTTTGGTCCACTTTAAACAATGCGCTGGCATCTTAGTTCCGCCCCCTTGCAGAACCTACAGCTCTGCTCCCAGCAGACAGCGCAGCAAAAATGCATATTGGGGAAGCCCCAGTCCAGCACAACAGATGCTGCAAGGTGGGGAGAGGAAACTTGCATGGGGCCCCCTTCTCCTAAGGGCCCGGTAGCAGCTGCATTCCCTGCCTCTATGGTATGTACGCCCCTGGGTCTCAGTGCGGTTGTAGCCCTGCCCTGTGGTGATGAAGGGGTTACAGCAATGGTCAGTCAATGGAAGGTGGCTGACTGCAAACCTGATCAGGTGAACTTGGCTGAGTGCAATGCAGGCAGCATGGGGTGTGATGTAGAGACTATTTTAACAAGTGATAGCGCCAGGTAGCACCTCGTAGCGGCAGGCAGCGTCTGGTGAACGTCGGGCCCTGTACACAAAACCACATTTAAGAAAGCGAATCTGGTGAGACCCTCTAACAGCGCCATGTAGTGTCACATGTATTATTACACGCGGCTCAGTGTATAGCGCCGGCGCTCTAGCTTCCAGAGCGCCAGGTATTACCTTTCGCTCAGTGTCGCTCTCTCATACATTTCAATGGCCATTCATTAGTTGTGTGTTTGACAATGTAATTTTTTTTTCTCCAATCATTGTGTGACCTCCCCTGGCTGCAAACAAACACTTTTATACATTTTTTTGATTTTTTATATTTTTATGCAGAATTGTCATTACAGGTCTGGCACAAAAGTGTTATTGTCCCAGTGTTATACAATGTCATTCCATGTGTTTTCGCTTTGTTACTGGTGGATATGTGTTCAAATACACACTTTAATCACACAGCGTCTGGCGCTCTATGCTACAGCGCCCAGCTTTAGAGCGGCGGCGCTGTGTGTGTCTAGTGTTTTGTTAAATATAGTGTGGAGCGCCGAGTGCCGGACCCACTGAGCTGGCGCTACCTCTCGCTCCCTGCAGCTCTGTACTGGTGTTACAGAGCCCAACATACATCACATTCATCAATGCCAGCCAGGTTACTACAGCGACTGAGACGCTAGGTTATAGTGCCCGATACCCTCTTACAGCGTCTACTAGTGGTCGCTCTAAGCGCCGCTATACAGACGCTCATCTGGCAATACCTGGCGTTAGTAGTGAATCAGCCTCCACGTCTAAAATGAACGCCGGGTGCGGTGCTAAAGCTCTGAAGGTACGGGGGAAAAATAGAAAGTGGTGATGTAGCCCTCACACACACTGGGTGAGGATGGCAGGGAGCAGGTTCTCCTGGGCCCAGGGTGCTCCAAGTGTGTCTGTGTGGGTGGGGGGCTGAGGCGCTATCACAGGGGAGGTTAGTACTCACTGTGCCGCATAGAAAGATGATGGAACAGTTCCTCTTTATTAATTCCAAAGGCAGGCATCAAACATGGCACAGGTACATTACATCCATTCGGTTACCCTTCTCTCTGTCCTTTCCATAATCAAAGGTTCATAGTTAATACGGTTGAAAAAAATCATATGTCCATCCAAGTTCAACCAAGGGTGTTGCGGTAGGGGAAGTTATTTTTTATTTTAGTTTATACGGGAAGCTTTTTTTTTTTTACTTTGCTTTTTTTTTTACTGATAGATGCTAATAGTAACTGTTAATGTTATTTTCTTCTAAAAAAGCATCTAATCCTTTTTTGAAGCTGTCAGCGGTTGATGCTGTAACAAGCTTCTGTGGGAGGCAATTCCACAGATTTATAGTTCTTATGGTAAAAAATGATGGTCTTCTCCGGAGACTAAATCTCTTTTTTTCCAATCGAAGGCAGTGTCCCCTTGTCTTTAGAGAGGATTGTACCTGAAATAGTGTTTCCCCATATTTTTTGTATTGGCCATTTGTATATTTTATACAAGTTAATCATGTCCCCCCTCAGTCGTCTTTTCTCAAGACTAAACAGATTTAATTCCCGTTATCTTTCCTCATAACTAAGATCCTTCATTCCTCTTATTAGTTTGGTGACTCTCCTCTGCACCCTTTCCATAGTCAGAGCGTCTTTTCTATGAACGGGTGCCCAGAACTGGACGGTATATTCCAGGTGAGCCCGCACCAGTTCCTTGTAAAGAGGCGATATTACTCACCTATCCCCTGATTCCAGGCCTCCATTAATGCATGATAATATCTTGGTGGCCTTGGAAGCAGCTGCTTGGCATTGCATGCTGTTATTTAGTCTGTGATCTACCAGTATCCCCAGATCCTTCTTAACAAGTGACTCTCCCAGTTTTACTTCCCCGAGGATATATGTGTCCTTCAGGTTATTAGACCCCAAGTGCATGACTTTACATTTTTCCACATTGAACTTCATTGACACTCAATGTGCCCAAGTCAGCCTAAAGTTCATTCAAGGATCTCTCTCCTTCTCTTTGTCAGAGTCTGGATTCACACCTGCTCCTCTACAATTCAAATCCAGTGGCTTTAGAACCTATATCACCTCTAGCTACCATCCAGAATGTTCCATCACATGTCCGGCCACATGTCCAACATATGATATGCAGCTTCTAAACCCTCTAACCAATCATTATCCTCCTGGTTATTACTAAGTTTCTACCTAGCATCCTGCTACAACTATTAACCCTTTATACCTTACCTTCTAAAACAATCTCCTTTCGAGTCTATGGCCTAATGATTGTCTATGGCCTAATCCCACTACTGCCATCTTGAGTCTAATTTAGGGTACTACACTGTCCGTACACTTTCATGGTTGGAAACCACAAAAAGGTTTAATGTCTTATTAACTCTGTGAACATGGGTTTCTTATTAGCTAACTGACATGTTCCTATTTATACTCAGGTCCCTACAGTGATACATCTCTGTGTGTATCAAAGTGTCAAGAGGAAATGCAATTGTGAATGTAACACTGTGACTGTATCCAATGAGTCGTGCTGAAAAACCACCAAATGGTGAAGTGGCAAAACCCAAATGAGTGATGGTGGGACAGATTCACTTGCTGCAGGCAGTGGTGGACTGGGGCCGAAAATCAGCCCGGGGATTTTACTAGCATCCGGCCGGCCCATGACCAGCCTGTGGCATCTCTGCTGCTTCTTGGCCAGTCACCCAGTGTGCTCCAAGGCTGAGGCCATATCATTAGAGGAAGAACATGGGCTGGGGGTGCTTGGCTCCAAGACTGAGACTATATCATTAGGGGGAGAACATAGGCTAGGGGTACTTGGCTCCAAGACTGAGACTATATCATTAGGGGGAGGACATGGGCTGGGGTTGCTTGGCTCCAAGACTGAGGCTATATCATTAGGGTGAGGACATGGGCTGGGGGTTGCTTGGCTCCAAGACTGAAGCTATATCATAGAGGGAGAACATGGACTGGTGGTGCTTGGCTCCAAGACTGAGGCTATATTATTAGGGGGAGGACATGGGCTGGGTTTGCTTGGCTCCAAGGCTGAGGCTATATTATTAGGGGGAGGACATGGGTTGGGGGTGCTTGGCTCCAAGACTGAGGCTATATCATTAGGGGGAGGACATGGGCTGGGGGTTGCTTGGCTCCAAGACTGAGGCTATATCATTAGGGTGAGGACATGGGCTAGGGATTGCTTGGCTCCAAGACTGATGCTATATCATTAGGGTGAGGATATGGGCTGGGGGTTGGGTTGCTTGGCTCCAAGACTGAGGCTATATCATTATGGGGAGGACATGGGCTGGGGGTTGCTTGGCTCCAAGGCTGAGGCTATATCATTAGGGTGAGGACATGGGCTGGGGGTTGCTTGGCTCCAAGACTGAGGCTATATCATTAGGGGGAGAACAAGGGCTGGGGTAGCTTGGCTCCAAGACTGAGGCTATATTATTGGGGGGGGGGGGGGCATGGGCTGGGGGTTGCTTGGCTCCAAGACTGATGCTATATCATTAGGGTGAGGACATGGGCTGGGGTTGCTTGGCTCCAAGACTGAGGCTATATCATTAGGGTGAGGACATGGGCTGGGGGTTGCTTGGCTCCAAGACTGAGGCTATATCATTAGGGTGAGGACATGGGCTGGGGGTTGCTTGGCTCCAAGACTGAGGCTATATCATTAGGGTGAGGACATGGGCTTGGGGTTGCTTGGGTGAGGGAATTGAGTGGGGAAGCGGATGGGGGCTGGAATTAAATGGGAGTGTTAGTAAAGGTAGTAGCCCAGACTGCCCCAAAGCAGTGTGGCCCACCAGGCATTTGCCCAGGTCTCCGTATGGCCAGTCCGCACCTGGCTGCAGGTGATTCTTCACCAGTTAATCTTTGATCAAATAGATCATACGCGGTCGCGCACATACAAATATATATTTAACAATAGACCATTAAATACTGCACTGGGATAATGAAAAAAATCCTGCCCAAGGGATTAGAAACTGATAATAAAGGACTTTTAGATCACCTAGGATCTAATATAATAACCCACTCACTTAAAATAGCTTTTTATAAATAATTTTCTTGTAGTATCAACAAACAAGCATAGGAATAAGCTGGACCTTCAACATGATTTAATGAAAAGCCCAAACTCGTAAAAAAACTATTTCCCAGCATCTAAAATTAATATATTTTAAGTTTTTAGTCACTTATTATTCTTTCCCCCACTGGGATGCAACTCTGTTCAGGACTCTAGGATATGGGCGCCATCATCTTGCCTTAAGCGTCACACATACTAAGAAGAGGAGAGTGGGATAAAGTGCAGGGGGCGGGGTTACAGCTGTGCTTTGCGCAGACAGAACAGCGCTGGGGTCAGGGAAAGGACCGCAATCCCAGAATGCAGAGCGACACAGTCAGAAGACACTTCCTGTTTGCAGGCTGCCTGTTGCTCCATGAGCCGCCATCTTGGATGTTTAAAGGCTCATAATATGCAGTAGATGCAGATAGGATGCTTTTTAATGTGAGCAATCTGTATGTACAGGGTGGGAAACATATAAGATAGACTCTTATTCAGGGTGAAGGTCCAAATTAATGTGGGCAATCTGTATGTACAGGGTGGGGGAAACATATAAGATAGGCTCTTATTCAGAGTGAAGGTCCGGGTTAATGTGGGCAATCTGTATGTACAGGGGGAGGAACATACAAGATAGGCTCTTATTCAGGGTGAAGGTCCACTTTAAGTCCATTAACAATTGTGTTAGTATTTCATTTTAATTGAATCCACCACGTGCATTAACTCCTTTGATTCCACTTTGTGTGATTCCCAATCGCCAAAAACAAAACTGTGCATGTACCAGATTTCAAAAAGGAAAATGCCTTTAGGTCCTACACACAATAAGCAAACCAGTCATTTGAATTGCCATGAGCACAAGCAGGGAGGAATTCAGTCAATATGGATTTCTCCCTGTGAAGTGTTCTAAAGGGAGGCTGGCAGCTTCCCAGGTGAGTAGCTCTCAAATATTTGTCTGCATTGCATGTCCCAATGTTGGAGACTCAAAATTAAGAGTAGGGAGCACACTAAACACAGAGTGCCTTGTCGGGGCGGTGTGGCTTCCACATGTATCTGCATATATATGCAACCAAATCTCTGTCTTTCCACATAGCTAGACATGTTTGTTGCTTGATATTTAGTTGATGAGAGGGTTAAACTGGGCGGTAAATTAGTTCCCAGGCCCTGAATAATAATAATTATTTTGTATAAATAATAGTGATTGAGCTGCTCCCACCCCCCTTTAGTAATTGTAGGTCTGCTTTAATGTGGATATAATAGCTCCAATTTAGCTCCGCAATAACTCACTCGGCGACTCCTCCAAAAACCACTTTAGTGCAAGACTCTCAAAAGTATTACATTAATTGATAGCTCGTAAAACAAAAATAGAAGATAACATAGCGTGATATTGTAAAAATAAGCGCACTTTAAATATGCTCACCAGAAAACAACGGGTTAAAGCACTTTCAGTAAACCATAGCCACTACAGGGGGAAAGCAGGATGTGAACCTGAAAGCTCCTTGTAATCTGCTGGAGTTCCCTCTCGCACGGGCACCGCCAGCCTATTCCCCGACCGTGGGAACCGGCAATGCTCGTGGCTGAAGAGCCGAGGGCGAACGTGAAAGTAAAAGTACCGTCCCGCGCGGATTCTTCACCAGTGATTGGAGTTGCTGAACTAAACTATGGTGCAAAGAATAAGACTCCATTTCATGGGAGGTGGTTGTCCAGAGCTGGCTATTGCTGACCCATGCCGGACAATGAAGCAACTAGTAGAAGATGGGTCATATTGTACTATCCTGGCGTCTGTTAGCCCGGAGTGTGCACAAATGTTTGTTGTCTTATTACTGAGGTTTAATGTAGACCTAAATGCAAAAGTTGATGAAAATATCTTTGATGCCACTGAACCTGTACAGCAGACTCCAGCGGTGGGTCAAAATGAACATGATTATGGAAAGGTGGCACCTGTTTCTATAGAGGCACAAACAATCCACTTGGGAGGAAAGGTTGTCTCTCTGAGATGTCCAGGGCAGATGGTGGTCTTGAAAGTATTACAGGGGCTCAAACTTCAAAACCCACTTTGTTTCCCATTATCATTCAAAAATATGAGCTACAGTGCCGTGGGGTAATGTGCCAAAGGAGGCTCGCACATGCGCTGTTGGATCAGGAAAGGAGGTAAGTGTATGGGGCGACCTGGGGGGTTTCACACAGCGGGCCCAATTTTGGATGTCCCAGGCAGAGGGAATTGATCGGTCAGGGAATCTTTTAGATCCCTGGGCCAATCGCTGTGGGTTTTGGTCCATTTTAAAGAGACAGGCGAAACTTGAGAAGTCCGCTGATCCCGGGGAGGTTAATAATCTGAAATGCCCTACAAGGGGTTTGAAGGGTTCAGAAAGCCCTGCACATAAGGGAAATGTAAATTCTTCTGCTATTTTTCTCCTGCTGGTTTCTGGGCCTGCTATTCTTCTTCTGCTGGTTTCTCGACCTGCTATTTTTCTTCTGCTGGTTTCTCAGCCTGCTATTCTTCTTCTCCTGGTTTCTCGATCTGCTATTCTTCTGCTGGTTTCTCGGCCTGCTATTCTACTTCTGCTGGTTTCTTGACCTGCTATTTTTCTTCTCCTCGTTTCTCGGCCTGCTATTCTTCTTCTCCTGGTTTCTCGGCCTGCTATTCTTCTTCTTCTGGTTTCTCTGCCTGCTATTCTTCTTCTCCTGGTTTCTCGGCCTGCTATTCTACTTCTTCTGGTTTCTCGGCCTGCTGTTCTTCTTCTGCTGGTTTCTCAGCCTGCTATTCCTCTTCTGCTGGATTCTCAGCCTGCTATTTTTCTTCTGCTGGTTTCTCGGCCTGCTATTTTTCTTCTCTTGGTTTCTCGGCCTGCTATTCTTCTTCTTCTTCTGGTTTCTCGGCCTGCTATTCTTCTTCTCCTGGTTTCTCGGCCTGCTATTCTTCTTCTCCTGGTTTCTCGGCCTGCTATTCTACTTCTTCTGGTTTCTCGGCCTGTTATTCTTCTTCTGCTGGTTTCTCGGCCTGCTATTTTTCTTCTGCTGGTTTCTCGGCCTGCTATTTTTCTTCTGCTGGTTTCTCAGCCTGCTATTTTTCTTCTGCTGATTTCTCGGCCTGCTATTTTTCTTCTCTTGGTTTCTCGGCCTGCTATTCTTCTTCTTCTTCTGGTTTCTCGGCCTGCTATTCTTCTTCTTCTTCTGGTTTCTCGGCCTGCTATTCTTCTTCTCCTGGTTTCTCGGCCTGCTATTCTACTTCTTCTGGTTTCTCGGCCTGCTATTCTACTTCTTCTTCTGGTTTCTCGGCCTGCTATTCTTCTTCTCCTGGTTTCTCGGCCTGCTATTCTACTTCTTCTGGTTTCTCGGCCTGCTATTCTTCTGCTGCTGGTTTCTCAGCCTGTTATTCTTCTTCTGCTGGTTTCTCGGCCTGCTATTTTTCTTCTGCTGGTTTCTCGGCCTGCTATTTTTCTTCTGCTGGTTTCTCAGCCTGCTATTTTTCTTCTCTTGGTTTCTCGGCCTGCTATTCTTCTTCTTCTTCTGGTTTCTCGGCCTGCTATTCTTCTTCTTCTTCTGGTTTCTCGGCCTGCTATTCTTCTTCTCCTGGTTTCTCGGCCTGCTATTCTACTTCTTCTGGTTTCTCGGCCTGCTATTCTACTTCTTCTTCTGGTTTCTCGGCCTGCTATTCTTCTTCTCCTGGTTTCTCGGCCTGCTATTCTACTTCTTCTGGTTTCTCGGCCTGCTATTCTTCTGCTGCTGGTTTCTCAGCCTGTTATTCTTCTTCTGCTGGTTTCTCGGCCTGCTATTCTTCTTCTCCTGGTTTCTCGGCCTGCTATTCTACTTCTTCTGGTTTCTCGGCCTGCTATTCTACTTCTTCTTCTGGTTTCTCGGCCTGCTATTCTTCTTCTCCTGGTTTCTCGGCCCGCTATTCTACTTCTTCTGGTTTCTCGGCCTGCTATTCTTCTGCTGCTGGTTTCTCAGCCTGTTATTCTTCTTCTGCTGGTTTCTCGGCCTGCTATTTTTCTTCTGCTGGTTTCTCGGCCTGCTATTTTTCTTCTGCTGGTTTCTCAGCCTGCTATTTTTCTTCTCTTGGTTTCTCGGCCTGCTATTCTTCTTCTTCTTCTGGTTTCTCGGCCTGCTATTCTTCTTCTTCTTCTGGTTTCTCGGCCTGCTATTCTTCTTCTCCTGGTTTCTCGGCCTGCTATTCTACTTCTTCTGGTTTCTCGGCCTGCTATTCTACTTCTTCTTCTGGTTTCTCGGCCTGCTATTCTTCTTCTCCTGGTTTCTCGGCCTGCTATTCTACTTCTTCTGGTTTCTCGGCCTGCTATTCTTCTGCTGCTGGTTTCTCAGCCTGTTATTCTTCTTCTGCTGGTTTCTCGGCCTGCTATTTTTCTTCTGCTGGTTTCTCGGCCTGCTATTTTTCTTCTCTTGGTTTCTCGGCCTGCTATTCTTCTTCTCCTGGTTTCTCGGCCTGCTATTCTTCTTATGCTGGTTTCTCGTCCTGCTATTCTTCTTCTGCTGGTTTCTCGGCCTGCTATTCTTCTTCTGCTGGTTTCTCGGCCTGATATTCTTCTTCTGCTGCTTTCTCGGCCTGCTATTCTTCTTTTGCTGCTTTCTCGGCCTGCTATTCTTCTTTTGCTGATTTCTCGGCCTGCTATTCTTCTTTTGCTGGTTTCTCGGCCTGCTATTCTTCTTTTGCTGATTTCTCGGCCTGCTATTTTTCTCTTCCTGGTTTCTCGGCCTGCTATTTTTCTTCTTCTGGTTTCTCGGCCTGCAATTCTTCTTCTCCTTGGTTTCTCAGCCTGCTATTCTTCTTCTGCTGGTCTCTCGGCCTGCTATTTTTCTTCTGCTGGTTTCTCGGCCTGCTATTCTACTTCTGCTGGTTTCTCGGCCTGCTATTCTTCTTTTGCTGGTTTCTCGGCCTGCTATTCTTCTTCTGATGCTTTCTCTGCCTGTTATTCTTCTTCTGCTGCTTTCTCGGCCTGCTATTCTTCTTCTGATGCTTTCTCGGCCTGCTATTCTTCTTCTGATGCTTTCTCGGCCTGCTATTCTTCTTTTGCTGGTTTCTCGGCCTGCTATTCTTCTTTTGCTGATTTCTCGGCCTGCTATTTTTCTTCTGCTGGTTTCTCGGCCTGCTATTTTTCTTCTGCTGGTTTCTCGGCCTGCTTTTCGTCTTCAGCTGGTTTCTCGGCCTGCTATTCTTCTTCTGCTGGTTTCTCGGTCTGTTATTTTTCTTCTGCTGGTTTCCACAGCAACCTGTACACTATCTGAGATGTCATTAATGGGCCAACCCCCCCAAACTTCAGCTGAACTGAATAGATGTATGGGTTCAGAGAACCGAACCCAGCTCCCATTGAAACTTTGGGGGGTGTCTGTGGCAGGGGAAAGGGGGTGCAAAGTGTGCAGCAAGAGCACGCTGCTTTAACTCACCGCTGCCCACGATCCTCTTCCTGTAAGCAGCGATGGCCAGCACTAGGAGTGTCCTCACTCATGGGAGCCAGCGGCCATCTTCTTGTAGCCCAGCTGGGGCTGGTTTTAAACGCTGCTGCCACTGACAGGAAGAGTATCTGGGTTACAGCAGGCTTGCTGCTGCAACCTTAGGTGAAGTAGGTTGATGAGCTTTCCAGCTTTTAAGTTTTCGGGCCAGAACACAGACTTCTGACTGAAGTCCGTGTTTCAGTTTGGGAACCCGAACTGTACGAACCTAAACTTTGCGCTTCGGGTTCACCCATCTCTAGTCATTATCCGCAGGAGTGCAGAGAAGAGGTAATTAGAGTAGAGGAGAGGAATGCTGAGCATGTGTGAAAGAAGCTAATCTTTTAGGAGATTTCTGAGCAATGAGTCATTAACAATTGTTTGCTTGAGAAAGGGGTGTACCCCTGAAACGCATTACCTGCCTGACGGATGAGAAGTAATGAGACAATCGGTCTCTGTGTGAGATGCTTTTACCTACTTTTCTAGTAAAATTTATGTTTTAACCATACCATTTGGGATCAATGTGCTGAAGCTTCTCCTATAAAACAATTGATTGTTATCCGCTTCTGGCTAGTGATAAAAGATGATTGCACAGAGATTAAGGGTTATTTTGACTGTGAGTACTGTAGCTGTATAGATAGCCAAAACAAAAAAAATGGACTGACCAGTTTCTAAATACTGCTGAGGCAATTACCATCTAGGACATCCCCAGGCATAGGAGGCCCCTGAGTTCAGAAGCCCACCAAAGGATGGGGCTTTTAGAGTCAGAGCTCCCAGGTGTGTCGCAAGATGGCAGCTCCCATGCAGTAGGAGGGCAGTAGGAGGGCAACATCTGCATTGCGATTCCTCAACATCTGCATGTGGTTAAGCCCTCTCAAATAGTTTACTACATTGATTGCCAGAGGAGAGGTTTTCGGGAGCAAATTTACAAGTTTATTTTTTTGGCAGTAGGTCTGCTTTAGTTACCAACATATCCGCCAAGCAAGCACAATAAACTAGCTTAATGTGCTTGCTTGCTATATATCTATATTCCCAATGTAAACAATTAGATTTTGATCATAAAGCTCACAGAAGAAGTCTCTAGGACAGGACATACAGAAATTTGGGGAGTGCAATGATCTTAACAAGGTTTAAACCAAATATCCAGTCTAAGTGTAGCTAAACTGTCAGCAAAAGGGCAACATTTACATTATAAAACTCCATAGGCAGTTTGGTGATACTGAAATTCCTGTAGCCAGGGGCCCGGGAGAATTCCTGGTGGGCCATACTGGTTTGAGACTGGGCTGGTACTTCTAACACTCCCATCTAATCCCAGCCTCCTTATCATCTTTCCCTCCCTTGTGCCAGACATCATTGTACACCTATAGTCAAGCCTAGCCCATGTTTTGCCCCTATAGCCTCAATATCATGGTTGTAATAATAATTGTACCTTCAAACATGCCTCCCAAGTGTCCCTGATTTGGAAGGACTGTCCCTCATTTGAGTCCATGTTCCCCTGTCCCTCGTCCTCATTTTACCCTCTTTGAATTGTAACATGTAGATCTGCAGCAATTAATGATTAATTTGCCTATTCAAAGTGTTTCTATTGCTGTAACTGTTACATCTCCTACCCATCCCTCAAAGAGGGGGTGTGGCCTAAATTAACAAACTTCCCTCTTTCCCACCCTGAAAAGTTAGTAGGTATGCCTTCTAATGCTATAGCCTCAGCCTTGGAACGCACTCCTTTACCGGCTGGGAAGCACATTGAGCTTTTCAGTGGGGATGTCATGGGCAGGCCAGGGACCTGTAGAATCCCCTGCTGATTTTTTGCCCCAGTCCGCCGCTGCCTGTATCTTTCCTCCAATCTGTGTCCGCACAAGGTGGGCGGCATTCAGTGGAACAGACTTCTGCAAATAATCTTCAGCCCACAGATTGGCAGTAGATAAAAAGACTTGAGAGTGGAGCAAATGCACCAATTGTGCCAGAATCCTGTAAAAATAATATATCATCTGCGTACAGAAACATCTTTACCATACCTACCAACTTTTCAGGGTGGAAAAGAGGGACAATTGTTAAATTAATTAAATTAGGAGATAGGGTTTAACAGTTATAACAATAGAAACACTTTGAATAGGCAAATTAATCATTTATTGCTGCAGATCTGCATGTTACACCTCAAAGAGGGACAAATGAGAACAACGAGGAACAGGGGGACATGTACTTAAAAGAAGGACAGTCCCTCCAAATCAGGGACTCTTGGGACCTTTACTCAACCACCCAGCACTAGAAAAATCTTAGCCATGTAGCATATATTTCCCAAAGGAACATCTAGAAGGACGCGTGCCCGTGCCAGGTATTTGTGAGTGGCATTCTCCCTGTTAGAGGGCAGTGGGGGATGCGGCCTTCGGCGCGCTCGGAGACATTCGCCTTAGAAGAAGGGACATCAGCGGGTCCGAGCGTGTAGATTGGACAAGGACCGGGAAGAGGTGAGTGAGTTTTGCGATCTGGGGGGTTTCACGCAGCGGGGCACCCCCGATCATGATGCCCCGGGGGCAAGGACCAAAACCCAGGATAGACAAAATCCTGGGTTTTGGTCCACTTTAAGCAGCATTTGTCTAGGATCTGTTTCAATCAAAAAACTCGCTGAATATCTTCTGAGGTATATGCTTAAAGCGGACCTTCACCCTTGAATAAGAGCCTATCTTATATTTCCACCCCTGTACATACAGATTGCTCACATTAATCTGGACCTTCACCCTGAATAAGAGCCTATCTTATATGTTCCCCACACCCTGCACATACAGATTGCCCACATTAAAAATCATCCTACCTGCATCTACTGCATGTTATGAGCCTTTAAACATCCAAGATGGCGGCTTATGGAACATCAGGCAGCCAGCAAACAGGAAGTATCTTCTGGCTGTGTTGCTCTGCATTCTGGGATTGCTGACCTTTTCCTGACCCCAACTCTGCTCTGTCTGAGCAAAGCACAGCTATAACCCACCCCCCTGTACTTTATCCCACTCTCCTCTCCTTCCAAAACTGGGAAGCTATCGGGCAGGTCCACCATGTGTGTAACATGAAGCTAGTCTTTCAAATGGTCTGATGAGTCCTGGAACGTATGTCTGAGGACTTTTTCTTTACAGAAGAGAGGAAGTGAAAGATTTGCTGAGCTCTGATAAATTCCATTGATGCGAAGTCTACTGCACTTCTAAATTCAGCAAAGGATCCTCCACCTAGTTTTGGCAAAAGATCTCCTATTCTATATAAATGTTTGTCTATCCACCATTTAAAGTTAGCTTTTTGCAGGCCAGGGATGAACCCAGGGTTGCCCAGTAGGGGGGCAGAGGCGTGTGGGTGAATTTGATAGAGAAATCTTTGCACGCGCTGTCCCAAGAGATTAGGGAAGATAGAAAAGAGGGGCATTTTATTATGGGTCTAAGCGGAGGATTGGTCCAAAGTATTGCCTAGAGAGAATAGGGGGTACAGGCTATATCTTCCATTCGGACCCGAAAGGGGGCTTGGGTTTTCGTTGGGCGATAGAAGCAGCTTGATGGTATGTGGCCAGGTCAGAGACACCCAAACCCCCTTGTGACTTAGGGGCAAACAATGTCCTTTTTGGCTACCCTTTTAGAAGTGCCATGCCAGATAAAGTTGATTATTTTTGACTGAAATTTCTTGATTTCATAATTAGGAACCTGGAGGGGTATGGATCTAAAATAATAAAGTACCCGAGAGAGATTGTCATTTTTAATGTAGCAATTCTGCCAAACCAGGATAATGAGAGGGATGACCAATTTCTCATATCTTCTATCAATTTCTTAAAAAGGTTGGGGAAGCTTTATAGAGTGAGTCGTAGTCAGGAGTAAGTTTGATCTTTTAAATATTGATTTGATATTTTCGAGCACAGGGGTGGGGATATTAATGTTAAGAGCTTCTGTTTTAGAGTGGTTAAGGTCAAGACCAGAGATCAAGGAGAATTGGTTTAAGCATTTGAAAAGATTTGGAAGGGTAGTTAAAGTGGACCGTGACCCTGGGGTGATCGGCCCGGGAATCTATAAGAATCCCGGACCGATCACCTCCCTCACCGCGGGACATCCGAGATCTGGATGTCCCGCGGTGAGGGACCCCCCCGAAAACCCCCCAAAAACTCGCCTCCTCGGCGGCAGCGGACGCGCTGGCTTGTCCGTCGCTGTCACCCGGCCATGTGGGAGCGTTGTGAGGTGAGTATTGGGGTGTTTCTGGGGGGTTTTACACAGGGTGCCCCCCTGAAGTGGACCAAAACCCAGGATAGTCAAAATCCTGGGTGTTGGTCCACTTTAAAGGTTGGGATAAGAAAAAGAGGATCTCCTCAGCAAATAGTGCTCTTTGTTGGCACAACTAATGCCTTTAATATTTATATCTTGTCTAATTCTCAGGGCTAATGGCATAATAGCTATAGCGAATAAAGCAGGAGATGGGGGCATCCCTGTTTGGTGCCTCTTAGAATATCGAAGGGTGTTGATTTGATACCTTTGAGTGAGATTGAAGCCTGAGAGTTAGAATACAGGTTGATAAGCATTGGGCCAAACCCAAACTTCTCTAACGTAAACTGAATATAATCCCAGGAAAGAAAGTCAAAGGCCTTCTTCAGGTCTAAGGCCATAAACATACCTTGCTTGTTCGAGGTCCTGTCCCAATTTGAATGAATAGAGGAAATTACATCAATAGCTCTTCTCGTCTGATCTGGGCCTTTGCGCCCAGGGATAAAACCTACCTGGTCTATATGAATAAATGATGAAAGAAATGTGTTCAATCTTGTAGCCAAAATTTTAGTGAAGATTTTGAGGTTGATGTTGATAAGTGAAATTGGCCTATATTGACTACAGTCAGATGTATCTTTACCCAGTTTAGGGATAACATTTAATTAGCGTAATTTAGTGCTTTTATGGATAGGGCCTGCTTGGTGGATATCGTTAAACCATTTAAGGAGGTGTGGTGCTAGGATGTCCTCGTACCTTTTATAGTACAATCCAGAATAACCATCTGGGCCCGGTGCCTTTAAGGGTTTGTGATCTGATGGCCTTCCTAATTTCCTGTAAGGTAAATGCATATTTCATGAGATCTCTCTGAACATCAGTGAGAGACTGCCATCAAACCACTCATGAGCTAGTCTAAGGTTAAAAGGTGGGGGTTTAGAGTATAGCTTAGAGGAGAAGTTATAGAATTCCTCAGTGACCTTTTCAGGGTTCTGGGAGAGAGATCCATCTGCGAGTCTAACTTTGGTAACAGAGATTATCCTAATTCTGGGGGTTTCTGATTTCTTTTTCAGCTTTAGTAGTTGGAAGTAGATTTATCTCTGTTCTCAAGTTATCTATCTGGTCTCTTAAGTCAGCATTTGGGTTGGCTTTATGTGTCATAGTGAGATTTAGCAACTGTTCAATTTTGCGTTTAATAGTAAATTCTCAATTTTTTTTTATCTTAGTATATATCTGGATAATGTTACCCCTTATAGTAGCTTTGTGTGCAGCCCAGTTGATTTGGGGGAAGGTGTCCTCTGGGTGATTAATATTAAAGAAGACCTTAATCTCAGTAGCAGTCTCGTCTCTAATGGGCTGGGAGGATAGCAGAGATTCATTTATTCTCGAGTGAAAGCCTGAAGGCTTAGTCCATAGAATTTTGAGGATAACCAAAACTAAGGTATGATCAGACCAAGAGGTATCTAGTATATTTGAATCCTGAGTCTCCTGAACCATGGTGGAAGGTATAAATATATGGTCTATTCTCGAATATTTTCTATGGGCCTGTTAGGAGAAAGTGTAGTCCTTAGTATAGAAGTTACACTCACATCAGATGTCTACCAATCCTTCAGAGTGGAGCAGTTGGGAAAACCTGTATCCTGCTCTGGATGATTAAAACTTCAAGCCAGTCTTTGAGGATTTATCTAAAACAGAATCTATAGCTAGATTAGATTCCCTACTAATTATTATGGAGCCTTTCATTTTAGGTAGTAGATTTTTCCACAGTAACTCAAAGAATTTAATTACCCACACTGCCCCTCTAAAATCTCATCATTATACACAGAGCATTCACTAGAGAATTCTTGAGGGGTTCTCAAAGAACAAAACCCCACCAACAGCTGGGAAATGGCCCAACCACCACCAGTGAGCACCTGGGTAAGCACCTGATTATGTAAGTACTGCATTGTTTGCTTTCAATACAACACCATAGACCAGGCTAGACCACATAACTTATATATATATATATATATATATATATCTCAAAAAACACCTTTACAATTAAAGCCTCACGGCGAAACACGTATGTGACGGGACCCTATACTTGCTACAAACGAAATATAAGGGTATCAGCTTGCTACAGTAAGAACAGAAAACACAAACTTGCTACAAACAAGAGGGTATTACCTCGCTAAAAACTGTGGTTATCCCAGCATTTTTGTATATTGACTAGAAGAGGCCGCTAAAAGCAACAAGGACTTAATTTCATGAACTACTCTTTTTCACCATTAATATTAGTAATGTAAATATAAAGTAAATATGCTAATTGTGTATGTGCACACATTTCCTTTTTGGTTTGTCAACATTTGTATATAAAATGTATGTAATAACAATCAACATTGAGTGAACAGAGGCTACTATAGGCCCACCACCTTCCCCAGGGGCACCTAAAACCCACGGGAGCCTGAGTGGACCCTACCCCCCCCTCTCCTAACTTATAAGCCAGTAGGCCAGAAGTACCACATCACCACTGAAACAGTAGGATATAATAACTATATATCACAACCTCCTTCCAATTTTACTCCCCCCCCCCCCCCCTCGTGCTTGCAAAGATATATCTCTCCTCTTTATCACGTATGCATTCAATGAGTGAAAAAGGGGTATTTTTAGAAAAGCATATAGCCACCCCTCCTTTTTTTCTCTTGAACTAGCATAATAAAATGTGGGATATTTGTTATGTAGGTATACAGGGGCAGCGGACTTGGTTTCTTGAAGTAGGATGATGTCAATGTTAGCTAAACCATAAAATCTAAGGGCCTTCCGTTTGATGGGCAAGTTAAGACCCTGGACAATATGTGATACTATTTTAAGGTATTGTAATTTTGTTGGATTAGACTGAGATGTCATGAGGATTATGGTGAAGGACTTTCATCTCAAATAAGTGGGGCCACCCCCGCTCCCCTGGGAGAGATAAGAGGGAGAGGGGGGGCCAAGGGGTGGAGAGCAGGGCGGGATGAAAGGAAATACATAAGATAGTCTAGTAGGAAGTATAAAAGGTATGTCAAAGGTGTACAGTTTAAGAATACAGACCTATATGGCATATTAAATCTAACAATAAAAGGAGGCTATAATTGGTGACCGGCTTCAGGACTCAACCAGATGGAGCAGCATGCAGTAACCAGCCAGCAGAACAATAAACACATGATATATCATGATATATCAAACATGGGAGTGTACTGGGTAAAATATACAAGGACTTGAATAAAATATATATAACCAAAGCTATCCATAGCTGTGTAGTAGGGGTCTGATAGGGAGACTCAGATTAAATAGGAAGGGGCCTGCTTGTTAATATAGCAGTAGCTCAATTTTTATACATCATTGGCTTGGGTGGACAACAAGTTTAAGTGGGAAAGATGGAGATTTGGATGTATAATGGATTTAATAAATATAAGTAGCTCTCTGTGTTCAAAAGGACCCTACAAAAGTATTTGGAATAGGGTTGGAGCTATAATCCCTTCTTCCTCCCCTAGTCTTTTACCCCCTAGGGCACATTGGGAGACTGAGGAGGAGCACATGGGTCTAAGGGTAGGGGGAGGGACACTCACCATACCTATTGTTACCTTGGGTGACTGTAGGACCGCATTTTGGGATGAAAGATAGCGTCCAGTGACAGGGATATTCTGTGAACATTTAGGAAAATTAAATTTCATGGGACAAGATATATACTTTAGCTACACCAATATATAAAGGAGACCTGATAATAAAGTGAGTAAGGTTTCAGGGATGTAATGTATGATTACAAAATAATTAGTTTGAAGAGAAAAGGATTTTACCCAGCTTTTAGGCCAGGGGCCCAACAACACTAAAATCGTAGTAACCTGGAACAAAACTAAACATATTAACTAGATGGTCTTAGCTTATCTTGCGTAGGACTAGAGAGACCAATCTTGGATCTGTCCATTTCCCACGGATTGATGTCCCATAGCATACTCCTGTGAGGAACCAAGATATTCAGGAAGCCCAAGGATGTCCTCTCTAGGGGTTACGAAGTGGGTGTGCAGTGACAAAACTGATAGTAGTTCAGGGCATGAAATCAGTTTGAGTGTTCTCTGAGCTGTGTGAGTTGACAGATTCCTTCTGAGGGGTGAAAATCTGGCAGATATGCTCTGATGGGCCAGAGTCCATATTGGGGAAATGGGCCTGGGAGTACAGGGTGGAAGTCTAGAGGGCCTCATGGTATGGGGGATTAGGTCCAACTTGGCAAGGATCTCTTCCCCCTTCTTGGAATGCAGTAAAGCAGTATGCCTTGTTTTTGTAGAAAAAGTGTAGCCTCAGGGGGAAGACCCAACGATATTTGATGCCTTGTTGTTGCAGCGGTACTAAGAGTTTAAGGGCTCTTCTGCGTTGTATAGTGATGGGTGCTATTTCAGAAAAGATTTGCGCTTTACAGCTCGTAATCTCTAGGTCCAGATTGTCCCTGGAGCCTCTGAGAACCTTCTTCTTTACTGAGTAGAAATGGGGTTTAATGATTACATCCCTGGGCAGTCCAACCCGGTTCATTGCTGATCATGCTCTAATGCAACTGTTAAGTTAAAATGAAGATTATCCACGTCTGGGATTAAAGATTTAATAAGGCCCTTAACTGCTTTTTCTTAATCTGTAGTGGTTTCGGGTAGGCCTCTAACCCTGTTTTCTTATCTAGATCTGTTCTCCAGGTCCTCGATTTTAGTATTAGAGGAGTCCAGGTGATCATAAATATCTGTAACTCTGGATGTATTTTGGTTTACATAGAGGATTGTGTCATCGAGCTTGCTTTCAATATGATCTATCCTGGACCCAATACTTATAATAAAGTATAAAGATAAATATCAGCCTTGAGTTCTTTAAATTCTGATGGCATATTGTGGGTTATTTTGGTGAGCTGTTTATCCAGCAGGGCTGATAGCTTATTCAGGGAAGGATTGTTGCTTACCTCTACATATCGGACATAACTTTATTCAGGGAGGAAGCCTGAGACTCGTGACAAGTAGACTAGGGCCTCCATATGTAACAGGGGAGGATGCCTCGTTGATCAGGGGAAAGTTCTGGTTCCTACAGGGGGAGAGGGTGTCTTCTCCTCTTGCAGGGCAGGGGATTGGTGTTCACCCCCCGGCAATGCTTCATGGTGTGGCTTCACGCTGTCCCGGGGGATGGACACTATTCAAATACCTCGGGGGTAACAGGTAAGTCCAGGCTGCTTGATAAAAGGGGTTTTTCCCCTGAAAAACGCTTCGCTGCCCGGCTGGGGGCTCTGAGAATGGGGCGGTCGGTCCCTCTGTAAGATCATTTTAATGTAGACCAAAACCCAGCTTGATAGGCCGATCGATTCCCCTCCCCCCCCCCCCCGAGCATCCAAAATTGGGACGCCCCGATGTGTGAAATCCCCCAGGTCGCCCCATTCATATACTGCGCTTACCGGTCCAATGGCACATGCGCGGGCTGCGGCCGCAACCCCGCTATCCCTTTAGCAGGGCGCGTGCCTGCACCAGCCATTTGTGAATGGCCAGCGCGGGCAAGCTCCCTTTTAGTCTTAGACGCTCCGAGCGTGCTGATTAGACGAGTGGCCGCACATGCGCCGTAGTACCGGGAAAGAGGTGAGTTTCTTCTGGCGATCTGGGGGATTTCACACAGCGGGGCATCCCCAATCGGGGTGCCTGGGGAAAAGGACCAAAACCCAGGATAGTCAAAATCCTAGGTTTTGGTCCTTTCCCCCAGGCAGCCCGATCGAGGATGCCCCACTGTGTGAAACCCCCCAGATCACCCGAAGTATATTTTAATGCTATTACAGTAAAAGTTGAGTTTTAATATTTGGAGCACTGGTGCTGAAAGCTTTATGGATGAACTTTGTATTTGCCTGTGTGGGCTTAACAGCAGCCCTGTGTTTTCCTGCACTTAGGTCTCCGAACCTTTGAGATCAAGCCTAACTGAGCTGCATTTCCTTCGGGATATTTTTACTAAATCATTATTTGCTAATTAACGAGTTTCGAATATAATGACATGTGCCTATCTTTATCCTATATTAACGGAGAAGACTTATCTCCCTTTAATAGTGTGTAAGACCCATCACCGTGGCCCTTTAGGAATAGAATTTCAGCAAGGTAACAGTTAATACACCCAGCAAAATGACTAATTGTGAAATAAAGGGATTTCTTCCAAACATCGAGAGTGGGAGGAGAAAGAGGAGGAAGGCTGGAAAACAGAGGGAGAAGAGCGAGAGAGAGAGAATCTGCCTCTAAAGCACACGTATGCTCTCTGCGTGAAACTGTCTGCCATAGGTTTGGGCTGTGAAAACAATAAACCGTCTTACATGTCATTGCCTAAGTATGACGGACAGGTTTGGATACCTCCTTTTCATATGATATGAGGCTGTTTGCCTACAGCTAAATAGATGTAAAAAAAATCTTCTAAGATAATGGGAATGTTGTGGCATCTCCCAGCAAGGGAGGGTGTTTCTGCCATGGAAGGGACAGACAGACATGGAAGGGACAGACGTGAGGTCTCTGCCCATGTCACAGAAGCATGTGTCACTGTATATTGTTTGCATCACACTGTGGCTTATGACAGGTCTCGCCACTTCAATGGCTGTTACAGCAGGTCCCTCCTGTCTGTGCCACTGAGTCATCCTCCGGCAGTGACTTGGCGCGTGTGAATTCCTTCCCCATCGAGCTTGTCTGTAGGATTTGGCTGAGGAAATAATCCAGAGCCTAGGAGTTGCTCCTCACGCCCTTCCTCTGACAGATTTTGCTTTATTCTGTTTGCCATCTGCACTTGTTTATATGCGGCTGAACAGAATATAGAGGAGTATTATTGAAAGGAATCGCTGATACATTTTCAGTGTCATTTTGTGAAAACTGTAATGAACCAGTTTGGTTCCATAACTATGAACGATTCCTCTAATATAATTAACAAACAATATACTATGAATGCACACCTAAAAAAGTGAAGTTGCAAAAAAAGGTGGATTTATTTATATACATCAAGCATCTAACATAGGAGTTTTAGGATTCACATGAAGGTAACACATAAGGTTGGAGGGCGGGTACACTAATAGACACAGTATTTACAATATATACAGTACATCAAATATCCTGGGATCTGTGTTTGGTTGGTTGCACACAGCATAATATGGCATTGAGAGTACCAGGATTTTTTAGCAAGATATGGATCAGCAAAGATTGGTTTCAAGGTAGATAAAAGATTGATTGCTATACCTTAAAGTGGACCAACACCCAGGATTTTGACTATCCAGGGTTTTGGTCCACTTCGGCGGGGCACCCCGATCGCTCTCTGAAACCCCCCAGAAACCCCAAAAAACTCACCTCTCCCCGCTCCCACATGACCGCGCCGTCCAATCCCCGACGACGTCCAAGCGGGTGACAGTGGCGTCTAAGACAGCGCGTCCGCCGCCACCTCCCGCGCGTCACTCTCGGCGTGCCCGCGCCGGCCATTCACAGACAGCCGGCGCGGGCGTGTGCACGTCTAGAGGGGCGCGCGGGAAGCGGTGGCGGATCAGGTAAGGAGTTTGGGTTTTTTGGGGGGGGTTTCACCCCGCGGGACATCCCGATCTCGAATGTCCCGCGGTGAGTGAGGTGATCGGCCCGGGAATCTTAGAGATTCCCGGGCCGATCCCCCCTGGGTGTTGGTCCACTTTAAGGAGATTGTGAGGCACTTATGTATGTTGATAATATCCCAATCCAAGGATTATAGCTCCAAGTGTGCTTCTCAGGAAATAAAGTTCAGCTTTGGAAGTCCAAGTACTGCTGCTCAGTTATTAAGTCCAAGTGGTGCTGCTGACGCTGACACTGACACGTGTTTCGGTTTAGTAACAAAAACCTTCCTCAGAGCGTTGGGTAACAAGCGGTGTCCAGTTGCGCGAGAGAAGCGTAGTGCCTAACTACTGGCTAATTGTCTAATACAATTGCCTGACAAAATACATTTCTTTCTTACTAAAGAGGAACTTCGGAGTTCCTTTCCTTAGGGCTTCCTGAATTGGGATGCCCCACAGTGTGAAACCCAACACCGGCTACAGGTTTGTGCGGGCCCTTGAGTGATAGAGTCTCAATGGGCTCTTTGCGGTGTGGTATGGCGCTCCATACATGGTGATAAAGTTCTATGTATGGTGAATACTGCCAAACAATAGAACAAAAATAATAGGAATGACAAAATATAGAAGGAATAAGGAATATAATTAATTTTCGAAAGAAAGAAGAATAAACAATGGAAAAATAGAGGAAAAGACAAAAAAAGAAAGCAGGAAAAAAAAAGACAAAAAAAGAATAGATGTAAAGATATATAAACAAAAATAAAAGGAAAGAAACAAAGAAAGAACAGCATAGGATGAATTACAAAAGTAAAGAAAGAATTAAAGGAATGACAGGAAAGAGACAGAAGGAATGAGAGCAAAAAAGTTGAGATGAAAGGATAGAGAAAGAATAGAAGGACTAACAGAAAATAAGAAAGAGAAGGAATTATGTAAAGAATAGAAGGAATCGCAGAAAGAAATGAAAGAAGGAAAGAAACTTAGAAGGGCTGACAGAAAGAAGGACTCTGCCAATCTGCTTCTAGCTGACAGTCCTTAGTCCTGGTTACTTGAACGGCCCATGTGTCTTGAGGAGCTTCCCAGGGTCGAGGTAATAAGGTGGGCCCTTCCTAGTTTCAGGGACCCTGGCACCTGCCCCGTGCTGACGCCTGCCCTGGTGAAACCCCCCAGATGCCCAGATCCACTTACCTTCTCCCGAGCTCTCGTTGCATCTCCCGAGCTCATCGTGCTGCTGGCGCATCCCTGCACACCTCTGTGCACGGCATTTCTGAATGAGCATCATGGGCAGGGCTGGATTATGGAGGGGCCAATCAACCACTTGCCCTGCAAAGGGGGCCTCCGCAGACAGTGAATAAGAACAAGTTTGTGGGGGGGCATCCAGAATGCTGCTGACCGCCCCCCCAAAAAAATAACTCCCCCCCCCCACTTTGTGCCAGCACCAGGAAGGAGTCCAGCGTGGGCCATGGTCACATCCTAGGCGCCGGCCACCAAAACGCTGCGCCAATCGCGGGGCTCCTTTTCCAAAGTGAAGGTAAGGTTATTGGGTATTCTGAGGGGGTTAAGTCCAGCATTCTGGCCACCCCCCACCCCCCCCGCACTTCGTCTTATTCTCTTTCCGAGGAACCAACACCCATTAAAGGAAAAAAACGGGTGTTAGTCCGGGTTTAAGGGCTGAAGTTGACTTTTTCTCATGGATAATTTGGAAAAGAAATCGGCCTGGTTATGTGTGCACCTCTGTTCTTGATTTACTACATTTTAAAAAAATGGCTGGCATAGTGCCAGAGGATTGGTGCAAGGCACTTTTGAGGTCTATTGGGTAATAATAGACCTGTAAGATAGATAGATAGATAGATAGATAGATAGATAGATACATACATACATAGATGTTTTCCAAACATTTAACTACATAGTTTATAGAAACATGACAAACAATTAGCAATGTTGGATGCTGTCCCATATTAACACTACAAAGGACTTAAAGCGGACCTTCACTCTGAATAAGAGTCTATCTTATATGTTTCCCACTCCCTGTACATACAGATTGGCCACATTAAAAATCATCCTACCTGCATCTACTGCATGTTATGAGCCTTTAAACATACAAGATGGCGGCTTATGGAAGCCGCCATTTTATCAGGCAGCCTGCAAACAGGAAGTGCCTCCTGACTGTCCTGCTCGGCATTCTGGGACTGCTGACCTTTACCTGACCCCAGCTCTGCTCTGTCTGAGCAAAGCACAGCTATAACCCGCCCCTGTACCTTATCCCACTCTCCTCTCCTCAGTAAGTGTGATGCTTCTGAGTCAAGATGGCGGCGCCCGTATCCTAAATTCCTGAACAGAGTTGCAGCCCAGTGGGGGAAAGAATAATAAGTTAGTGGCTAAAAACGTAAAATATATTAATTTTAGATGCTGGGGAACCGTTTTTTAAGAGTTTGGGCTTTTCATTAAATCACGGTGAAGGTCCGGTTTAATTAAGGAATTCCCAGCAATGTACACAAAATACACAATCCATCACAATATACCAATAACAATAAATATAGAAGCACAAAATAACAATAATTAGTCTAATGACTCAGACTCTCCCTCAATCTATTACTGTATAAAGTGCTGAGTGTGGATAAATAATACAGTGTAGCAGCAAAGGTGAAATCATGTATCTTTTAAGCACATCACAGCCTTCACAGTATACGATGATAGTAGTAGCGTATCTCATTATTTAGCTTGGGGCTGATTCAGGTGAAAATTTACACCCGTAGACAATGCAGTAAATTTTAATTCTCTCCTAAAAAAAAGTGTGTTTTCTCAACAGGCTCTGAATCAAACCCCCAAGACTGCACCCCCCATAAAAGATCCAGAATAACATGAAAGCCAGCACTAGGCTGGGATAAAATGTCCAACTTTAATTTCTCCAGAGTTAAAAAAATATTGTAAATCAGCGCATCAAAAATAAAAGCAGTGAGTATTCGAGCATACATGTGAACATTCCAGGCAGAGGATTAAATGAGCTGCTTTCTTCTTGCTCCGTGCTGGATGTCAGGGGATGTATATTTCATTCAACATCACTTTGCATTTCCTAATAAAACCTAAAGGAGAATAGGCTCTTTCCTAAAATGGAAAGCATTTGCGTAGTACCCAACACAAGGACAGAAAGCAATACCAATCAATCCTTGCAGCAGCCATCCAAGGCCCTTAGAAACGCCAGGGTGCAATGCGAAGGATTAGCTTTAAATTTACACAGCCAAACACATCCAACTAGTGGCCACGTGTTTCGAGCTTTAGGCTTTCATCAGTACTAGGATGGAAGTTTCTGGCTGTATAGGAAGTGAGACTGGGTGAGTACCAAAACAGAGTCGCAAGGCAGTATGTGGAGAGACCCATGTTAGGCTTAATATAGGGGGGCTAAAAAGACCCAAAAACCTACTCAAAGGTAAAGGAAAAGAGGCTCTTTCCTATAATGGAAAGTATTTGCACAGTACCCAACACAAGGACAGATAGCATTACCCATCAATCCTTGCAGCAGGCGGAGCTATACAAATCACCTCTTTATGTCTCTGTGCCATCCAAGGCCCTTAGAAACATTCCCCTCGATTCAAAGAGCAAAAGTTAATTGATTTCGGATCGAGAATTGTAAGTTTGGGTGGGTGTTTGTCATTTTTTCCTGTTTTTTTGGCCATTTCCGACTCGCACGAGCCTACGTACGATTTCGTATATGCTCTTACGATCATCGGAAGTTCGTTCCTAAATTGTAGGATCAAAACCTAAAACTTAGAATCAAAACCTAAAACTTAGGATCAAAACCTAAAACTTAGGATAATCGGATGTGTTTAGGTGTGATTCAGAGAACAGTTTTCCAACCTCTAAATACGTTTTAAAAGAAAGCCACTGCCGACACCTTTTAGCAGTCGGATTGCTGTTCTTGAACAGGTTTTTTGGCTATGTGGAGGAGTCTGCGTGTCTTGAGCTCCAATGAACTGCATGTATCAGCATGGCCGAGGCCATAAATTGTATGGCAATGCATACCTGATTCATGTATGCCTTATAAAAGCATTTTAATGTGGACCTTAATTAGTCCTTTGCATGTAAACCTTTATTTTTCAATACATCCATATATTTGCGTTAATTAAAGAAACTTATGTCCTTTGTTATTTTTAAACTGATGTACTAGAATAATATTTTTAATTTGAATTTATTGGTGTAGTTGTTTACCTTTGCTTTGTTTAATTATTTTAGCTCATCTTTGGTCAGATGCATCACACTTACTGAGGAGAGGAGAGCGGGATAAAGTGCAGGATGTGGGTTACTGCTGTATTTTGCACAGACACAGCAGAGCTGGGGGCACGGAAAGGTCAGAAATCAAAGAATGCAGAGCAACACAGTCACAAGGCCCTTTCTGTTTGCAGGCTGCCCGATAATACCTGAGCCGCCATCTTGGCTGTTTCTAGGCTCATAACATGCTGAAGTTGCTGGGTGTTTTTTAATATTTGTGAGCAATCTGTATGTAGAGGGTGTGGGTAACCACACACAAAATTTTAAGTTGTACCATTTGAAGCCAAAATATTAAAATTAAATCCACAAGTAAAAAATGCAAGTTAACTAAAAATTAAACAAAGTAAGATTTACTTATGCAAATGCATTCATTAATGGTTGGTTACTACAAAATGAATGAAATAAAGAAAAACAAAAGACCAAATATTTAGAATGCACTTTAATGAGGTAAGTTTGTAGTGCGCAGCCGCAAGATCAGAAGGATTTACGTCCAGACAAAAAAGGAAAAAGGGCAAAACCAATGTTGCAACCTGAGAAATGAAACGGAAAATTCAGGATGGAAACTGACATAGGTCTGATTCCCGAACTGCCATACGAACGGACGTACATTTTAGGATAGAAACGTATTTGCTTATAGAATCACTCGCAAGTTCATCCGAACGCACGAGCGGACGTGAAAAATAGGATGATCGGCACCTAAATCCAAGCTGTTACATGTTTCTTTGAATCGACCCAATTGAGTAGAGAGTTTTTTGCTCTCTGTATTTCCCTATACCAAGCCTAACGGGGGTCTCCCCACATACTGGCTTGCGACTGTTCTAATAAAACCTACTAAATTCCTTCATTCTGACTCATTTTTCTTAGTCCCCAAAATGATTGAGGGGACTGAAAAATTAAAACAGATCAACAGTCAAAAATGACTTAAACCAGACCAACGCAACAAACAACGCTCATATGCCCCCCTCCCCAGGGCAATTTAGATTGCTGCACATAAAAATGAATTTACCTTTTTCTAGCTCTTTTTTAGAAACAAAATGGCGGCTCATGCATTTGCAAACAGGTACTGCTGGGCTTCCTTTCCACTCATATAAATCCAACACCATCAATGTAAAAGTATGGTTACATCTCTCGTCCCATCATTGACTCGTTTTGAGCAAACTTGCCCTTAATCATCATATTATGTATCACAAAAATCCATGTCTTAAATACCTTAAACCGGACCTTCACCATGATTTAATGAAAAGCCCAAACTCTTAAAAAACAATTCCTCAGCATCTAAAATTAATATATTTTACATGTTTAGTCACTAATTTATTATACTTTCCCCCACTGGGCTGCAACTCTGTTCGGGAATTTAGGATACGGGCGCCGCCATCTTGACTCAGAAGCATCACACTTACTGGGGAGAGGAGAGTGGGATAAGGTACAGGGGGGCGGGTTATAGCTGTGCTTTGCTCAGACAGAGCAGAGCTGGGGTCAGGGAAAGGTCAGCAGTCCCAGAATGCAGAGCAGCACAGTCACTTCCTGTTTGCAGGCACTTCCTGTTTGCAGGCTGCCTGCAAAAATGGCAGCTTCCATAAGCCGCCATCTTGGATGTTTAAAGGCTTATAAAATGCAGTAGATGCAGGTAGGATGATTTTTAATGTGAGCAATCTGTATGTACAGGGTGTGGGAAACATATAAGATAGACTCTTATTTAGAGTGAAGGTCCGCTTTAAGTGCCATTGTCTCCTCCTTCAAAATATTGCAAAGACTGCATGCTTGGAAAGTTTTTTTTTAATATCACGCTGCAATTCCTGCAGCCTGGTCAGGTGACTGTGGTCGAGGCAATTGCCATGTGACCACAGTCATGGTCACATGATTTGTGTTTTAGGGCAGGTGCTTCCACGTTCCATCTCTTTGGGGCCTTTTGAGCGCTGCTTGTGTCTTCCGGCTGATCGGCGGGAAGTGAGGGGATCATTTTCCAGGCGTGCCCTCTTTGCAATCTTTTGAAGGAGGAGACAATGGCACTTAAGGTATTTAACACATGAATTTTTGTGATACATAAAATCACGAGTAACGGCTCGAAACGCGTCGATGACAAGAGATGTAACCATCCGTTTACATTGATGGTGTTGGATTTTATGGGTGAGGTGTTTCTTATCATAAAACTTGACTTTTATTCAGTTCATATAAGATTGGCCACCGGCCAGTGGCGGACTGAGGCCAAAAATCAGCCCTCGATTTTACCAGCCCCTGGTCGGCCCAAGACATCCTTGCTGAGGCCCCACCAACCATGATGCTCGGGCTATAGCATTGGGGCTGGCGTTCCTTGGCTGGTGGGTACAGTGGGGCTGAGAGGGAGACTAAGGGGGCAAGTATTGAATATGGGTGCTGGGGCTATAGCATTGGGGGCTGGGGTTCCTTGGCTTGTGGGTGGGGCTGAGAGGGAGACTAAGGGGGCAGGGATTGAATATGGGTGCCGGGGCTATAGCATTGGGGGCTGGGGTTCCTTGGCTTGTGGGTACAGTGGGGCTGAGAGGGAGACTAAGGGGGCAGGGATTGATGCCGGGGCTATAGCATTGGGGGCTGGGGTTCCTTGGCTTGTGGGTACAGGGGGCTGGGTACAGGGGGCTGAGAGGGAGACTAAAGGGGTGGGGATTGATGCCGGGGCTATAGCATTGGGGACTGGGGTTCCTTGGCTTGTGGGTACAGTGGGGCTGGGTACAGGGGGCTGAGAGGGAGACTAAAGGGGTGGGGATTGATGCCGGGGCTATAGCATTGGGGGCTGGGGTTCCTTGGCTTGTGGGTACAGTGGGGCTGGGTACAGGGGGCTGAGAGGGAGACTAAAGGGGTGGGGATTGATGCCGGGGCTATAGCATTGGGGACTGGGGTTCCTTGGCTTGTGGGTACAGTGGGGCTGGGTACAGTGGGGCTGAGAGGGAGACTAAGGGGGCAGGGATTAAATATGGGTGCTAGGGCTATAACATTGGGGGCTGGGGTTCCTTGGCTTGTGGGTACAGTGGGGCTGGGTACAGGGGGCTGAGAGGGAGACTAAGGGGGCAGGCATTGAATATGGATGTTAAAAGCAGCCCAACTGGCCCCAAAGCAGTGTGCCCCACCCACACCATTGTCCCGGGTCTCCCTATGGCCAGTCCACCCCTTCCGCTGGCTATTACCTTTGCTGGACTTGCGCTATATGGGGGTGTAGGGGCGAGGCAGCAGCCAGAGCAGACAGCTCCGACCATGCCGCCCAACCACTATCCCCTGAAGTATGACGGAAGACAAAGGCTAACACTGCCTTGGAAGGAGGAAGTGCCCTAAACTCTGAAAAAGCACATCTTAAAAATAAAACAAATATCATTCCTATACTCTATTATATATGTGTGCTCTGGAATGCAAGGGGATTAAAATGTTACAAATACCAATACAATGCCTGTTGTATAGTATTATATTATGCTGGGCTGGGTTTGATCTGGTACAATGGAAGCACAATGCTTTTGACACGGTCCCTCATCAATGTCAGATTAGAATATACAGCCTGTAACTCGATTATTTATTGGTTAAAGGATTATGTGCAAAGAGTTGCGGTTGATGTTACTATTCAGAATGGTCCCCGGTTGTAAACCCCAGCAGGGCTGGATTAAAGCGGACCTTCAGCATGATTTAATAAAAAGCCCAAACCCTTAAAAAAAACTTTTCCCCAGCATCTAAAATTAATATATTTAACGTTTTTAGTCACTTTTTATTCTTTCCCTCACTGGCCTGCAACTCTGTTCAGGGCTCTAGGATACGGGCACCACCATCTTGGCTCAGTAGTATCACCTACTGAGGATAGGAGAGGGGTCAAAAGTGCAGGGGAGCGGGGTTATAGCTGTGCTTTGCACAGACAGAGCAGAGCTGGGGTCAGGAAAAGGACAGCAATCCCAGAATGCAGAGCAACACAGTCAGAAGACACTTCCTGTTTGCAGGCAGCCTGCACCTCCATGGGCCACCATCTTGGATGTTTAAAATCTCAGAAAATGTAACGGATGCAGGTAGGATGATTTTTAATGTGGGCAATCTGTATGTATAGCTTGGAGGAAACAGATAGACTCTTATTTAGGGTGAAGGTCCGCTTTAAGCAAAACGAGGTACTGGGTATTTGTGAGGGGCCAGCCCTGCTCCCACCATTCCCATCCAGATGTAAATTCACTCAGCCACTTACCAGCTAGAAAAAATATGTTATTTATATGTGGGACAGAAGCTCTGGCCGACTTTCACCACACAGCCCCTTTAGTTGTTTGTAAATGATATAGAAGATGGCATTAATGACACTGGGCGGGGTTTGTGTCCAAGAGCATCATCACGTTGAGTACATCAGAGGTACAGTGTCGCAGCGAACGCTCCCGTAACCCGCGGCCGAGGGGACGGTGCGCGGCACTGCTAGGAGATCAGTATTAACAATACACCACACTTAAATCGGACCTTTACTCTGAATAAGAGTCTATCTTATATGTTTCCCACACCCTGTACATACAGATTGCTCACATTAATCCGGACCTTCACCCTGAATAAGAGCCTATCTTATATGTTTCCCACACCCTGGACATACAGATTGCTCACATTAAAAATCATCCTACCTGCATCTACTGCATGTTATGAGCCTTTAAACATCCAATATGGCGGCTAATGGAGCAGCAGGCAGCCTGCAAACAGGAAGTGCCTTCTGACTGTGCTGCTCTGCATTCTGGGACTGCTGACCTTTTCCTGACCCCAGACCTTCCATTTTGGTGGTTTTAGCAAGTATACTTACATCTCCATGGCTCTTCAGTTGCCAATCTGGCTACACGCAAGCGCACATCCCTAAACCTCCATTGGAATATGCATATGGCACCAACTGCCAATTTGACACATATATATATATATATATATATATTTCTGTTAAATTTTTGTTGTTCCTTTTTTCTTGCCATTAATGCATACCTTAATTCTTTCTGATTGTTTTTGAGTCATGTAAATGTGTGATGATGTTGTGTGATTGTACATTTGCAGGAAAGACAACACACCAAATCTTTTTATTTGTTTTTAATTCAAACGTTGTTTTTATTTTTTATTTGGATTTTTCATTTTTTTTTTTTTTTTTGCCAAAACTAAAAAACAATAAAAATTTTAATGCAAAATAAAAAACATTAGGCCTCGGGGTCTTGTGCCTGTGGTTTTCTAGTATCTGTGAATGATAAACAACATTAGTTTAGCATTGTTTTTATGGTTTGGTTGGGCGTGTTTTTTTGGGGGCACTTTTTAAACCGGACCTTCAGCGTGATTTAATGAAAAGCCCAAACTCTAAAAAAATGATTCCGCAGCATCATCTGTTAAAAAAAGATACAAGGACCCACCATTAATCCACAAAATACATTAACAAGATTCCTGGCCTAACTAAAGTCACTTTATTAACCTTTTTCTGCCTCACATTGCCCTAGTTCTTCTATCTGCATGTAGCCTAGTTTGTAGCTGCGTACATGTGTTAAACTAAGGTGGGCTGGTCTGTAACGTGACAAACTAAGTTGTTTCAGACTATTCTTGCACTTTGTTTTTTTTTTATTATAAGGAATGTGTGTGCGCACATAAACGCACGCTCGCATACTCACATCCATGATGATGTCGTCCTGCTCCTGTGTAAAGATGGCATAGCTCCTGGTATAGCTCTGACGTTCCCCCGCAGTGACGTGCAGGACATCCCAAATTGGAATGCCCCAGAGACATGATGCCTGTAACCCAACCCTGGATTTCTTCACACTCCAAAGGGCTGGGTTACATGGGTTTTGGCCTGCTTTAAAACATCATGAACAAATCAGGTTAGGATGGAATAACCCACCTCCTTTACATTATTATTAAAGTAACACAGGTTCCATCACATAAAGCAGAACAAAACCCAGAGCGGCCACTGGTCTTCCCCCTGGAAATCCCAGATCGGGATGCCCCACTGTGTGAAACTTTTTACTTTTTACTGAGACTTTACTCAGAAATGGCAGACTCCCTCTCTTAACCCCCCTGGCGTTATGATAGAGGCAAATGTAATGGTAACGAAAGCGTTACCATTACATTTGTCTCTGACGCACGGCTTCGCCCCCATGAGCCTCTGCGGCTCACAGGGACGGAACCAGGGAGTGAGACGGACGCCGCAGCCGCGGCTCTCACCTGCGATCGCAGCGGGGACATCGCTGGATCGCAGGGAGAAGGTAAGGAGACTGCGCCGCCCGCTCCTGCTCCCAAATCGATCCCGAGCCCGACTCGGGGTTACCGCCACTTACAGCGCAAATTAACCCCGAGTCACGCTCGGGATCACCACTAAGGAGGTTAAAGCGGAACAAGCCATGATTAGTTTACAGGTAGTCCTCGGGTTACGACGGTCTCGAGTTACGTCGTTTCGTGGTTACGACGCTTTATACGGCGGCTCATCCCGACTTACGCGGTTTTGCGTCGTAAGTCGAACTGTACGTGCGCCGGAAGCCATAGAGTACTGCACACTGTACCCGGTTACTGTACATGTGAAAAACGAGTCTCCTGCACACCATAACACCCTTCATTATGGCTCCCAAACGAAAGGTAGGCTCATCTGATACCAGTGCACCAAAGAAAAGGAAGGCCATCACCATGGAGGTGAAAGTGGATATCATAAGGCAATCTGAGAAGGGGGAAACAGCAACAGAAATTGGCAGGTCATTAGGACTTAGTCGTTCGACTGTTGCTACGATTATCAAGGATAAAGATCGTATCCTTGAACATGTGAAAGGATCTGCTCCTATGAAAGCAACAGTAATAACAAAGCAGCGTAGTGGGCTTAATATTGAGATGGAAAGATTATTGGTGCTTTGGTTGGAAGACCAAAATCAACGCCGTATCCCTGTGAGTTTTATGGTTATTCAGGAGAAGGCTAGGCGACTGTTTGAGGCTTTGAAAAGAGAAAAGGGGGAAGGAAGTCAAAGTGAAGAATTTGTGGCGAGTAGGGGTTGGTTTATGAGGTTTAAGGGTCGTGCCAATTTCCATAACATTAAAGTGCAAGGTGAAATTGCTAGTGCTGATGAGAAAGCAGCAACTGAGTTTCCTAAAGAATTGGCTAAGATAATTGAGGAGGGTGGTTACTGTGCTCAACAAGTGTTCAACGTGGATGAGACAGGCTTGTTCTGGAAACGTTTGCCTAACCGTACGTACATCGCCAAGGAGGAGAAGACAGCACCAGGTCATAAAGTCGGCAAGGAAAGACTGACTTTGCTTCTTGGGGGCAATGCTGCTGGCGACTACAAACTGAAGCCCATGCTGGTATATCAGGCTGAGAATCCAAGGGCACTCAAGGGTATTCCAAAAGATCATCTACCAGTCATCTGGAAGTCTAATAGGAAGGCATGGGTGACACTTGCAGTGTTTGATGACTGGTTCACCAAACATTTTGTGCCAGACGTGAAGCGGTATTGTACCTCCAAGGATATCCCCTTTAAGGTGTTGCTAATTCTGGACAATGCCCCTGGACACCCTGCTCATCTGGATGACTTTAACCCTAATGTCAAGGTGGTTTACCTTCCACCTAATACCACTGCCCTAATACAGCCTATGGACCAAGGAGTCATTGCTACATTCAAGGCCTACTACCTCCGAAGGGTCATTGGTAATGCTTTAGCAGCAACTGAAAAGGATAAGGACTTGACTCTCAAGGACTTTTGGAAAACATACAACATCCTTGATGCTGTGAATAACATTGCTGATTCCTGGGATGAGGTTAAGCAGACCACTATGAATGGTGTGTGGAAAAAACTGTGTCACCAGTTTGTGAATGATGTCACAGAGGTCCAAGAGTCAGTGACTAGCGTCATAAAGAACGTTGTTGATATGAGTAAGACAATGAATCTGGAGGTGGAGGAGGATGATGTCACAGAGCTACTGGCATCTCATGGAGAGGAGTTATCTGCTGAGGACCTTATTCAACTGGAGAAGCAGATGATAGAGGAAGAGGAAGACACACCAACCCCAGAACCTAAGAGATTTACAAGGCAGGGCTTGGCAGCAGGTTTTGCCCTGATACAGGAAGGGTTGTCAAGGTTTGAGGCTGAGGATCCCAACATGGAAAGGTACACTAGGGTTGCCAGAGGAGTCATGGATTCCCTTAGCTGTTACAAGGAGATCTTGGAGGAGAAGAAGATGGTCTCCTTCCAAACTAACCTGCAGCAGTACTTCAAGAAGTTAGAGGGGCCTGCAACAAATCCTGCAACAGATCCTGTACCCTCTACCTCAGCTGCCCCTCTTGACTCACCTGCCCCAGTATCTCCAGCACCTTCTGCAGCTTCCTCCCAATAAGTAAGCCTGTTCTCTTTGGAATTGTTACAGTACTGTATCTTTGTTTATTACAGTACACTGTTTATTACTGTTACAGCACTTACAGCACTTACAGTACAGTATTTCATTATTAAACGTACTATACTGCACAATATTTTACTGTACGTGTGTTTATTGATAATTATGTAGGGTACTGTGTTAGGATAGGTGTTTGGATAGGCTAAGTGTTTGCAGTACTGTACTGTTATTATGGTACAGTACTGTATGAACGTATGATCCGACATACGCCGAAATTCGGTTTACGACGCCGCGTAGGAACGGATCAACGTCGTAAGTCGAGGACTACCTGTAATGACCTTTGCAGGCGTATATTGTAGTGCCCCCCCCAGTCTGATCAAGACAACGGAACCTCATCTTCAAGAGACCAAAGGCTCGCTCCACCACAGAGCGAGTCCTCCTGGGGGCAGTATTGTAGGGCTCCTCTGCCTGTGAAGATGGGTGCAGGATTGGGGTCCGCAGCCAGGGGAGCAAAGGATAGCCAGAGTCTCCCCCCCCCAAAAACAAATTAAAAAAAGGTGTGCATTGCAACAATAGAAAAGAGGGACAAATAGGTGAGCGGGGTAGGGTTGGAGTAAAGGACATTTGTAATGACCCTACATGCACATCCAACCTGTACACTCATTAAAAAAGTCTGGGGAATACTACTTACATAAGAGGGAAAGAACATGACGCAATAGGGTTCGATCACTTAACCCATTTAATTTAAAGTTAAAAAATTAGGCAAAAAATATACTAACAAAAAAATTACCAAATAGTGTGTTAAGGGAAAAAAAAATAAAAGACAGGGTGGGCAACCAATACAAGTTTCATACACATACCCAGTAAGGCGGGTGAGCTCAAATAGGTGCAGCCTGGTTTCTGCCATACTCAGCAGGACAAGACCGCGGAGCTGGCGCCGCTGATGTGCTCCAACAGAGGACTGCATATTATTGCCCGAGTGCAAATACGGCTGCTCTGACTTGCCGTAAGTGAAGGCTCGGCGGCCCCGTTTCATTAGGGTGATTTCAATCGGAAAACAAGGCTCTGCATCACTGAAAAAAACTGAACAATGAACGAGGCGTCCGTTTTGCCGGGAAACAGCCTCGTGCGAGCCGACAATCGGAAAGGCGGCTGAGCGCACACCTGAGCGCATAAACGCACACTAAAATCAACGTAGCACCCTTTCCTGACCCGATCAAAGCCCAAAACCAACGGGAAAACGCACGGGAGAAGTGAACGGGGAGGCTCTGCATCAAGCCATATGTGTCTATTGAAGATGGTCACAAGCTTCAGGAGCACAGTGCCTATGTGTCTATTGAAGATGGTCACAAGCTTCAGAAGCACAGTGCCTATGTGTCTATTGAAGATGGTCACAAGCTTCAGGAGCACAGTGCCTATGTGTCTATTGAAGATGGTCACAAGCTTCAGGAGCACAGTGCCTATGTGTCTATTGAAGATGGTCACAAGCTTCAGGAGCACAGTGCCTATGTGTCTACTGAAGATGGTCACAAGCTGCAGGAGCACAGTGCCTATGTGTCTATTGAAGATGGTCACAAGCTTCATACACTTGGGGTCTAATAACTTGAAGGCCACATATGTCCTCATGGGAGTTAAGCTGGGAGAGTCACTTGCAGGGGCGTAGCTAGGGAGAGGCAGGGGGGCAGGTACCCCGGGTACAGCAGGTCCAGGGGGGCCTGACGCCATTTTGCATCTTTTCCCAGGGGGCCAGAAAGCCTAGTTATGTCTGGGGGTACTGGTAGACCATAGGCTAAATAACAGTATGCAATGCCCAGCAGCTGCTCTCACGGTCATCAAAGTATTGTCAAGTGTTAAAAGCATAATCGATTTGCGGGATAAGGGGATCTTCATTCTGAAGTTACGGGAATGAAAGCTATTTAGTCTTCAAAGAATATAACTAGGATATGATAAATGTTTAAATCGGACCTTCAATCTGAATTAGAGCCTATCTTTTATGCCCCCCCTTATATACAGATTGCCCACATTAATCTGGACCCTCACCTTGAATAAGAGCCTATCTTATATGTTTCCCCCCGTACACACAGATTGCTCACATTAATCCAGACCTTCACTCTGAATAAGAGCCTATTTTGTATGCTCCCCCCCCCTGTACATACAGATTGCCCACATTAATCCAGACCTTCACTCTGAATAAGAGCCTATTTTGTATGCTCCCCCCATACATACAGATTGGCCACTTAATCCAGATCTTCACCCTGAATAAGAGCCTAGGTTTCCACACCCTGTACATACAGATTGCGCACATTAAAAATCATCCTACCTGCATCTACTGCATTTTCTGAGCCTCTCAGGTAGAGTGAGCCTGTCTCAGGCTTCCTGCAAACAGGAAGTGTTTTCTGACTGTGCCGCTCTGCAGTCTGGGATTGCTGACCTTATCCTGACCCCAGCTCTGCTCTGTCTCTGCAAGGCACAGCTATAACCCCGCCCCTTGCACTTTATTCCACTCTCCTCTCCTCAGTGTCTGATGCTTCTGAGTCAAGATGGCGGCGCCCGTATCCCAGAGGGCTGAACAGAGTTGCAGCCCAGTGGAGGGAAAAGAATGAGAATTAAAGGAAAAGTAAGTGGTTAAAACCATTAACTATATTTATTTTATATGCTGGGGAATAGTTTTTTAAGGGTTTTGGGCTTTTCATTAAATTATGCTGAAGGTCCACTTATAACACCTAACAGATCATACAAAAATACAAGAAAAGCTATTTCATGTGAACCCCCTCAAAATCAAGGAGGGAACTCCCTCCATCTGGGATATATCTGAGGAATTCACTGCCGCATTATCTGGTCACAGCAGCAACAGCTGTCTGTTTCTAACAAAGAATAAGATGTATTCTGGAGCGGACTGGCCATAGGGAGACCCGGGACAATGCCCGGTGGGCCGCACTGCTTTGGGGCCAGTTGTGCTGCTGCTTTTAACACTCACATACAATCCCTGCCCTCTTAGTCCTCCCCTGTACCCAGCCCCACTGTACCCACAAGCCAAGGAACCCCAGCCCCCAATGCTATAGCCCCGGCATCGATCCCTACCCCCTTAGTCTCCCTCTCAGCCCCACTGTACCCACAAGCCAAGGAACCCCAGACCCCAATGCTATAGCCCCAGCATCAATCCCTGCCCCCTTAGTCTCCCTCTCAGCCCCCTGTACCCAGCCCCACTGTACCCACGAGCCAAGAAACCCCAGCCCCCAATGCTATAGCCCCGGCATCAATCCCTGCCCCCTTAGTCTCCCTCTCAGCCCCCTGTACCCAGCCCCCTGTACCCACAAGCCAAGGAACCCCAGCCCCCAAAGCTATAGCCCCAGCATCAATCCCTGTCCCCTTAGTCTCCCGCTCAGCCCCCTGTACCCAGCCCTACTGTACCCACAAGCCAAGGAACCCCAGCCGCCAATGCTATAGCCCCAGCATCATGGTTGGGGGGCCACAGAGGGAACGTCTCGGGCTGGACAGGGGCTGGTAATATCCAGGGCTGATTTTTGATCCCAGTCCACCACTGGACTTATTATTAGAAGATAATAAAGTTGCTTTTTACAGTTTCATCTATCCCCATCTGGGGTTACATGTTAACATGTAATTATGTAAGCTTGTATTTTTCTTCTATTACCTTAAAGGGTAATTCCACTTTCGATGGCATTTTCTAAAGTTTCCATTAATGTTTGCCAAAATGATGTAATCGGGGTGTTAAGCTTATCTGTTATTCTTTTTTTTTTTTGCAACTTTGTATTATAAAAACAAAAGTTTTCCCTAGCAACAATGTTTTTACCTTAGCAATGTACATTAACTGTTGTGTTAAAATTACAGATCACAAAACTTCCTCACTCTAATCATCTGAAGAGGCGACAGATTTAACCCTTTCTGCTATAATTAAATGTAGTCAGATAGGGAGGATCACAGTCTTGTGTTCAGTAGCTAAGCGGTTACAGGCAGTCTTCTCAGCTGGAAGCTTCATTACTGCTGTATGACTCAGCTAAAGCTGCAAACCGCTCACCTGTTACAGTGGAAGAATTCTGGGATATGTAGTCAGTACTTTTTACTCAAGGCCAGGAAAACCTCCCTCCTCTTATGATCACAGACACACAGGAATATAGGAAACTTGGAAGCAGTGTGCTGATAAGTAAGTCACAGGTCTGGGGGCACAATCCTAACACAGGGTTATTTTACATCCCAGAAGAGGGAAACAATAACGCAGAACAGCAAAATCCTCACCAGTGGGCCCTCCTTCCACAGGACCAGCCACAATCGTTGACCTATGACCTTTTGCTTCCTGGATTTCTTTTCTTCACAATATAGTTTGATGTTAAAGATCATATTTGGAGTCCTGGTTTACGAATATTAGGCTGCAGAGGAGAGCCACCAAACTAATAAGAGGAATGAAGGATCTAAGTTATGACGATTACAGGAATTAAATCTATTTTGGCTTGAGAGGAGACGTCTAAGAAGACGAGATTAAATTGTATAAATATATAAATGGCAATTCAAAAAAATATGGGAGAACAATATTCCATGTAACAAGGAAAAAAAAAATTCGATCTCCAGAGGCGACAATCATTTTTAACCATAAGAACTATAAATATGTGGAATAGCAGAAGCTTGTTACAGCATCAACAACTTTAAAATAGAGTTAGATGCTAATTTAGAAAAAAAATAACATTAACAGTTAATATTAGCTATCAATAAAATAAAAGTAAAAAATAACTTTCCCCAACCCGACCCATGGTTGATGGACATTTTGGGCTGTATTAACTATGTGACTATGTAACTCGAATACTGTATTTGTGGTAACTCAACAATGCTAAATATTTGATGAATACCGTTTTAATGTTTTGTACTGGAACTTAAAAAAAAAAAAATGCTTCTTGCTCACAGTAAATGGGTTCATCTCAGGGGAGAGAAGGGGGCGGCTGGAGGGAGAGAGAGCGAACAGTTTCTTCAAGCTCAGTTCATGGCTTTGCATTTCAAAGCAGTTTTTGATATTGTATTGTTGTATTCTTTTTTATAATTGTTATTTACATGTGTTTTGTTGTAATATATATTCTAGTGTAAACAGAAGAATGCACGCGGGGGACTTTACATATGCATTTTACGAATTTCATTATGAGAATTAATACCATTGGCTGGGGTGGGAGAGGGGGGGGGCGGTTATCCCTCACATTAGCATAGCTTTATGGATAGGCTGAGTTTTGAGAGGCAGTGAAAGCTTTTCTCACTCAGCACACAACAAAGTGCAATAAAGATAGTCGGGGGGAAGATCAGGAGCAATGTTAGAAAATATTATGTTACAGAAAGAGTAGTAGATGCTGGGAACAAACTTCCAGCAGAGGTAGTTGAAAAATAAACAGCCTGGTATAAGCCTCCATCTATCCTAAGATAAAGAGAACATACAGTATAGATATAAGATACAGAGAACATACAGTATATACATAAGATACAGAGAACATACAGTATACACATAATATACAGAGACCATACAGTATATACATAAGATACAGAGAACATACAGTATACACATAAGATACGGAGAACATACAGTATACACATAATATACAGAGAACATACAGTATATACATAAGATACAGAGAACATACAGTATATACATAAGATACAGAGAACATACAGTATATACATAAGATACAGAGAACATACAGTATACACATAAGATACAGAGAACATACGGTATAGACAAGATGCAGAGAGCATACGGTATATACATAAGATGCAGAGAACATACAGTATAGACATAAGATACAGAGAGCATACAGTATACAGATAAGATACAGAGAACATACGGTATAGACAAGATGCAGAGAGCATACAGTATACACATAAGATGCAGAGAACATACAGTATAGACATAAGATAAAGAGAACATACAGTATAGACATAAGATACAGAGAACATACAGTATAGACATAAGATACAGAGAGAATACCGTATACACATAAGATACAGAGAACATACAGTATAGACATAAGATAAAGAGAACATACAGTATAGACATAAGATGCAGAGAGCATATGGTATAGACATAAGATGCAGAGAACATATGGTATAGACAAGATGCAGAGAGCATACGGTATATGCATAAGATGCAGAGAGCATACGGTATACACATAAGATGCAGAGAACATACAGTATATACATAAGATAAAGAGAGAATACAGTATACACATAAGATACAGAGAACATACAGTATATACATAAGATACAGGGAACATACAGCATACACATAAGATACAGAGAACATACAGTATACACATAAGATACAGAGAACATACAGTATACACATAAGATACAGAGAGCATACAGTATACACATAAGATAAAGAGAACATACAGTATACACATAAGATACAGAGAGCATACAGTATAGACATAAGATACAGAGAGCATACAGTATAGACATAAGATACAGAGAGCATACAGTATAGACATAAGATACAGAGAGCATACAGTATACACATAAGATACAGAGAACATACAGTATACACATAAGATAAAGAGAACATACAGTATACACATAAGATACAGAGAACATACAGTATACACATAAGATACAGAGAACATACAGTATAGACATAAGATAAAGAGAACATACAGTATACACATAAGATACAGAGAGCATACAGTATACACATAAGATAAAGAGAACATACAGTATACACATAAGATACAGAGAGCATACAGTATAGACATAAGATACAGAGAGCATACAGTATACACATAAGATACAGAGAGCATACAGTATAGACATAAGATAAAGAGAACATACAGTATACACATAAGATAAAGAGAACATACAGTATACACATAAGATACAGAGAACATACAGTATACACATAAGATACAGAGAACATACAGTATACACATAAGATACAGAGAGCATACAGTATACACATAAGATAAAGAGAACATACAGTATACACATAAGATACAGAGAGCATACAGTATAGACATAAGATACAGAGAGCATACAGTATACACATAAGATACAGAGAGCATACAGTATAGACATAAGATAAAGAGAACATACAGTATACACATAAGATACAGAGAACATACAGTATACACATAAGATACAGAGAGCATACAGTATACACATAAGATAAAGAGAACATACAGTATACACATAAGATACAGAGAGCATACAGTATAGACATAAGATACAGAGAGCATACAGTATAGACATAAGATACAGAGAGCATACAGTATAGACATAAGATACAGAGAGCATACAGTATAGACATAAGATACAGAGAACATACAGTATACACATAAGATAAAGAGAACATACAGTATACACATAAGATAAAGAGAACATACAGTATACACATAAGATACAGAGAACATACAGTATACACATAAGATACAGAGAACATACAGTATAGACATAAGATAAAGAGAACATACAGTATAGACATAAGATAAAGAGAACATACAGTATACACATAAGATAAAGAGAACATACAGTATAGACATAAGATAAAGAGAACATACAGTATACACATAAGATAAAGAGAACATACAGTATACACATAAGATAAAGAGAACATACAGTATACACATAAGATACAGAGAACATACAGTATAGACATAAGATAAAGAGAACATACAGTATATACATAAGATACAGAGAACATACAGTATATACATAAGATAAAGAGAGCATACAGTATATACATAAGATACAGAGAACATACAGTATATACATAAGATACAGAGAACATACAGTATACACATAAGATACAGAGAACATACAGTATACACATAAGATACAGAGAGCATACAGTATACACATAAGATAAAGAGAACATACAGTATACACATAAGATACAGAGAGCATACAGTATAGACATAAGATACAGAGAGCATACAGTATACACATAAGATACAGAGAGCATACAGTATACACATAAGATAAAGAGAACATACAGTATACACATAAGATACAGAGAACATACAGTATACACATAAGATAAAGAGAACATACAGTATAGACATAAGATACAGAGAGCATACAGTATAGACATAAGATACAGAGAGCATACAGTATAGACATAAGATACAGAGAGCATACAGTATACACATAAGATACAGAGAGCATACAGTATACACATAAGATACAGAGAACATACAGTATACACATAAGATACAGAGAGCATACAGTATAGACATAAGATACAGAGAGCATACAGTATAGACATAAGATACAGAGAACATACAGTATACACATAAGATACAGAGAACATACAGTATACACATAAGATACAGAGAACATACAGTATAGACATAAGATAAAGAGAACATACAGTATAGACATAAGATACAGAGAACATACAGTATACACATAAGATACAGAGAACATACAGTATAGACATAAGATAAAGAGAACATACAGTATACACATAAGATAAAGAGAACATACAGTATACACATAAGATACAGAGAACATACAGTATACACATAAGATACAGAGAACATACAGTATAGACATAAGATAAAGAGAACATACAGTATACACATAAGATAAAGAGAACATACAGTATACACATAAGATACAGAGAACATACAGTATACACATAAGATACAGAGAACATACAGTATACACATAAGATACAGAGAACATACAGTATAGACATAAGATAAAGAGAACATACAGTATATACATAAGATAAAGAGAACATACAGTATATACATAAGATAAAGAGAGCATACAGTATACACATAAGATACAGAGAACATACAGTATATACATAAGATACAGAGAACATACAGTATAGACATAAGATAAAGAGAACATACAGTATATACATAAGATACAGAGAACATACAGTATATACATAAGATAAAGAGAACATACAGTATATACATAAGATACAGAGAACATACAGTATATATATAAGATACAGAGAACATACAGTATAGACATAAGATAAAGAGAACATACAGTATATACATAAGATACAGAGAACATACAGTATATACATAAGATAAAGAGAGCATACAGTATATACATAAGATACAGAGAACATACAGTATATACATAAGATAAAGAGAGCATACAGTATACACATAAGATACAGAGAGCATACAGTATAGACATAAGATACAGAGAGCATACAGTATACACATAAGATACAGAGAACATACAGTATAGACATAAGATAAAGAGAACATACAGTATACACATAAGATAAAGAGAACATACAGTATACACATAAGATACAGAGAACATATAGTATACACATAAGATACAGAGAACATACAGTATACGCATAAGATACAGAGAACATACAGTATACGCATAAGATACAGAGAACATACAGTATCTGCATCTGGTCTTCTTTTGCCGTCAACCTTCTATGTTTCTATATAAAATAGTTTTTCCCTACTTTAAAATTAAAATTCCCTGCACATGCCAGGGGGCAGTTCTACAGATCAGGTGAGGGAGGAGATGGGCAATGTCCTGCTGAGTCACCTGGGCGGACAGATCCAAATTCCCCCGTTTGTCCAGAGAGGACATCGTCCAGAGCACTTGGACGCCTTGACCTGGATTAAGAACGGCGTGACAGACACCCACAGCCGGCAGCAGAGCTTCCAAGATGGAAGGTGGGAGGCTGCTGGTGGTGGCTGCGGAGGTGCACAGCGGTAGTGACAGTGGCACCCCCAATGATAAGGCAGCAATGGCTCCACTACATCAGGAGTTGGAGGACAGAGAGCCCACACTGGACCTGCAGCTATAGGAATCCTGGCCAAAGTTGAGCAACTTGAAGAACTGGGGTTTTAGTCTGGGGAGGGATGAATGGATCGTCCACTGTACATACAGATTGCCCACATTAATCCAGACCCTCACCCTGAATAAGAGCCTGTCTTGTATGTTCCCCCCCCCCTGTACATACAGATTGCCCACATTAATCTGGACCTACACCCTGAATAAGAGCCTATCTTGTATGTTTCCCCCTTTACATACAGATTACCCACATTAATCCGGACCCTCACCCAGAATAAGAGCCTATCTTAAGAGTCTACCTGTGCCTTTTGTGTTTTTTGGGCGTTTTAACATCCAATATGGTGGCCCATGGAGTCTCAGGCTGCCTGCAGACAGTGTCTTCTGACTATGCCGCTCTGCATTCTGGGATTGCTGTCCTTTTCCTGACCCCAGCTCTGCTCTGTATATAACCCCGCCCCCTGCTCAGTATATGATGCTTCTGAGGCAAGATGGCAGTGCCCATATCCTAGAGTCATGAACAGAGTTGAAGGCCAGAGGGGGAAAGAATAATATGTAAATAACTAAAACCTTAAAATATATTAGATGCTGGGGAATAGATTTTTTAAGGGTTTGGCCTTTATATTTACTTAAGGTCCGGTGTAACTAAAATTCTAGTTTGTATTTGCCTAGATGGTTTCTGGCAAACCTAACATAGTTTGCTCTTAATTAGAGCTTAACATGCCAGGACATTTATGTAAAAGTATTTAAAGAATCTGAAAATGTGCCAAGCCGATAATTTGACTCACAGATGTTTCATTACCGCCAGGTATCTTATTCCTTAGTTATGTGTTGGCTAAAATATAGACTCTCAAATTATATCAAATATCATATATATCTCAAATTATATCACATATCATGTGTGTCTCAAATTATATCAAATATCATATGTATCTCAAATTATATCAAATATCATATGTATCTCAAATTATATCAAATATCATATATATCTCAAATTATATCAAATATCATATGTATCTCAAATTATATCACATATCATGTGTGTCTCAAATTATATCAAATATCATATGTATCTCAAATTATATCAAATATCATATATATCTCAAATTATATCAAATATCATATATATCTCAAATTATATCACATATCATGTGTGTCTCAAATTATATCACATATCATGTGTGTCTCAAATTATATCAAATATCATATATATCTCAAATGATATCAAATATCATATGTATCTCAAATGATATCAAATATATGTATCTCAAATGATATCAAATATCATATATATCTCAAATTATATCAAATATCATATATATCTCAAATTATATCAAATATCATATGTGTCTCAAATTATATCAAATATCATATGTATCTCAAATTATATCAAATATCGTGCGTGTCTCAAATTATATCAAATATCGTGCGTGTCTCAAATTATATCAAATATCGTGCATGTCTCAAATTATATCATGTGTGTCTCAAATTGTATCACATATCGTGCGTGTCTCAAATTATATCAAATATCGTGCGCGTCTCAAATTATATCAAATATCGCGCGTGTCTCAAATTATATCAAATATCGCGCCTGTCTCAAATTATATCAAATATCGCGCGTGTCTCAAATTATATCAAATATCGCGCGTGTCTCAAATTATATCAAATATCGCGCGTGTCTCAAATTATATCAAATATCGCGCGTGTCTCAAATTATATCAAATATCGCGCGTGTCTCAAATTATATCAAATATCGTGCGTGTCTCAAATTATATCAAATATCGTGCATGTATCAAATTATATCATGTGTGTCTCAAATTGTATCACATATCGTGCGTGTCTCAAATTATATCAAATATCGTGCGTGTCTCAAATTATATCAAATATCGCGCGTGTCTCAAATTATATCAAATATCGCGCGTGTCTCAAATTATATCAAATATCGCGCGTGTCTCAAATTATATCAAATATCGCGCGTGTCTCAAATTATATCAAATATCGCGCGTGTCTCAAATTATATCAAATATCGCGCGTGTCTCAAATTATATCAAATATCGCGCGTGTCTCAAATTATATCAAATATCGTGCGTGTCTCAAATTATATCAAATATCATGTGTGTCTCAAATTATATCAAATATCATGTGTGTCTCAAATTATATTGTTTGTATCAAAATACTATCAGTAGCAACATTGTAATGTAGTGCACCCATCTTCACCCCCTTTACCCTGAGCTTGAATGGTCAGACGGCCGCACATAGACTAATGTGGCATTACAGCTCGGCCTCATATGAAGATCTCCCATGCTCGGACACAAGCCTCTAATAAACTGAAGGCCACATATGTCCGTGTGGGAGTAAAACTGGGAGAGTCACTTGTTGAGAAGGATCTGGGGATACTGGTAGATCACAGACTAAATAACAGCATGCAATGCCAAGCAGCTGCTTCCAAGGCCAACAAGATATTATCATACATTAATAGAGGTCTGGAATCACGGGATAATAAGTAAAATTACCTCTTTACAAGGCACTGGCGCGCCCTCATTCAGAATATGCCGTCCAGTTCTGGGCACCCATTCATAGAAAGGACTATAAATCTGTGGAATAGTCTACCACAGAAACTTGTCACAGCATCAACCGCTGACAACTTAAAAAAAAAGATTAGATACTCTCACGATGTGTTTACCTGTGGCTAGTTCCTGTGGTGTCCTCAGGACTGTCCGGGACTTCTCCTGCCCGGCAGCGGCATTTCGCGCCAGGCGCCGGCTCAGACGGCGTTGACTTGAGCAGCGCAGAGGGCATCCTCCTCCTCCCTTCCCCACTGCCTCTCTACACAGCGCGGCCCCTGGAGGCTGAATTAAAGGGCCATTGAGCCCAAAGTGTGTACTGGGCGAAACGCCCATTAAGATTTGAACTGGGCAATCAGCCCAGAGATATTGTAAGCACCAATCAGACACACTCCCCTTGTCCAATCCCAGTAGGTTTAGCTCTATAAAGGTTTTATTCCCCCAGTTCGTCACTGCCCGTGATAGCGTTTAGCTGGACGTGCTGGGGACAACCATGTCCAGCGAGGAGTTTATAGTGTCCCAGCAAACGGGGGCTTGGCTAAAGGGGAAGTTGGCTGCGGAGATTAGTGGTGGAAGGCTCACAAAGAAGACGGGTGTCCCCGAGACTTGACAGATGCTTATTTAGAAGAAATGTATGTATGTATGTATGTATCACAGTTTAATAGTTGGATCTGTGTATTGATGGGTACAGTAGTTCCTAAGTGGTCATAATTGTGTGTACCCTTTAGTTACCATTATTTAAGTCTCTGTCTTATCAGTTATACATACCTCCAAACTTTTCAGGGTGGAAAAGAGGGACCATTGTTTATTCGGGTGATTCGCCAAATTTCTCAAAGAAAGTGCCTGCCGCACTGTCAGCAATGCAAGTCAGCTTCCACTGTGCACCAACGGCGCGGTCAGCCTCCCCCGCCCCCACCGTGCTACACAGACACTTACCTACATGCCGGCTTCCCTGTCATTCTGGTCCAGCTGCTGGCTGGGGGCGTGAGTTGGCTTGTACAGCTGACAGTGCGGCCGGTTTCCCCACTCCTCCTCTGTTGGGCAATACACACACTACGTGGGGAAGGCCAGTAGCACTGTCAGCTGTGCAAGCCAACTCGCGTCCGCAGCCAGCCACTGAACCCGAACGACGGGGAAGCTGGCACAGCTTCCGTTGCACACACTGGATCCAAGCGTGGCGCTGAAACGAGGATGGTGGTGAATTTTTTTTTTCTTTAGACACCGCCCCAGGTGCCAGTGAATTTCAGGGAAAATTCGGTCAGCAGGAACCCCCAAAAATTTGGTTCTGAATTTTGCCTGAAATTCGGAGCGAACTTGGGTCCTGACGAACCAATTCGCTCATCTCTAGTTGTACAGTTAAAACAATAGAAACACTTCGAATAGGAGAATGAATCATTTATTGCTGCAGATCTGCATGTTACACCTCAAAGAGGGACAGTATGTAAATGAAACCACACCCCTTTATTGAGGGATGGATGAAGCCACGCCCCTCATTGAGGAATGGATGAAGCCACGCCCCTCATTGAGGGATGGGTGAAGCCACGCCCCTCATTGAGGGATGGATGAAGCCACGCCCCTCATTGAGGGATGGATGAAGCCACGCCCCCTCATTGAGGGATGGATGAAGCCACACCCCTCATTGAGGGATGGATGAAGCCACACCCCCTCATTGAGGGATAGATAGGAGATACATTGATGTGTTTCTATTGTTGTAACTGTTACAAATAGGCAAATGAATCATTTATTGCTGCAGATCTGCATGTTAGACCTCAAAGAGGGACAATATGTAAATGAAGCCACGCCCCCTCATTGAGGGATGGATGAAGCCACACCCCCTCGTTGAGGGATGGATGAAGCCACGCCCCCTCATTAAGGGATAGATAGGAGATAGGATGTAACAGTTACAACTATAGAAACACTTTGAATAGGAGAATGAATCATTTATTGCAGCAGATCTACATGTTACACCTCCAAGAGGTTCAGTCCCTCCAAATCAGGGCTATGTATTGTGCAGTTGTACCTGCCCCTTGTTTGTGGAAGGATTTTCTAGCTCCGGCATGCTTCTATGGCACGTCGTATGATTGCAAAGACATGTACCGCATACTGACGCTGGGACAATTGCAGACGTTGCTCTGAGTCAGACTGGAATCTCTCGCACATCTCCTGTGTGTGTGTTTCCAGGGCTAACTGTAGCTGAAATAAGTGTCATAAGGGTTAATCCCTGTTCAGGAATGATTGCCTTAGGATTGTGTAACTATGACCTCTGCACTCATCACCGAAAGGGGAGGAAATGAAAAGGGGAACACATTGTGCACATCTGACACTAAAAGTTAAGGTAATGTCTCATAGTTTCTCCTTGGTTTATTTGAATTGTTGATTATGGATGGAGTTGGGGCTTATAATTCATACACCTGTTAAAGGGGTCACTTAGAGCAAAATAAATTATTTCTGCATTGGGGAGGAGGGGGTGAGTGATGGAAAAGCTCAATGCGTATACCGTGAATTTATATTTTTTTTTTACGCAGAGAAAAAGGTATTCGCGCAAACAACACCTAAAAGGTTGTTAAAGAACATAGATAGATAAGGGAAGAGGGAGGGTGAAGTATTAAGAGGGAGGGAGGTGTAGCTCCATTCTTCAGCCTTATATTCTCGCCTGTTGCTATGGGAAGAAGACGTTACGACGCTCTCGAAGATACTTCAATTCCAGGGGTGGGAGAGGAAGGGCTGGTGGTGGGAATGGTGATTCTAGACGGAGGAGAAAGCGATGCTTGTTAGGGCAAGCAAGAGAGGGGGCAGGACTGACACCTTTTGAAATCACACACAAGGAGTTTCGCATTGAAAAAATTGCTTTTGCACCCAGTCACTCAGCAAAGAGGACGGAGACGGAAAAAGGGGCACTGAACGTAACGTTATGTTGCGGGAGAGAGAAAAAAAACACGGGGAATGCTGTCACACTATAGAAAATACATACGCAAGGACACAGAAGACAGACATAAAGGAAGGAAGTCGATATTGCAGGGGGAATTCAGTATGAAATGGCTTGTAGCACATAGGCATTCTACAGGTGGATGGATATGTCGAGGGGCTCTATTCCGTACAACCATCCTCCCACAGGACAGGACTCATTCATCGCATTCATTCACTACACACAGCCGTAGATTCTCTGTCTTCATTTCAGCATCGACGTGAAATGATCTTGTTGTTCTTAGTGATGATTTTATAAAATGATTACCTGCATTTTGAGCATTTCAGCTTTACCCTGTTTTTTTTTTTGTATTTCTTCTCTTAGGTCATGCCTGTCTCATGCTGAGTAAAACCATATTAAATAAACAGAAGCCTCTACGCGTCAACGGCGATGGCAGGGGTAAGAATATAAAGGCCTCCGGGGGGGGTCACATACCCTTACCGCCAATGTACCCAACTTCATTTGTCCTCATTGTCCTCGTTCCTTAATGTTCACATTAGCATGCATATTCCTTGTTCACCTTTGTGGCGTGGAGGCGTGTTTCCACGCCTTCATCAATTTACGCTATTCAATCAGACTGCATAATTTTTTCAGCTTGTGCTCTCAGTACTGATTTAAATGCACACTGGTGTAGATATACTGACAGTGAAATGGTCAAATGACTGATTAATAACAGCAGAACCAAATACAAACATGACCATTAAAATGTATAGTTACAGACACAGTTATTTTGCCCAGGACAGATGCAGCATTATTTTGCCCAGGACAGATGCAGGATTATTTTGTCCAGGACAGATGCAGCATTATTTTGCCCAGGCCAGATGCAGCATTATTTTGTCCAGGACAGATGCAGCATTATTTTGTCCAGGACAGATGCAGCATTATTTTGCCCAGGACAGATGCAGGATTATTTTGCCCAGGACAGATGCAGAAATATTTTGCCCAGGACAGATGCAGGATTATTTTGTCCAGGACAGATGCAGAAATATTTTGCCCAGGCCAGATGCAGAATTATTTTGTCCAGGACAGATGCAGCAATATTTTGCCCAGGACAGATGCAGGATTATTTTGCCCATGACAGGTACAGAAATATTTTGTCCAGGACAGATGCAAAAATATTTTGCCGAGGACAGATGCAGTATTATTTTGCCCAGGACAGATGCAGCATTATTTTGCCCAGGACAGATGCAAAAATATTTTGCCGAGGACAGATGCAGGATTATTTTGCCCAGGATAGATACAGAATTATTTTGCCCAGGACAAAATAAGGATGTTAAAAAGGTGCACACCAGCTGTTTTTGATCAGGGATTAGAGGCAGTACCAGTACATCACTCAGCAGAACCACACGGGTGTGTAGATGTGCTGCCAGTAAGAGGCCTTGGAGGGCCACATAAAAGGGCTGCATCTGGTTCCTGGGCCTTGAGTTTGACACGTGTGCCCTATACTCTACATAAGTAACTGCACATTATTAGAATATATACACAAATAATTTAAAAAGAATCATATTTTATTATATGTGATACTGTATTGTATTTCCCCTTACAGAACAAAGTATGCTGCAAGCCGGACCTGTTCACTGGTAAGTGAGTGCACTCAGGAAACATTATAGCCATGACTATTGTTAATGTCATTGTCCAGACACATGCAGAAGTATTCCCATTGTGTAGGGCTATACAAGGCAATGTTTTCATTTTTTTTATGAAGCTGAGTAATGCGAAAATGTGTTACCCTATGCTGTGCTGTCCTCTGTGATGGGAGCGGCAGGGCTGAGTGATGCAAGCATGCGGGCTGGGATCGAGTGACAGCATGGAGGGCTCCATTCTAGCCTATCACTCACAGAGTTGGGTTGTTAACTGGACACGGGCCTTAGGATTGTATTTGTGGTCTGGATAAGGAGGGAGGTGCTGGAGGCAGAGAAAGATGAAATTCCCCTTCCTTTTGGTGATTTGAGCAAAGAAACATTTTGGGACTCAGGAAAATCTGACTGGTCAGTTCATTTAAGTACAATAGACTGTTTGGAATGGCCTTTATACTAAAGGTTTTTTTTTTAATCTGGCAGATATCTGTCAATAAATCAGCCTGTGTATGGTCAAACTGCAGTTAAAGAAAATTTGGTCTAATAATAATTAGGGGCAGTTATGGTAGGGGGTAGGGAAACAGGCTTGTGACTGGAAGGTGGCAGGTTCAATTCCCAACCGTAGGACATGAATGAACTGTCCCTGGGCATCTAACCCCCCAAATGCTCCCTGGGCGCTGAGTTTAGGGCAGCCCACCACTACGGGCATGTGTGCACTTCACTGCCCCTTAGTGTATAATTCACTTGTGTATAGTCACTCACATGGTGTTTATTCGCTGTTGTGTCCACTGTGTGTAGCACCAATATAGTGTTTATTCACTGGTGTATTGTTGCAGAGGAAGAATTCCATGTGTACGTTGGCACACAATGGCCCCTATTGCACCATTAAGAAAATAATAATAATTCATAGAATGGTTACTTATACACCCTACACCAAAACACGGAAGACCAAGCAGGTGGACAAACCCCCCAAAGTTTGGGTTTGGCCGAGCTTTGAATAAATGTTCGGGGGACCTGAACCTGTTCACCACTGAAATCAATAGGAACCCGAACTTCAGGGGGGTTGGTTGTGGGTGCAGAGTGTGTAGCAGAAGCGCGCTGCCTCAACTCACCTCTGCCCCATCCTCTTCTGTCAGCCAGGGCCACCAAAAGATGGCCGCCCATCAACCAGCTTTTCCGTGTTTGGACTGGACGCCAAACTCAAACACGGCTGAAGTGTGTGTTCGGGTTTGAGAACTCGAACTTGCATGTATAATTTACCCATCCTCTCACTATGCAGCTTGTAGGTATGGATGTCTGTTCATTTTATTTTGTCATAGGATTAAAGTGGACCAAAACCCACCCTGGAGTCTGAGACTCCAGGGCAGGCATACTTGCTCCCCCCCGATTGGGATGCCCCGCTGTGTGATACCCCCTAGGTCGCCCCATACACTTACCTTCTTTTCCAGTCCAACGGCGCAAGCCGCATCACCCCTAACACTCTATCAGGGCATTTGTGACTGGCCGGCATGGGCACGCATTGGGGGATGCGGCCGTCCGTGCGCGATGTGAGCGGATCCGAGTGTGCGGCTTGGACGAGGGGCATAGGACTGGGTAGAGGTGAGTTTGCTTTGGCGACCTGCAGGGTTTCACACATCCCCAATCGGGATGACCCTGGGGCAAGAACCAAAACCCAGGATAGTCAAAATCCTGGGCTACAGAAAGATGGCCGCCCAGCTTTTCTAAACACAGACCTCCAGCTGAAGTCTGTGTTCGGGTTTGGGAACCCGAACTTGCAAAGAACTTTGCAGGTTGGGTTCACCCATCTCTACCCATTGTGCTTTTACAAGGGAGAGCCGCTCAACTCCAATGACCTGTCTCCTGAACTTGGTTGGTGTTAGAATTACAGTTTATGGCTATTTCCATTCGTCTGATGTGTGCAGATGCTTTTAACCATCATACAATGCTTTGGGAAGCGGGTCACCCCTGTAAAAGTGGAATGGCACACCCCATAAACTAGTCACCCCCTGTATTTTATTCCCCGCAGGGAAAGCAAAGTACAGGCATGGCAGGATTGTATTTTCATTTGGCATGTATCATTTAGCCATATTCTATACACTATGTGGCATGTGGGTATAGATTTCTATTGATTTTTTGTGTGAATTTAATCAGTACTGTGCATCTGCCATCCACACAATAGGTTGCCGTAAATCCTGGTAGAGGTGGGTATAGGGAGGGCTTACCATAAGCGGGGCCGCATTAAGTGTGGTGGAGGCTCCAGATACAGTATAAAATAATAGTCCAGCCAAGTAACTGATTGGTGGTTGTCTGACTCACGCCTACTTACTGGAACATCAGATGGAGTCCCTTGTGCCCCCCTTGTGCGGGTGCGTGTTGCTCGGGAACTCCTGCTTTGCCATTCTGGGTGGGGGGTAATGTAGTCGCCCGGCTGGTCCAGCAGATAACAGTTCCCTGCATTGAGCTGCCAGCGGCTGTGCTTGGTGGCTTATGTGCAGTGACAGCTCTGCACCCATCACTGTAGCGCTGCTGACGGCGGCTTTGCTGCTCTAGACTCATAAACAGAAATAAGGATTGCCCAGGCACGCCCCCTCTGTCACCGATAGCTTTGTTGCAGGCCCCATGGCCCATCAGACCAAAGACAGAAAAGCCACCTGGACCAGACCATAACCCAAATTTTGATGGAGACCCCCTTTGCAGGGCAGGTGGTGGGGGCCCCTTGTGCCTCTCTCATAATCCAACCCTGTCCACAAGGCCACACTAGGCCTGTGCCTAGGGTGTCTATCTGGTGGGGGCATATTATTCTGCCCTTAATTTCAATTTCTTTTTTAATGGTGTTTCAGTGGCCACCAGGATTCTGTGATGGTGTGAGCTTTAGTCCATTGGCGGGAGAAAGGTTAGGGGAAGCTGCCAATTTTTTAAAGTTAATTAATACAAATATCAAACTGATGCTTGTACATGGGGGGCTAATGGCAGTTGTGTGCATTATGGGGCACTAGGAGAGGGGACTCCTTGGCCAGAGCCATTCAATTCCCTATCCACAGGGCATTCCGATTTGTGCCAAATCCCCTTGGATCACAGGATTCTATGGCATTCATTAATATACAGGGGATAGAGCTCTGATTGGGTGAGAGGCAGCACATGCACAGTGGGATCACCCGCGAATTCTATGGCATTCATTAATATACACGGGATCGAGCTCTGATTGGGTGAGAGGCAGCACATGCACAGTGGTATCACCCACAAGGTGAGTATACCGGCCAACCCAGGCAGCAGCAGAGCATCCCAAATCAGGATGCCCCTTGGAAAGCTGTAGCCTGGTCCTGGATCTTTTAGACGCCAAACCTAAAGGCTGGTTCTGCTTTACAAATCCAGGGATGTAAGAGATACATGAACGTTAAAGTGGACCAAAACCCACGCACCCTGAAATCTATAAGATCCCAAGGTCTCTGGATCCCCCCCGGGGCATCCAGAATTGGGATGCCCCCTGTGTGAAACCCCCCAGGTCGCCCCATACACTTACCTTCTTTCTCGGTCCAACAGCGCGTGTGCATGCTGCGGCCGCATCCCCACTATCCCTCTAACAGGGCGTGTGCCCGCACAAAGCATTTGTGAATGGCTGTCGCAAGTATGCTCCCTGCTAGAGGGTAGTGGGGGACGCAGCCGCCAATGCGCTCAGATCCAAGTGTGCTGATTGGATGAGCGGCCGCTCATGCGTCGTAGGATCGGTAAGAGGTGAGTTTGTTCAGGCGACCTGGGGGATTTCACATAGTGGGGCATCCCTGGTCAGGGTGCCCTGGGGGCAAGGACCAAAACTCAGGATAGTCAAAATCCTGGGTTTCGGTGCACTTTAAGTGCCTAGGGTACCACAAATCCTAGATACGGCCCTGGGTATGGGCAACAACGTTCCTTGGGTTACACGGCACCGATGAACAGCGGGACAGCCAGATTCAGACATGTCCAGTCATTTTTTTGATTGGACTTCCCCTTTAACACTTTTCTATTACTGTATGCTTAAAGTGGGCCAAAACCCATGCCCCATCCGCTTTCCACCTGGGGCATCCAGAATCGAGATGCCCCACTTTGTGAAACCCCCCAGGTCGCCTGGAAACTCACCATTTTTACTGGTGCAACCACACATGTGCAAGCTGCGGACGCATCCCTGCTATCTCTTTAGTAGGCTGTGTGTCCGCGCCAGGCATTTGTGAATGGCAGTCGGGGGCGCGCTCCCTGTTGGAGGGTAGCGGGGATGCGGGCACCAGCTTGGATCCGCTCCCATTAGTCGAGCTCCTGGATGCAGGAACTCGAGCACTCTGATTGGACGAGCGGCCGCACATGCGTTGCAGGATAAGGAAGAGGTGAGTTTGTTCAGGCGACCTGGGGGGATGTCACACAGCAGGGCATCCCTGATCAGGGGCAAGGACCAAAACCCAGGATAGTCAAAATCCTGGGTTTTGGTGAACTTTAAGTGCCTAGGGTACCACTTATCCTAGATACAGCCCTGGGTATGGGCAGCAATGTTCCCTGGGTTACAGGGCACCGATGAACAGTGGGACAGCCAGATTCAGACATGTCCAGTCATTTTTTAACTGCACTACACCTTTAACACTTTCTATATATATAATCTATAAGATTCCAGGGCCACTGAATTCCCTCCCCCCAGGGCTTCCAGATTCGGGATGCCCCACTGTATGAACCCCCCAGGACGCCCCATACACTCACCTTCTTCCCCGGTCCAACGGCGCATGTGTGAGCAGCAGCAGCATCCCCACTATCCCTATAGCAGAGTACATGCCCATGTCAGGCATTTGTGAATGGCCCGTTTCCTGTTAGAAGGTAGTGGGGGATGCGACCTCCAGCGAGCTTGGATCCGCTCGCCTTAGACAGGCTATTAGACAAAGGGGTGGGAGCGAATTTGAGCGTGCTGATTGGACGAGAGGGCTGTGCATGCGGCATAGGACCACACACAGCGGGGCATCCCTGATCGGGGTGCCCCGGGGGCAAGGACCAAAACTCAGGATAATCAAAATCCTGGGTTTTGGTCCACTTTAAGTGCCTAGAGTACCACTAATCCTAGATACGGCCCTGGGTATGGGCAGGAACGTTCCCCAGGTTACAGGGCACCGATGCACAGCAAGACAGCCAGGTTCAGACAGTCATTTTTTGACTGGGCTTCCTCTTAAAAATTTTGACTATCCTGGGTTTTCGGGGATGCCCCACTGCGTGAAACCCCCCAAGTCGCTGAAACAAACTCACCTCTTCCTGGGCCTACGCACATGTGCGGCCGCTTGTCCAATCAGCGCGTTCGGATCGCTGACGTCATGTCGTCTAAACTTCATCTAAGGCCAGCGGCTCTGGGCGAGCTGACGCCTGCATCCCCCGCTTCCCTCTAACAGGGAGCGTGCCTGTGCCAACCATTCACAATGTTTAAAGCTCAGTAAATTTGATTGATCCTACAACAAAAAACCTGCGTCGTTAGTTACAAAATTGTGATTCACCGTATATGTTAAACAGGCAAATTGTTTGTGACTTACAAAGAAAACAATTGAGTAAGTGCTGGAGCAGCTGTAATATGCTCCTAATAAAACACACACAAGCCAAACCCGTGTGAATGAATAGAAATAACTCACCACCCTGGGATAGAATTTATATCCTCTTCAGCTATAATTAAATACCAACCATATAACTTCCTCTATAATATATTTCTATATATATAATATAGTGGCGGACTAGGGCCAAAAATCAGCCCTGGATTTTACCAGCCCCTGACCGGCCTGAGACATCCCTGCTGTAGCCCCTCCACCATGATACCAGGGCTATAGCATGGGGGGCTGGGGTTCCTTGGCTTGTGGGTATAGTGGCGCTGGGTACAGGGGGCTGAGATGGAGACTTAGGGGGCAGGGATTGGATGTGGGTGTTAAAAGCATCAGCCCAAAGCAGTGCGGCCCACCAAGCATTGTCCCGGGTCTCCCTATGGCCAGTCCGCCCCTGGGGTTCCTTGGCTTGTGGGTACATTGGGGCTGAGAGGGAGACTAAAGGGGCAGGGACTGAATGTGGGTGTTAAAGTGGACCAAATCCCAGGATTTTGACTATCCTGGGTTTTGGTCCTTGCCCCCAGCGTGAAACCCTGGCTGTGTGAAACCTCCCGAACAAACTCTCCTCTTCCCGGTCCTGCAACGCATGCGCAGGGGCTCGTCCAATCAGTGCGCTCAGATCCGCTCGAGCCCCTGCATCCAGGGGCCAGTCTAATGCGATCAGAGCAATCCAAGCACACTGGCGGTAGCATCCCCCAGTATCTTCTAACAGGGAGTGTGCCCGCACCGGGCATTTACACATGCCTGGAACGCGTACGCGCCCTGCTATACGGATAGTAGGGATGTGGCAGCTGCTCATTCATGCCCCGTTGGACCGGGAAAGAAGGTAAGTGTATGGGGTGACCTGGGGGGTTTCACACAGCGGGGCATCCCGATTCTGGAGGGATGGGGGGGGAGGGAATCAATTGGCCCAGGAATCTTAAAGATTTCAGGGCCGATGGGGCGTGGGTTTTGGTCCACTTTAAAAGCAGCAGCCCAAAGCAGTGCGGCCCACCGGACATTTTCCCGGGTCTCCCTATGGCCAGCCCGAGATATATATATATATATGTGCGGTATATATATATATATATATATATATATATATATATATATATAATTTTTTTATATATATATATATATACACACACACATGTTCCACTTAGTAATACTAAATTGCCATGGTATCAGTGATATTTACAGAGTATCCTTAGGGTGTTTAAAGAGGAACAATAACACCCGATTGTGTTGTTCCTCTCAGTGGGGGCATCATGAATTGGGATGTCCCGCAGTGTGTATGCTCCTCAGGTCACTTACCTTCCTGTCACTCCCACAACACAGACTCGGATGAATATGAGCGCGTTGATTGGCTGAGCGGCCCATTCAACCAATCAGCACGCTCCCTTTGGCTCCGCTGAGGGCTAAGCCATCTGGACGGCTAAGCAGCTGAGCATCCGCATCCACCACTCGCCTCCTAGCCATCACGGGCCCGCGCCGCCCATTCAGAAAGATCAGGCGCCGGTGTGTGCAAGGCTAGAGGAGGGCGGGGATGTGGCCACGGCGCAGAGGCACGACGAGGGCTTCGGGACAAGGTGAGTGAAATGGGGCTTCTGGGGGGTTTTACAAAGTAGGGCATCCCAGTTCAGTCTTTTTGGTGGTGTTCCTTATTGTATTCCTCTCCTGAAATGTAAAACAATCCTGTGTGTTGGGTTTGTGCCCCCAGACCTGTGATTTACCAATCAGCACGTTGCTTCCATCATTCTCATATTCCTGAGACTCTGTTTTGCTGCAATGGGACTGGTTTTCATGGCCTTGAGTAAAAACAATGGACTACAAGCCCCACAGTTCTTCCAATGTAACGGTGATGTAATCAGCAGCTTAAGCTAAGTCTAAGCAGCATAATAACCTATCCAGGTGAGAACTCTTCAGTAACCCTTTTTGCTACTGGAACACAAGACTGTGATCCTTCTGAACTGAAGAAGTTGAATTTCAGCAGAATGGGTTAACCCTTTAAGTGCCAGCCTACCTAGAGATTTTGTCGCCCTCCGTTGCCAAACTATACATTTCCCAGGAAAATGATATAGTGGGTTTTTTTCAGCAGAGTCTGGGTTTTAACCTGAAATGTCTTGTCTAAGCCCAGGGGTCATACCACTCTGGCATGACCCCAATCTCTCTTGTCAAGGTCCCTGGCATGATGCTTTATAAAAAGAAACTTAGGTGTTATGCGACAAAACTGAAACAGGGGAAACCCCTAATTTAGGACTTGTGGAAGGCAACCCCAAGGCTAAGGACCAGCAAGGATCCAGTCTAAACTGCCAATCTAATAAAATGGCAGCACAAGAACAGTAATTTGAAAGCAAAAAGTGTTGCAAAATGGGCCAAAGTGTTACGAGGAGGCCGATTTTATTAATAGCGCCAGGTAGCGACAGATGAGCGACAGTAGCGTGATTTTCACAGCGCCCGCTAGTATTCGCTGTGCTTGACCGTTGTTCGGCTGTTGACAGCGACTCAGTCGGTGTGTGGTAATCTTGAATACGGGGTTAGGAGTCGCTGTTTGACTGGTTCCGCGCTGTATTTGAGCGCATGACAGCGAATGGCCATAGCGAACGGCTCCCAGCATATTCATTAACAAATCACGGTCCAAAAATTCTCGCGCTGTGAAATGCATGTTTAAACCCCAGAGCGCTGGCGGCGATAGGTTAAAAGTAGTTTTTTAACCCCCAAACAACCATATTTGTGTAAAAAAAAAATAAACATGTTTTTTATAAACATTTGGTAATATGAATACATTAATATCAGACCTGTAATATCAATTCTGCACAAATTTTTATTTTTTATTTTTATTACCTTAAAAAAAATATCTAACATTGCAGAAGTGGTCACAGAATTTTGGACATTTAAAAACAAAAAAAAAACATTAATATCAATTAATTATGAATATTTAAAGATTTCTCCATTGAAATGCATTGGAGAGCGCCAGGTAGCAAGAGGTCATACCTGGCGCTGTGATGGGATTAGCAGCGGCGCTGTTCGCTGAAGTCTGCAACATGATGAATCCCGCGCTAGCTGACGCTCTCGCCGGCGCTAGCCTCATTTAGCGTGATAAATGCGTGATTGTGTTCACAGCCTGGCGTTCTGGAGTCGGTAGCCGCCGATAGCTGGCGCTAGTGAGACACTACCTGGCGCTATCCCTTGATAAATAAGGGCCTAAGAAAAAGGGACATGGGATACAGACTGGTAGAAGAGTTGGCCAGCAAAGCATTGGTGGTTCAGTGGCAGAATTCTCGCCTGTTACGTGGGAGGCTCGGGTTGGATTCCCGGACAATGCAACCTCTTTTATGCCTAAGACTCACGCCAAGTACACCAAAGCAGAGCCTCAGAATACCACTCTGGCATGACCCCGATCTCTCTTGTCGGGGTCCCTGGCATGATTCTTCATAAAAAGAAACCTAGGTGACTTAGCTTACTTAGGACTTATGGAAGGCAGCCCCAAGGCCAAGGACCAGCAAGGCTTATGCCAGTCTAAACTGCCAATCCAATAAAGAACCGCCAATTGAAAGCAAAAAGTGTTGCAAAATAGGCCAAAGTGTTACTTAGAAAAAGGGACATTAAGACAAAACCAAAAACATGGAATTCACACCTGGGCACTCCATTCAAAAATAATTGAAAATTTATTAAAGCGCAATAGTTAAAAAACATATAAAACACACATCTAACAAAAGTTAAAAACAAACCAGCCCTGGACAAAATAATCAATGAATATTACAAATACCAATTAATATAATATATACAAATCTATCTGTGGTAAGAGGTTCCTAACAGATCTTACTATTATCACAAAAGAGTATTATGTGATAATAGTAAGATAGTAATTGGTATTTGTAATATTCATTGATTATTTTGTCCAGGGCTGGTTTGTTTTTAACTTTTGTTAGATGTGTGTTTTATATGTTTTTTAACTATTGCGCTTTAATAAATTTTCAATTATTTTTGAATGGAGTGCCCAGGTGTGCATTCCATGTTTTTGGTTTTGTCTTAATGAGTAGTAGCTGTGGAATTCATGGAGCACCCATTGTTTGATATATCCTTGTGTAGTGCCCTCACATTAGTTGTGTTACATTTAGAAAAAGGGACATGGGATACAGACTGGTAGAACGGTTGGCCATGTGAGCAAAGCATTGGTGGTTCGGTGATAGAATTGACACCTGCCACGTGGGAGGCCCAGGTTGGATTCCCGCCCAATGCAACTTCTTTTACTCCTAAGACTCACAGACTTATTTTAAGGAATAGCGACAGGTAGCGGCTGGTGAGCGGCCGGTAATAACGGGCCCCGCCACGAGAACGCCGGCTCCCCACCACAATCACACATTTATCAAGCCAATCCTGCTTAGCGATTGAGATAGCGCCATATAGCGACTCATTCATCATTATTCCAGCCTCAGCCCACAGCGCCAGCGTCCGACCTTGAACAGCGACAGGTATGACCTCTCGCTACCTGCCGCGCTCCAATGCATTTCAATGGAACAATCTTTAAATATTAATAATTAATTATTAATTTTTTTTTTTTTTTTTTTAATGTGAAAAATTTGGTGACCGCTTCTGCCATTTTAGATAATTTTTTTAAGGGAAAAAAAAAAATTGTACAGAATTGATATTACAGGTCTGATATTAATGTATTCATATTACTAAATTATTTTTAAAACTTTTTTTTTTTTTGGTTTCCAAAAATATGGTGGTTTGGGGGTTAAAAAACTACTTTTAACACATCGCCGCCAGCGCTCTGGGGTTTAAACATGCATTTTACAGCGCGAGAATTTTTTGAGCGTGATTTGTTAATGAATATGGTGGGAGCCGGTCGCTAGGGCCAGTCGCTATCATGCGCTCCCATACAGCGCGGAACCTGTCAAATAGCGACTCCTCACCCAATATTCAACATTACGGCAAACCAACTGAGTCGCTATCAACTACCGAACAACGGCCAAGCACAGCGACTACTAGCGGGCGCTCTGAAAATGCCGCTACAGTCGCTCAACTGTCGCTACCTGCCGCTATTAATGAATCGGCCTCCAAGCCTCAGAATACTGGGGGTCTGCTATGACCCCCGATCTCTATGACAAAAACAGCCTGGACTGGGGAAACTTTACGTTTTGGTTTATGTCACAGTTACTCCACCAAATAATTCTTAAAATATTATTATTTATTCAGAATGTTCGTTAAAAAGTTTTTTTTCATACTAAAATGTTCATATCAATCAAACATGGTTCACCCAGATACAGTTTACTGGTGCGTCCAATGCATTTGGCCTGTGTGCTTTATCAAGGGAGGTACCAGTAATCTAGATGTAATAACATTCATTTTCAATATTTTTTTATTATTGTATTTGTCTAAATCCAAACTTTACTTGATAAAACAAAACATAGATTTTTGGGGATATTTGATGTACATTGTATGTTAAAATAAATGTAATTTACTTATTAGGTAACTTTAATTAATGACTAAAAATATATTCTAGTATATGGTACAAAGTAAGGACAGCAAAGACTAATATATTGTTTATACATTTACTTTCTCTAAATATGTATCATAGCAGCTTGATACAAAGTTTCAGGCATCTGTTACTTACGTATCTGTAAATAGTTGAATGGCAATACTAGGAAGGATGAATCACCATGGCTATAGCTCAATACAGGTGATGCTACAAACAGATACAGGCCCGTGTTTGTATATTATTAATACATGTGTTATTATACCTGCCCAGATAAGCTCATTCAAATATATGCAGCCCATCCATATAATTTAGCTATTTTCTATCAGAGAAAACACAATGTAATTGTATGTTTAGATTTTAAAGTGGACCATGGAGAGCGACCCAGGAATCATAGATTATGATTCCCTTCCCCCTGGGGCATCCAAAATCGGGATGCCCCGCTGTGTGAAACCCCCCAGGTCAAAAGTCTTAAAGGAGCCACAGCACTCAACCCTGTTAGCTTGCATGCCAGCCTATTATCGGTCTCTAAACTTGGTTAAAAACAGAGGACTCGGTCACACACATCTGCAGAAGTATGCTTAAGCATACTAGCTTAGGCGTAGTGGTGCAGCTTAAGCATACTTCTGCAGATGTGTGTGACCGAGTCCTCTGTTTTTAACCAAGTTTAGAGACAGATTATATGCTGGCCTGCAAGCTAACAGGGTTGAGTGCTGTGGCTCCTTTAAGACTTTTGTATCCTAATTGCCCTGCTAACGTGCACCTCCCAGGTTAGTTATAAAATGGTCTGAGCGGCTGCCAAACCCCCCAGGTCACCCATAAACTCATCTTCGTTCCTGGTCCAGCAGCGGTCGCATCCCCGCTATCCCTCTAGCAGGAGGCATGCTTGTGCCAGGCATTTGCGAATGGCCGCCACAGGCACACTCCCTGTTAGAGCTTGCGCTAGACGAAGGCTTAGACGAGCTGACATGAGCGGATCCGAGTGCTCTGATTGTACGAGAGGGTGTGCATGCACCATAGGACCCAGGAGGGGTGAGTGCGATCGGGTGACCTGTAGGGTTTCACACGTGGGGCATCCCCGATTGGGGTGCCACGGGAGCAAGGACCAAAACCCAGGGTAGTCAAAATCCTGGGTTTTGGTCCACTTTAATATTTTCCATTAAATTATAATTGATGGTTGATAGTCAGCTGGCTCACATTTCTTATTGCCTGCTTCCTTATGGTTTTGTGAGGGTGGTTTTCCCCTCTGCTGTGCCGTCTCCTTAACAGTGTCCAGAAAAACAAATGGTCCCACTGCCCTCTGCCGCCGAGACCAGCCGCCATGTTACCTAAGGCTGGTTTCTGGCTTCTAGTAGGTGGCATGTTCATTGCCGGTGCCCAGCCTGGGGTCACACCTCCAGACGGCTATGGAGTCAAAACGGCACACCTCCAGGTGCCTATTGGATAGGCTGGCTGTGTCTCCCTGGGTCAGGTGCCGCCCCTGCCTATGTTCTACCCAGTGAAGTGCTGCATACTTCATATAAAGAAACCTAGGTGTTATGGAACAAAACTGACAGAGGGGAAACCCCTCATTTAGGACTTGTGGAAGGCAGCTCTAAGGCTAAGGACCAGCAAGGGTCCCATAACCCTTAGGCTTATGCCAGTCAAATGCCAGCACAAGAACAGCCATTTGAAAGCAAAAAGTGTTGCAAAATGTGCCTCTGAATATCATTCTGGCATGACCTTGATCTTTCTAGTCGAGGTCCTTGGCATAATGCTTCACAAACAAGCTTTATGCTTTAAAACATAGGTCTTTCATGCTTAAAGAGGAACATTGGACTGCCTGGGGAGTTCTTCTGATTCTGCATTTGGCAGGGGTAACTTACCTGTCTTCCGCTCTTCCTCCCTGGGCTTGACCATTCTTCTCAGTTGATTTCCATAGGGCAGCGTCATCTTGTCGTCTTCTCTGTCCCACGATGCACTGCGCCACCCCCGAGATCTCGCGCCTGCACAGTGAAGTCCTCATCTCAGGCCAGGGCAGCTGCAGGGAGGATCAGAAACGCAGCGAGATGGCGCTCAGACAGAGGGGGAGGATATTAGGGGATGGCAGGGAGCTAGGCTCCCCCCGTGTCTGTCAAAGATGGCTGAGACACCAGGGGGTGGAAAAAGCAAGTAGGAAGATGGCAATTTGGAAGACGCCATCATCCAAAAGGTATGGACCATTGTGTTATTAGGCTATTAGGACCTTGTATGTTAGGGGTCCAAAGTTCCTCTTAAAGACACCATTGGCCATAGAGCACTTGCCAGTCAGGCTGCTGGCCAAGCACACCAAACCAGAGCCTCGGAATATCACTCTGGCTTGAACCCAATCTTTCTAGTTGGGGTCCCTGACATGATGCTTCATAAATAGGTGTTTTATATTTAAGATTTTATGCTTAGATTCCAGGCTGGCCGCAGGGGTGATTGGTCCACTTTAAGCCCTCTCAGATAGCTTACATCATTGATTGCTAAAGGAGGAGCGTGACCACATGGTGCCCCAGGAGGTCAGGGGACCCCATCATTGTCGCCTCCCCTTCCTTATCTTGAAAGGGCCCCATTTAACATTCTAACCAGGGCCCCATCACATTTAGTTAAGCCATTGGCCATAACCCTGCTAAAGTGGGCCAAAGTCTACGCCCGCCCCTGGAGCATCCAGATTTAGGATGCTGCGCTGTGTGATAAACCCCCAGGTTGCCTGGTAAACTTACCCTCTTCCCCAATGCAATGACGCATCCGTGAGCAACGGCCGCTCCTTGCTATACCAGGCATTCGTGATCGGCCGGCGCGGGCACGCTTCCTGTTAGAGAGTAGTAGCAATGTGGCCGCCGGTGCGCTTGGGTCCGCTCGGCTAGACTTGGCTGGAAGAATGGGCGGGAGCAGATCCGAGAGTGCTGATTGGATATGAGGCCACACATGCACCGGGTAAAGGTGATTGGGCGACCTAGGTGGTTTAGCACAGTGGGGCATGCCTGATTGTGGACCAAAACCCAATTTGGCTGCCCCCTGGTTTTTGCTTTGCTTAATGGGGACCTATTACCAGGATTTCTACTATCCTTGTGATAGGTCCTGGCTCCAGGGCATCCTGATTTGGGATGCCCAAACTCTGCGTCATGCGCAGGATTTCAGCATATGGCATAAAGCGTTGTTTTGGACTGAGCATCGCCATAGGGAGCGTAAGCGGGGGCTTCTCCGGTTTCTCTGCGGTATGGTAAGGTGCACTGCCACACCCAGCCTATCTGAATCGCCGCAGCCGCAGGGATGCTGGGGATGTGGCCCACAAGAAAAAGGTCTGGGCTGGTGGAAAGATAAGAGATTGCAGGGGACTCACACAGTGGGACATCCCACATTGGGATGCCCAAAGGGCACTTAGCCAGGCCGCCCTGGAGTCTGTAAGACTTACCGGTGATTTGGACTATCCCAGGTATTGTACCTCACCAGCGGGGGGGGGGGGGCGATTTGGGTTCTCCCGCTGTGTGTATCCCCGGGGATCGCCATAAAAACATACTTTTCCATCGAGCCTGGGGCGCATGTGCGGGTCACCAGACAATCTGTGGCTCATGCTCCATTCGGCTTTTACTAGCCCCTCTCTCTGACATCTAGGCAGCATAGTGACATTTTTTTTCTTTCTATTCTTTGGAAGTATTCACCATACATGTAACTTTATCACCCCACAACATGCCACAGCCAGGGGTGGACAGGGAGACGCATGGCCATGGTCAGCACTGCTTCAGGGCCAGTTGGGCTGCTGCTGCCCACATTCGATCCCAGTCTCCTCAGCACCCTGTGCCCACAAGCCAAGGAACCGGAGCCCCCAATGCTATAGCCCCAGCATCATGGTTGGGGGCGGGGCCTCAGCAAGGATGTCGCGGGCCTGCCAGGGTAAATTCCGGGGCTGATTTTTGGCCTCAGTCCGCTTCTGGCCAGAGCAATAATAAGGCAGAAAGAGCTGAAGCCTGTCCCATGTGCCTCCCCTTCATTTCCCGCGGCCTGCTTTAGTTATTCTAGCGGATTTCCAAAATTTCCCCAACCTTTCTTTTCCATTTTTCCTCGACCATGCACCAAATGTGGTCGCACTACTGCCATGTCCCTAAGCGCTACCGGCGTAAGTGAGCCCGGCAAGCCACAGTGGTCACATTTACCAGGCTCAGTATCGCGAGGAGCGCTTAGGCCCCCAGGGCCAAGGACCAAAATACAGGATAGTCAAAGTCCTGGGTCCTGGTCCACTTTAAATGTTTTTAAATGTCTCTACAAATTGCTAACATAGCCCCAAATTATACCGATCACATGTAACATACATAATAATCATTTTATTCTCCAATTGGTATTTTACTAATAAACACAATTAATGCGTTTAATCTTGTTTTCTTTTTAGTTTAGCAATAGCTGACTGAATAATTACTGAAATGAAATGTTCTTATTTTTCCAGTTGGCGTTGGGTTGGCAATTGCTGTGCTGTGCATCATCGGGCTCGCTTTTATAAGTATGGGTAAGTACACTATGGTTGTTAACCCTCAAATCTCTAACAATGTGATTAAACTACTAATAATAATCCTAATAATAATTAATCTCCGCCATTCTTCTTTCACTTCACATAGGGGCGTTATATGTGGACGAGTGTAAACTGGAGAAGCATATCCCCGTCTATGTGCTGGTACAAGGAATAGTGTTCCTGCTGATAGGATGCACACTCACCATCCTGCTTTCCAGCGACAAGTTAATCTTGTTTTTCTTGCTGCTTTGCCTGCTGTCTACCTTCTGGTTTTGCTGGCTGATAATGGGTAAAAAATTAGTTTTATTTATTATCTTGTAAAAATGTGGTTTTTTTTTAATACTAACGGTAATAATGAGTATAATCAGCATGTTATCATAGATCCAGGGTTGTATTTACCATTAGGCGACCCTAGGCCTGCGCCTAGGGTGGCAGCTTGCTGGGGGGGGTTTGGAGTGTGCTGTGTGACAATGCGTTTGCTCGTGCACGGCCCCACGGTCTCGGCTTGAACGGTGCAGAGAGCGCTCGTCTCCTCCCATGCTTCTGGCGGCGCTGTTCTTACGGCGCGCTTACCTCGTACCCTGTCCCACAGCATCCTCGGACGGCTGGCCGGGAACCTTTCCGTTTGGTGGGCATGTCCTCGGAGGGCGCCTGCTTGGGCAGTCTCGGCTCAAGCGGTGCAGAGAGCGTTCTTCTCCTCCTCGCGTTCTTCCCCGTGCGCAAGCATGAGTAACTTATGTCCTCTGGTGGAGCTGTTTTCACGGCTCGCTTACCTCGTGCCCGATCCCACGGCATCCTTGGACAGCTTGCTGGGAACCTTTCCGCTTGGCGGGCGCATCCTCGGAGGGCGTCGGCTTGGTTAGTCTCGGCTCAAGCGGTACAGAGAGCGCTCATCTCCTCCTCGCATCCTTCCCCGAGCCCGAGCACGAGTAATTTATGTCCTCCGGTGGCGCTGCTGTCAGCACGCGGTTAGCTTGAAGGGCCAATGAGCCCAAGGATTACTGTGGGCGAAAACACACTAGGGGTTTGAATGAGGCAATCAGCCCATAGATTGTTGACATCCAATGAGCCTGGTTCTTCCCGTCCAATCCCCTACACCCATGCCCTATAAAGGCGTTCCCAGGTCACCTAGTCTTTGCCCATGATAGCGTTTAGCTGGGGGTGCTTTTCCTTAGTTCCTGTGTTGATACCTGTTGCCGACCTTGCTGGTCTGACTATCCTGACTGCCACCTGTACCGACATCAGCCTGTATTACGACTATGAACCCGTCTCATCCCTGGTGCCACGAAGCTCTCTGATCTCTTGGTTTGACCATTGGCATGAGCTTTGACCTTACCTGTATTCTCCCTCGGTAATCTTTACTTACCTCAGCTACCCGATTACCCCCAGTCTTACCGTCGGTTCATCCGTCTTCACCCCTGTGAGTTTACAGTCTTTGAGCTTATAAGTGCTGGGGGCACCCATGTCTGACAAGGCGCTTATAGCATCCCTGCAAATGGGGGCTTGGCTAAAGGTGAAGCTAGCTGTGGAAATTGGGGGTTGTAGGCTCACAAAGCAAACGGGTGTCCCTGGGGTTTGACATGCTGTTACTGCTATCGTTTAAAAAACCCTTGCTAGCACCTCCTTGCCCCCTTTTGAGCACCCCGCACAGGAAGACGCAGTGTGTGAGTGTGTGTGCAGGGGTGCAAGGGGCTAAATGCAGTCTGCAGCCAAAACCTTGCTCAGCTTCTAACAGGACCTGATTTCCTTGCCTCCAGGCTGTGGTCATGAGACTTCTGTGTGCCAGGAACCTGGAAAGCCAGTAAAACGTATAGGGCTCTACATTCAACCCCTTGCACCCTCACTTCCTCACAATCACAGTGTCTGCATTTAAACCTGTGGCAACCCCCCACCCCCGCGCGCAAGAGGTGTGCAAGCAAAAAAAGTGCCTAGGGCAGTCTGGACACCAAATACAGCCCTGCATAGATCCAGTGACTGCCACAACACTTACCAGATTGGATAGCCCTTCAAAGAGGGGTATAGGGCAGAGGTCCCCAACCTTGTCCTCAAGGACCACCAACAGGCCAGGTTTTGCAGGTCTCCACCCAGATGCACAGGTGGAGTAATTAGTGCAGCAGCTGAGCTATAGAGTGTGGAGAACCAGGGACGATACAGGAGTCATGCAGGGTCTCCGTACCACGACCCCACTCATAACCTTTACAATCTCACATGAAGGATTACTGGCTTGGGGGGAAACTCAGACTCTTCCCAGGATAAAAGGGAACAAACAAATAATACTATAGGATCAGATTTGTCTTTCCTCACATTGGTGAATGTTAACAACTTGATCTGTTTCCCCCCAAAGAATCCCTCAAACACTTTATCTGCATTTACAGTATCTTCAGTAGTTTCAAAAAGACCTTGAAGACAACGACATCTATAACTTGTTCAGACATTGATCAAGAGGCATCTGCTCAACTTCAAAAAGGAAGTCATCAACTCAGGGGCGTAGCTAGGGGGGAGCACTTGCCCCGAGTGCAGAAGGTCAAGGGGGGTGCCAAACGGGGGCCTGAGAACAGGTGCGGGGGCGCCATTTCGAATCTTTACCCCGGGTGCCAGGAAGAATAGCTACGATTGCTAGATTGCATTCCACTTGTCAATCATTAGGTTCTACCACGCCCACACATCACCTGCATCAATCATTGCAGTTATCTATAGGGCATTTACAGAGTACCTAAAATAAAAAGGGGACAATTCCCCCCCCCCCCCCCATCAGGCCCTACTTACCTTTTGGATGTCGCCGCTGCCTGCTGCGGCAACATCCGGCTACTTCAGGGCCCCTATCCTCACACCACCTTCCATCTCTCTAATTGACAAGCACGGTAAGGCCGTCCATGTCCCAAGGCGATCTCTCAGCTCAGCGAAGTCTCGGGGGTTTCGGGCAGCTCCATTGCATCCTATTCACAGGCACTGCTCAGGTGCAAGATCGAGGGCCGTCCTCATCAATGTTCCACGCTGATCTCTCAGCTCAGCGAAGTCTCGCGGGATTTTGGGCAGCTCCATTGCATCCCATTCATGGGCACTGCTCAGGTGCAAGATCGGGGGCAGCGCCCGGTAATGTCCCACGCTGATCTCAAAGCTCAGTGAAGTCTCGCGGGATTTTGGACGGTTTCATTGCATCCAATTTTTAGGCACTACGCAGATGTGAGATTGGAGGCCGCGGGCAGTGTCTGATGGGATACAAGATGGCACCACCCAAAAGGTAAAACTGGAGGGGGGGCTGGTAGCAGATCATTGAGGTTTGGGGGAGGTTTTAACCTCCCCGAAGTTCCTCTTTAAATTATGGATAACTGCTCCTACCTTACAACTTTCACAGCCTCTAAAAGATTATCAAATAAAAATATATAAAAAACACCGCGCTATGATCTTTATATGAGATTTCATGTAGAGTACTTAATGACAAATTTAAAAAAAATTTTGCTACAACGTGTCAAACCTTTCATTCACAAAAAGTCCCACAACATTAAATATTTAAAAGACACGGAGCAATAAGGGCACAGTATAATGTGACCACAGGAAACCGTCTTTAAAATGTTTTTTGGGGAGGTGTCCCACGGTGCATGCACATCCACAGAAATGATCTTGTCACACGTGCCCGTCACCTCCACACATGTGCGCTTACCAGATTGATAAGATTTAGAAAGCCTTGAAACAATTTCTGCTATTAGGAGATTCCAGATGCTTCAATGCTTCAGTGCGCAGTTTAAACACTCATCACGGCCATATGTAGGATCCGTTCATATAATTTAAAAAAGCACAAAAGAAATCTAGTGCAACCCCGTGGGAACTTTTAAAAAGCAATTTAATAAAAAAGATACACTCACATTTCTTTGGAGTAATAAGCGCCAGTAAATGTACACAAGTTAGGAGGGAGTCCTTTTCTTTCCCTTTTCCCTTGCAACCGTTAAAATGGGCGCCAGAGCTTAAAATGAATAAAGAGGTAGCCGCCGTCTCCTATCTCCTCTCCTGTCACCGCCTCTGACTGTTCTTAGAAAATCATTCTTTGTATTCAAAGCTTTTAATCTGGTTCCTGCAGCAGATTTTAAACTTTATTTTAGATCATATTTGATTTGCTCAGAAAGCTTTATATCATCTCCATCTTTTATCCAATATCTTTAAGGTGCCTTTTTATTTCCTTTATGAAGTTTTTCCCATCCAGCCACCTCTGGTCATCTTGTGGATTGAAAATTGTTTTTTTCATGATTTTCTCTTAGATCGGGTTTTATATGCAATAAGTTTGTTACATAAAGATCCATTATATATAAAACAGACCCTCAGCGTCGTAGTGAAAATGCCAAACCCTTAAAAAAGATTTCCCAGCATCTAAAATGAATATATTTTATGTTTTTAGTCGCTTATTTATTATTCTTTCACCCGCTGGGCTGCAACTCTGTTCAGGACTCTAGGATACGGGCGCAGCCATCTTGCCGCAGAAGCATCACATATTGGGGGGAGGGGCGGATGTTTAAAGGCTCAGAAAATACACTAGGTGCAGGTGGGATGATTTTTAATGTGGGCAATCTGTATGTACAGGGGGGGAAACATACAAGATAGTCTCTTATTCAGGGTGAAAGTCTGGATTAATGTGGACAATCTGTATGAACAGGGGGGGACATAGAAGATAGGCTCTTATTCAGGGTGAAGGTCCGATTTAAAGTAAATCCACCTATACACCAAAACTGAATAAAACTCCTGCTAAGCTTCTGGTTTTCTTCTCCTGTTAGGAATAAAATCCAAGGGTGCCAGGTTGGACAGTATCGTATCCAGGGCTGGATTATGAGGAGGGCGCAAGGGGCGCATGTCCTGGTAACTCCACCACTTGCCCTGCAAAGAGGCCTCCACCAACCTTTGGGTTATGGTCTGCTCCAGCAGGCTTTTCAGTCTTTGGTCTGATGGGCCGCGGGGGCCTGCAACAAAGCTATCAGTGGCAGTGGGGGCCTTTTTTGCTTTTGCAAACCTGCAGCCAAAGCCACCACAGGGCAGGATGGAGAGTCTAGAGCAGCAAAGCCGCCGCCAGCAACGCTACAGTGATGGGTGCAGAGCTGTCACTGCACATAAGCCACCAAGCACAGCCGCTGGCAGCTCAATGCAGGGAACGGTTTTCTGCTGGACCAGAAAACCTGGAAATAAACTGCTTAATATCAGAAGGTGTCTGAAGTCCCCAGAGAATCCATCAATGGATTTTTTTTCCCTGATGGCACATTTCAAATGACCATGCCACGATTCATAGGACTCCATTTGTGGTGGTTCATGGAGCATGGGACATCATTTTCACACCTGGATTGGCCACCAAGTCCAGACCTGAACCCCATTGAGAATCTTTGGGATGTGCTGAAGAAGACTGTGCAGTGGTCCAAATCTCCTATAATCAATACAAAAATTAATGCAACTCTGAACAGAAGTAAATGTGACATTGCAGAAGCTTGTGGAAACCGATGCCAAAGCAACTGCGTGCCAATGAAATAGTAGAGCGTGTGATTGGTTGTTTCTTTTGGCAGGAAGTGTATGTGACAGGTACACAGTTCAGCATTGATCATTCTATGAAACCTTCATCTATGCCAGCACTTATCTGCTTATCCCTCCATGAACCTTATCAGGATTTGGCACTCCAAAAACAGGGGTCATGGTGGGACTCACTTTAACCAAAGCTTCATTTATCTTGGATATTTCATGGATTTTGTTTGAGGCCTGTCCCTAAAACACAACAATGTTCACATGTGAGACATACGCATCCTCTGAATATAGATTCCTCTTCTATGTTCAAAGGCAAACTGGCAAGATGACAAACTACAAATACACCAATATTTCACTACAACATTAAAAATATACAATCCTGAGAGAGAGATCAAATACCCGGATTAGGGCAGATTTAAAATTGTGACCTTCCCTAAATGAATGATTAATCATTAGACTATAAAATGTGAGACTCCCTATAGTTTTTAAGGAGAGGTTGTTGTCACATTCTGTAACAGTCTTCTAAACTGGCATAGGTTGGTAGAAGGAATGAAAACTAGGTGCCAATTCAAAGACTAGGGTTTAAAGCTGGGATAACATCAGAACACAGGCTTACTGGTAACAGCCCTTTTCAGATAATTTACCCTGAATACCTGAGGGGATGTTGGGTATGGAACTGATTATAAGAATAATTGTGCTGCAGTAAACAAGTAATTGCAAAATTATATTTTCGCCCTATAAGACGCACAGAGAATTCGGATCAGGAAAAGTTGGAGCCCTCATAGGCATAGGCCCTCAATTACAAGCAGTGTGGCATTTGCCCCCTCCCATTCCCCATATAGGCAGTGTGGAATTCCCCCCTCCCATTCCCCATATAGGCAGTGTGGCATTCCCCCCTCCCATTCCCATAGGTAGTGTGGCATCCCCCTCCCATTCCCCATAGGAAGTTTGTCATCCCCCTCCCATTCCCGTAGGGAGTGTGGCATTCCCCCATCCCATTCCCATAGGCAGTGTGGTATTCGCCCCCCCCCCCATTTCCATAGGCAGTGTGACATTCCCCCCTCCCATTCCCCATAGGCAGTGTGGTATTCCTCCCTCCAATTCCCATAGGCAGTGTGGCATTCCCCTCTCCCATGCACCAGGTAGAAAAAGAAACAAGCAAAAAATATATATATATACTCGCATGTCCTGGCCCTCCCGTGCTGCTGGTCGGCTGCCACAGCCCTCAGGAGGCCAGAAGATCAAGAAGGGGCTTCAGTTACCCTGCCGCCTCCCCACCACCACTGCTTCTCCTTCAGGGGTGCAAGCACATGCAAACATGTTCTGTGTTGCGGGTGGGCATGGACTGCGGCCAGTATCCTTTTAATGAATGCTGGTACTGGCAGGCCAACCCACTGCAGGGTCTGGGTGTTTGCATGTGCCTGCGCCCCAGAAGGAGAACCATTGGGGGTGGGAACAGTGGGCAGGGTTCAGTTACCTTGCCTGCCCTCCCACCGATCCTGGATCTTCTTGCCTCAGTATGGCTATGGCGGAACATGCGAGTATACTTAATTTTTAATTTTTACATTTGCACAAATTTTCCCATCACTTTTTGGGAAATAAAAGTGCGTCTTATGGTGTGAAAATATTGTGTATATATTCATTTAGAAATGGCAGCCATTCTAATTAAATGTTTACTAACACACACAAGGTTTGGAATAGAGCTGTATCTCTTTATATCTCATACTTTTCATTCAGCTGTCCTTAATATTTAACAAAGACTCCTTTCTCTATGTAGCCACAGTGAATCTCCCTCACTCACTAATTTCAGTGTGCTCATGTGTCCTTGTCTTTACCTTTCTATTCGAATTATGATTCCTGTATAAAGTGTCTGTTGTTTCATTTACCTTGATTCAGTAAAATCTAAAAGTGCAGGTGCTTAAAGCAGAACTCCAAGCTTTTTGTAACCCCGCCCTCTCTCTGTGCCAAGGTCAATGTGGTCATTAAAATAATAAAATTACTCACCTGATCACCCTCCCCTGAATCCAGTGGGGATGGGACTCATAATAGCAGGCATAGACCTGGGACTTCCTAAATGAATGACCAGTACAGTCGCACTACTACATGGGATTGGGCGACAGACCTGCCCTCTGTGCATTCTCTCCAAGATGGCTGCGTCCAGGATCCGAGATGCTGGGAGGAAAGTGTTGAGAGGATAGTGCTGAATCCTAGGAGAGGTAAGGCGTTGATTTTGATCATGCAATTTGGGCCTACATATGTAGTGTGAGAGCTCCCCTCACCATAAAACCCACTTGGCACAAAAGCAGCTTCCACCATGCCAATGCCAGACCCAATGCCTTTCAGTATTGGTCCATTTGCTACCAGGGGTGAAAAAGAAACGTTGGCTGCCACAACTGTATGGGACGAGTGGAGTTCCTTGCCAGGCACCGCTGTATCAAAGTATGTGTGAGCAGATGCTTAATTTTTTCTTTAAAAAGCACAGGAAGGGTACTGAGCCAATGCCGGTAGTCAATGCCGTTAACTCTCAAAAACTGGTTTTGTATTGGCCTTTCAGTGCATGGAAACTGTAGCGAATGCCACCTTGGCAATTTCTCTGAAGGACAAACCTACTATTTACTATTAAAAAACATATCCCATAAGCACATGAAGTATACAATTACCTTCTAAAATTAGCCCCACCCTTGGTGCTGAGGGAGGGTTACACAAACCAAATCCTCACCCAGGCAGGTCACTGGCCACACAGAGCAGCCTACCTTTATTTGATGTGTAATCATGGCACAGATTTCTCCTCCCTATGTGTATAACCGTACATTTATCTGTGTTAAACTTAAATTGCCATTTAACTGCCCGTGCTTCCTATTTATCTAAATCTGTCTGTAGCTGCCTGCTGTCCTCTTTTGTGTTAATTACTTTACACAGCCTAGTATCATCTGCAAAGATTGAGACTTTACTGTTTAATCCATAGGTCTTGGTAGATGGAGTATGACATGTGGTGGGAGGTGCCTGTGCTGCCACGAAGCAGGGATGGGCAGATAAAAAATAACTAATTCTGGGATCGCAGAGAGTTGGGTCTTTTTTTCCCGGAGTCGGACATTTAAATGCCAACAATTAACTCTGCAACTAACTAATAATATTTGATATCAATGATTTTCATTTTATTTCCTTTTAGGAAGTATATGGGTCTTCAGCCATCACATCACTTACCACGGACAATGCCAGGAAGTCTTGTACCTCTTTGCATTCTGGACTCTCATCGTGCAGTACATTGGGCTGTGCATTGCCTTTTTGGTGTTGATCATTTACTGCTGCTTTTTTTGCATCATGCTTTGGGCCTGCATGGCCGTACATGGGTGAAATATGGGAATAAGGATCGCTTAGGCGATTCCCTAACTTAACGAACGAAGACGCTAAATGTGAATTGCTCCTGGCTAACAAACAAAGGGAGATGGACAAGAAAATTTACAGATGTCTATGACTTCTAAGGAAGTCCTAGGAATGCGATTCATTTCTTCACTCGCATTAAAAAAAGCCATCAGACGCAGAAGGGCTTAATTCTGCTATTGTCTTTTTTTTTTTTCTTTTTTAACGTTCCACTTGGTCCTTTTTTAATGTTACACTTGGTCCTTTTTTTTTTAATGTTACCGTTGGTCCTTTTTTCTTTATTGCATGGCACGGCCTGCTTCGGTATTCATAACAGTTGGGTTATTCCCCCACAAGGTGGCGCAGTGGTACTGCAGAAAGCTGTGGCATTTCCCGCCCCCCTATAAAAACGGGATTAACCATAGAGTTCCCAGTGTTTCCTCTGCAGTGGAACTGCGAAGTTAGAAGATGTCTCTCTCATTTGCGCAGGTGAGCGAGGCAAAGCCTGCGGCCCTGCAAGTCTATTTCCACCCATTTCTGGACCCTCACTGCCTCCCAGCCTCGGCTGACGGATCGGGTGAAGGTAGAAGAGCACTAGGGTCAAGTGCTCCTGGAGCGCTGCTCCAAGCATGGCCAGCTATAGGCTTTATTGTGAGCCTACTAGGGATGCGGAGTTCCTGTCCTGGCTTCTGAAGGGGAAAGTGTTTGGGGACTGTGTCCCCTTCTTCTCCTTCAGTGGTCCCAAATCCCCCCCCCCTTCTGGCCTGGATACTCGCCGCTGCCTTCTCATCTCTCTCTCCCCCCCTCTCTAACTTTGTTCGGGGGGGGGGGGGGCTGGTGGTAGCGGTGAGTGGTATTAGTTGTGGCATTTTGGCCGTTTACAGTGTTTTTGGGATTTTTCTTGGCCGCCGCACCGTTTTGTACTGTGCTCTGTGGCTGTGGGCGCTATAACCTGTGGCATTTTTGCTTTGTCATGGCGCCGGCAGGGTCACGTGGGTGCCGTTTTCTCGCTCTTCGAAGGGGGGTGGGTGATGATGCATATCGCATTGTCCCCCCACGGCCCACCCCTTAAGGTACCTCAGCCGGCGCCATTTAGGATTACCTGCACGTCTGGATTTCTCCCTTCCGTGTTGCAGCGCTGTTTCCTCCGCTGTGTCGATTCATTCTGCGGTCTGTGCCTTGGTGACCCAGCGGTGTCCTTGGTCCGTGAGTCCCTCTTGGGGTTTTTTTTATTGGTCTCGTGGGGCATGTGCTGTGGGATGCTCATGTGTCATTTTTACTTATGTCTTTCAGGCGGGATACCAGTGGGTTGTGGTTTCTCCCGGCTCTACTCCTTCCTCCCCCCTCATCCCCTTGCTGATCTGGGGGCATCCCGGGTGGCTTTTGTATTAGCTTTTACCAGCGCTGGCCTATTGCGCCTGTGTTAATCACCATATGGAGGCTTCTGGGGGATAGTGAGCTTGGGGGTCCTTCGGGGCAATCCCAGCTGTGTTCCATGTGTGGGGTGTCCCCTGTGAGTAATAGTGTCACGGTGTGCGTTCCGTGCGCTCAAAGTGTCCTTGCGCTCCAGCTTGGGGCACCCCCTTCGGCATCACCTACCCCCCCACTGCTGCAATTTTGTCCCAGTGAGGGGGATGCTAGCAGGAGGTTACAGTCTGATCTGGCACTTTGTGTGGCCAACATTGAGAAGCAGCTTGCCGGGCCTATTCCTAGGAAGGTCTCTGGCAAGAAGCGGCACCTGATTTCCACTCATTCACGTGGAGTATGAGGAATTTGATGTCACTACTGGACGTTATTCCCTAGAGGAAGGGGAACTGCTCCAGGACTCTGACTCCTCTGGGGACCAGCAAGAGGGTTGTGATAGTGACCCTGAATCTGGGGAGGATTCATGGTACCCTGAGGACACTGATAATTTGCTGTCTCACATTTTTGAAATTTTACACATTGCTGCCCCTGTGGCGGCTAAATGGAAACAGGGTGAGCCGTTTCGTCCTAGTAAACAGCGTCTGGAGTTCCCTGAGCAGGGACATTTAACCACTATGGTGCTTAAAGAATGGGAACATCCTAACAGGCTGCCTGCTGTGCCCAAGGGTTTGGATACGAGGTATCCCTTTCCTGCTGATCTTGTTAAGAGGTGGTCATTTCCCCCTGAAGTGGACGCTCCCGTGCTAGGCTTGTCCAATACTTCGCACATGCCTTCACCTGACACTACCACTCTGAGGGACAGTGAGGACCGGTGCATGGATCAGTTGGCCTGCCATGCATTTACCTGTGAGGGGGCTGGATTGTACACGGCCTGTGTGGCTGCCATTACAGCTATTGCCCTTAAGAAACTGCTCAAAGGTCTCCTTGATGGTGCTACGGATTGTAACGGGGGGGAGGAGTATAGGACTCTTGGTTTGCTCTGATTTTGTGGCCTTTATCCTTACTGCTATGGATGATGCTGTGCGGATGAGCGGTAGGGCCTCTGCGCTCTTAGTGGCTATGTGCCGCTCTGTTTGATTACGTCAGTGGGCAGCTGATGCCGCTGCTAAGAAAGCTCTCACTGGACTCCCCTTCGCGGGGTTGCGGCTATTTGGGGAGTGTTCTAGCCAAGGATGGCAGGCTACCTCAGCGTAGGAGGCAGTCTCAGCTCTTTCAGGGGTCCTCCGTCCCCCTCTCTTCCTTTCGTGCTCCCAGGGGAGGCCGTGGCTCCCTCCCCCCTCTGGCTGCAGAGATTCTTGGGGCCTTGGCATATACCGTGGTCGTCCCAGTCTCTCCTGGAGTTCCAAGCCCAAACCCTCTCCCAAGCCCCCTCAGACATGAAGGGGCACCCTCGCCCATCTGGGTGGGGGGACAGCTTCGGCTCTTTGCTCACATCTGGAGGCGTCACGTCTCAGACCGGTGGATTCAGGAAGTAGTGTCCTTCGGTTACAAGATAGAGTTTGCAGCCTGGCCGCCCCCGAGATTCATCAGATCCTGGATGTCTTTAAACCCCGTCTGCTCAAGGGTTGCTTCTGGCGGTTCAATGCCTGTTAAGAGTCAGGTGTCATTTGTCAGGTGCCCCATCAAGAATGGGGTCAGGGGTACTATTACAATCTTTTCACGGTCCCCAAAAAAGGACGGCTCTCTGAGGCCCCTTCTGGACCTGAAGGGCCTCAACAATTTTGTCAGATTCAAGCATTTAAGTATGGAGACGCTACGCTCTGCTGTCAGTACCCTTCGCCCGGGCGACTTCATGACCACTGTGGACATCAAGGATGCGTATCTTCATGTGCTTATCTTCCCAAGTCATCGGAGATTTCTAAGGTTCGAGATGCAGGATCAGCATTACCAGTTTGTGGCTCTACCCTTCGGTATCACCTCGACGCCGCGGGTGTTCACCAAGGTACTGACGGGGGTGATGGCCACAATCAGGATGTCGTCCAGGTAAGGAACGATGTGTATGCCCTGTTCCTTAGCAGAGCCAAGTCCTTTCCTCAGGCCGAACAGAACACTTAGATGGTGACATCCATTCTAAGGTCCTTCGGCTGGGTGATCAACTATCCCAAGTCTTCTCTGTCCCCGTCCTTGGTGAGGTCCTTTCTGGGCATGACTCTGGATAACTCTCAGGTCAAGGTGTTCCTTCCTCAGCAGAAGGTGGGGGGTCTTTAAATGCAGGCTCGGGCTCTGCTATCGTGTCCTCATCCTTCCATCCCTCAGGGGATGCAGTTGGTGGGCCTGATGGTGTCCTGCTTTGAGGCGGTCCCCTTTGCTCAGTTTCACATGAGACCTCTTCAGTTGCACCTCTTGTCAGTTTGGGACCCTGTGCCCCTGGATCAGGAATTTGCTCTGTCTCCTCTGGCCGGATAGTCCCTCTCGTGGTGGCTGGACTCAAGGAACGTTCTGGGGGGCAGGATCTTCCTGCCCCTGTGCTGGGAGACGGTCACCACAGATGCCAGTCTGACCGGTTGGTGAGGCTTCTGAAAATCCCTGAAGTTCCAGGGTCGGTGGGGCCCACAAGAGGCCCATGCTTCCATCATGTCCCATGTCCCCTGTTCCCATGTCCTGGAACTGAGGGCGATCAAGTTGGTTCTTTCTCGCCTAACCACTCACCTTCAGGATCGGGCTGTTCAGATCCGCTCAAACAACCAGATGGTGGTTGCCTACATCAACCATCAGGGAGGGACTCGGAGCAAGCAAGCCTTCAAGGAAGTGTCTCTGATACTGTCTGAGGAACAGAATGTCCCCTGCATCTCAGCGGTATACATTCCGGGGGCGGACTACCTGAGCAGGGGGACGTCTCTTCTGGGGAAATGGTCCCTCAACTACCAGGTGTTTCTCTCCCTGTGTCACCGCTGGGGTCAGCCGGATGTGGACCTGTTTGCGTCCCGTCACAATCACAAACTTCCGAGGTTTGTCTCCCAGTCACAGGATCCTCTGGCCTTCGCCACGGATGCACTGGCAATGCCTTGGACGGAGTTTTGGTTTCCCTATGTGTTCCCTCCGTTCCCTCTACTGGGCAGGGTCATGCGCAAAATTCCCAAGGAGGGGGTGTCAGCCATCCTGGTGGCCCCCTGTTGGCCAAGAAGGGTGTGGTTCGCAGACGTTGTGCAGTTGGCAGTAGACCAGTACGTCTTGCCCAGGGATCCAGATCTTCTCACTCAGGGACAGCTACGCCATCCCAATTTACAAGCGCTGGATTTAATGGCTTGGATGCTGAAACCTACAGCTTGACAGTGAAGGGGTTGCCTGCCTCTGTCGTGGATACCATGATTCGGGCTAGGAAGAAGTCCTCGTCCTTTATCTATTACAGGGTCTGGCATGCTTACATTGCCTGGTGTGAGTCCAAGTCTCTTCCCTGTCTTGTTTTTACCATTTCCAGGATTCTGGAATTTTTTGCAACATGGTTTGAATTCTGCCCTTTAACGGAGTACCCTCAAGGGCCATGTTTCAGCTCTGGCAATTTTTTTCCAAAGATCCTTTGCCAACCACCGGTTGGTTAAAACTTTTTTCCAGGGTGTTACTCATGTGCGTCCACCTCGTAAGCCTATGCTACCAGTCTGGACTTGAATATGGTGTTGTCTGCTCTGCAGGGTCCTCCCTTTGAGCCTATCCGTGGGGCTGCTTTGCCCATTCTGACTCTTAAGGTGGCCCTTTTTTGTGGCTATCACTTCTGTAAGGCGAGTTTCTATCAAACCTCCTTATTTTGAGAGGCATCAGGATAAGGTGGTGTTTCGGCTTAAGCCGGATTTCTTGCCTAAGGTGGTGTCTGCCTTTCAGCTCAATCAGGACATTGTCTTGCCTTCATAGTGTCCTAATCCTGCTAATTCCAAGGAGTGGACACTGAATTCTCTGGATGTGGTCTGAAGTTTTATTTGGTCGCTACTGAGCTTTTCAGGAAATCTGATGCTCTTTTTGCTCTCACTTCTGGACCTAGGAAGGGTTTGCCTCCGGCTAAATCCACTATCAGCAAGTGGATCTGTCAGGCGGTGGTTCAAGCATATTCTGCTAAGGGGAAGGAACCTCCCTTTAGAATTACTGCTCATTCCACTCGTGCTATTGGTGCCTCTTGGGCTTTTCAGCACCAAGCTTCTGTTGAACAAGTTTGCAAGGCCGCTACTTGGTCTTCTGTTCATACTTTTTCCAAGGTTGATGTTAAGGCCTCAGCGGATGCTGCTTTTGGCCGCAAGGTGCTTCAGGCGGTAGTGACTTGAACTTCCAGCTGTTACTCATTGGGGATCCCAGCCTACTTTTGGGCACTGCTTTTGGATGTCCCAACTATTATAAATACCGAAGCTGGCCGTGCCATGCAATAAAGAACAAAGCAATTCTGCGAGTACTCACCTGTAGAATTTTTTGTCCTTGCATGGCACAGCCTGCTTCGACCCACCCTTGTTATTATTCTTGGTTGCCTTTTTATGGTGATTGTTCCAAGTTAATTGGGGTTTTTACATTTTTTACCTTTATTCTCTCCTGGCTTCTTGTCTCACTACTCGTCTACGCTGGTTAATCCCGTTTTTATAGGGGGCAGGGAGATGCCACAGCTTTCTGCAGTACTACTGCGCGACCTTGTGGCAGAATAACCCAACTGTTATAACATGCAAGAACAAAACAATTCTACAGGTGAGTACTCACAGAATTGCTTTTTTTTTTTTTTTTTTTTTTTTTTTTAACGTTACACTTGGCCCTTTTTTTTTAATGTTACCCTTGGTCATTTTTGTTAATGTTACACTTGGTCCTAAACTGGGAATAAAGCAGCAATACTCTGTGACCAAAAGGAAGGACGATGCTGCTGACCTACTGGACGGAGCTTTACATCTGATTGGCTAATGTCAAGTACGGATCCAAAAAGCTTTGCCTTGAATTCTTAACACTGTGCACGAATGCTAATTGTGTCTACAGCACTTTGATAGCTTCTTACGGGGAACAAAACAACGCCTTTATCTGCATGCTGCATTTGGGTCAAGAGACTTTCAAAAGACAAAAATAAAACCAGCAATTTTTGTTGTTTTTTTATTTTGGCAGCTACGTGGTTGCATACAGTTTCTTTGTAAAATTCGCCTATTATGCGTCTTTAAATATTGAAATAGGAAAGCATTAAAAAAGAAAAAAAATGCATATGCCTAAAGGGTAATGATTAACTATTTGCTGTCATGATCAGGGCTGTATTGACCATTAGGCCTGTGCCTAGGGTGGTCACCTGCAGGGGAGGTGCAGACATTACTGCTATAGTAAAAAAAAAAAAAAAAATGTTGTTGAAGTGTTGATACAGTCTCACAAATGCTCCCGAGCCTCATTGTGTGTGTGGTGTGTGTTTGGGGGGGGGACAAATGGCTTAAAGGCAGTCTGCAGCTTCATCCTCTCCCACTGTTGTGGCCATGTGACTCCTGTGTGTTGGGCGCTGGGAAGCCAGTAATAGAATGCATTGCTCCTCTGCATTTTTCACCTTGAAACCTCTCCACCCTATACACATTTATTTTTTATATTGACAGACTGTAACGCCAGGGCAGGCGGCAGCATTGGGCGTTCCCAGGCAGGTGCCAGGGCCGCTGTATGTTCGTAGGACCCACCTTTGTTTATTTCCTTTTATTCTTTTCTTTCCATGTATTCTGTCTTTTTTGTTTTTTCTGCCATTCCCTCTCTTTCATTTTTATTTCTGTCAGTCAATCTTTTTCTATCATTCAATTCTATTCTTTCCTTCTAGTCTTTTTCTATCTTTCCATCTATTCTGTTTTTTTCCCTTTCATCTGTTATGCCATTCCTTTCTTCTTTCCTTCTTTAATTGTTTTCTGTCCTTCCTTCTATTCTTTGTCTTCCCTTCTTTCTTTTTTCTGTCACGCTTCTATTCGTTGTCTTTCCTTTTTCTTTTTTTCTGCCCTTCCTTCTATTCTTTTTGTCTTTCCTTCTATCTTTTTTCTGCCCTTGCTTCTATTCTCTTTACTTCTTTTTCTGTCCTATTTTTTTTCTCTTTTTTTTGTCAGTCCTTCTATTTGTTTGCACAATATACATAAGAAGTGCCAGCCACAGATTCTTTGGACATAGGTAGCAATTCTTACTACAGGCACAAGGCACAGAGCGCTCACCTCTGGAAAATTTGTAGTCCACAATAAGGAAGTGCCAGCCTGGAGTAGAAGCCTTAAAATCATCAGTCCTTTATTTGCATCCTTTAAAAGTCCATCACAGCATGGTATTGATAAAAAACATACAACGAGCAGGCCCCACGTCGACGCGTTTCGAGCAGCAGCTCTTAATCATGATTAAGAGCTGCTGCTCGAAACGCGTCGACGTGGGGCCTGCTCGTTGTATGTTTTTTATCAATACCATGCTGTGATGGACTTTTAAAGGATGCAAATAAAGGACTGATGATTTTAAGGCTTCTACTCCAGGCGGGCACTTCCTTATTGTGGACTACACTTCTATTTGTTTGACCTTTCCTTCTTTTTCTTTTCTGTCCTTCCTTCTATTTTTTCTTTCCCTTTTTTCTGTCCTTCCTTCTATTTTTTTGTCTTTACTTTTTTTTTTTTTATCCTTCCTTCCTCCATCTTTTTTTTTTCTAGCCGTCCCTGTTACTTAAAGTGGGACAAAACCCAGGATTTTGACTACCCTGGGTTTTGGTCCTTCCCCCCGGGCCACCCAGATTGGGGTGAGAACGAGCATGTTGGTGGCTGTCGGCCACATCCCCCGCCTACCTACTTGCCATTGCGCATTCAGAAAGGCTGGGTGTGCGCACGGCTAGAGGCGAGTCCGGATGTGGCCGTGATGCAGACATGGCGAGGGCTCCAGGACAAGGTGCGTGAAACGGGGCTTCTGTAGGGTTTTACACAGCGAGGTGTGGAACTCAGATGGCCCTGGAGTGTAAAAGACCTCTGATGTCTAATTTGTAAAGTGCCATCACCTTCCGTGGCACTGTACAATGTGAAATTACAAACAGGGTAAAACAACTAACTTACAATACATGACAGAAAAGCACCAACACACAGTCACACTGCGGGCTTTACAATTTAAAATTATAAGGCCATGTTATAGGCTCGTCTGAATAGGTGGGTTTTGACCATTAAAGCAAACCAAAACCCAGCATAGTCAAAAGTTTTGACTATCCTGGGCTTTGGTCCTTTTGCCCGCTGTGTGAACACCCCTCCCAGGACGCCCAAACAGACTTGCCTCTTCCCGGTCCCAAGGCGCATCTGATGGCCATATCCCTCTAATAGGGAGCGTGCCCGCGCCGGCCATTCACAAATGGCTGGTCCGGACACACGCACCGCTAGAGGGAAGCGAAGGATGCGGCTGTCAGAACTACTGCTCTTCAACGCACCATGAGATCAAGAAGAGGCGAGTTGGCTGCGGCGATCTGGGGTGGGGGGTTTCCCACAGCGGGGCATCCCCAATCGGGGTGCCCCCAGGGAAAGGGCCAAAACCCAGGATAGTTAAAATCCTGGGTTTTGGTCCACTATAAACGTTTGGGGAGTGGCAGATTGATGAGGGAGGGCATTTCAGAGTAGGTACATCACTTTCGGAAAGTGGAATGCACCCACGGATTGCGTGGGGTCTCCCTCATCTCCTCGCTTCATTGGACAGTTTTAAAAATTACTATCGGGAGGTCGCCCGGAATCGGGACCCAGAAGATGTATGCCCTGGCAAGGTATATAGTGACCAAATGTAAAACCGGAGGGGGGAGCAACAGTTCGGTTTTAACCTCCCACGATGTTCCTCTTTAAAGTGGACCAACACCCTGAACTGGTATACCCTGCTGTGTGAACCCCCCCCAAGGGAGCACAGTAAACTCACCTTTCTTCCCTGAGCTCACAGCACACTTGTGAACGGCGCCGACATCACTCGCTTCCCTCCTTGGCTGTGCGCGGCCCAGCTGTCCGCAAGTGTTGCCGGCGCCACTCAGAAGTGTGGATAGGATTCAAGCCGGCTGCTCTAGCCGCAGCGTGGACCTACGGAGAGGTAAGTGGGCTTGGCGACCTGGGGTGCCCCAGAGGAGACCAGAACATGGGATAGTGAAAATCCCGGGTTTTGGTCCACTTTCAGGGACTTTCCTCACAGTAGTGCCAACAGACATGAGACAACCTGCTAAACTGCCACCAGCTCCAGCACCACCCACTGCATCCAAATGAGAAGCCAGCCCTGGGGGTGTGGGCATGGACTCTTCTGTGTACAGGAGTGGCTATTAAAGTGGAACCTCAGTGACAAACTGACCCCCCCGACCGCCCTGCCACGCTACCCTGGCGCTGAGGCAGGACGGGGGGGGGGTTACAAAGAAAAAACAAAAACACTTACCTTATCCAGGGGCCTGTGCCTCTCCTCCGGACCCTGGGCGTCACAATCTTGATTGAAAGCCCAGAACCGCATCTCCTGGCTCGGTGTGTGCTCCCACAGTGATGGGGCCGTGCACAGACCCAGGGGATGCCGCTTTAAGTCAGTCAATCTCAGGGGTCGCTGCACAGAGATCAGAGGAGCGGCACTGGGCTGAGAAGGAAAGATTGTTCATGGCTACATGTGCATGAGAGACGCGCAAGTTGCCTCTTGCACCTTCCGCAAGGAAAATCTGTTTTGAAGCGCAAATGACCCTGTCCTAATGAGCATCTGGCCGGCAAAGCCCCTGGTCCCGATGGTTTCTTCCCTTTCCTTTACTGTTTCTCCATAGCGATTTGATCTCTCCAGCTTCTGAGTTTTCTGTGAAGCTCTATTTGCCATTTCGGAGTTTATTCTCTGGGAACCTGTGTTCTCCATTTTTTGGGGGGATATTCTGATTCTAGTTACCCCTTAGCTTTTTTTTGCTCAATGTTTTGCCCCAGATGTTCTCTTTAACCCTCCCTCCCGTTTGCTTTGCATATCGATGCTTAATAATTTAACCATCATTTTTTTGTTTTTGCTAAACTTTGGGGTACAATATTCACAGATTTGTTTAACCTTTTTGTGTCTTTGGAAAACTTTTTTTTTTCCCCGAAAAACGGTTCAATCCCTAAAAAGAACTTGCGACCGACACTTTCTTTGCCCAAAAACATTCCGGATGCTGCTACCATGTGTTGGAATGAAATAAGCTGGTTACTCATTGGAACCGGCAATTTTCTCCACCAGCAGCACTTCCTGTTTGCAGGTGGGCAGAAAATCCATGAACTGCCATTTTGTTTTTAAAAACTAAAGTGGAAAAATACAATTCTGTGATTACTCACCTGTAGAATTGGTATTATATGTATACAGCACGTCCTGTTCCAGAAGATATTCCTTACACGTATCCATCCAGTAGATGGCACTGGACTGCAGAGACAGAAAAGTGGCCCCTCCCGGCCCCATATATACCAGGGACCTCCCACAAAATCCCCAGTATTGAAAAGCAGTTAAAATGAGATTGGAGAACCATAACCAAGATATAAAAATGTGAACATAAGAAGGTAACTAAAGATAATGATAACAAGGGTGGGGTGGAACAGGACGTGCTGTATACATATAATACCAATTCTACAGGTGAGTAATCACAGAATTGTATTATTCTAAGTATACAGCACATCCTGTTCCAGAAGATATTCCTTACACTTGGGACATCCAATAGCAGTGTCCGTAAGGTAGGGTGGGATCCCCAAAAGTAACAGCAGACAGTTTACACCACTGCCGCCTGCAGAACCTTGCAGCATCAGCTGAGGCCCTAACATCAACCTTGTAAAACTTTGAAAAAGGTATGAACAGAAGACCAAATAGCGGCCTTGCAAACTTGTTCAACAGAAGCCTGGTGCTGGAAGGCCCAAGAGGCACCAATAGCACGAGTAGAATGAGCAGTAAGGCGGAAGGGAGGCTCCTTCCCCTTAGCAGAGTAGGCCTGTATCACAGCCTGACGTATCCACTTGCTGATAGTGGACTTAGCCGGAGCCAAACCTTTCTTGGGTCCAGACGGAAGCACAAAAAGAGCATCAGTCTTCCTGAAGGAATCAGTAGCCACCAAATCCACATCCGGCTGACCCCAGCGGTGGCACAGGGAGCAAAACACCCCGCTGCTCCCATCCACCCCCGGGATGTACA